>JAUMHL010000010.1:3683798-3750184 GCA_032362345.1 Sandelia bainsii
GAGAACAGCAAGTTGTGTAAAAAGTACTGAAACATTGAACAGTTGAACATGTGCATTCAAAAGTTTAGGGAAGGTCAAATTAAGTTCACCTGTAAAGGTTATAGTGCTTTTTAGTGGATTTGGGAACAGTCTGAGATTTTTGGGGAATTTCTTCTTAATAAAACACTCTGAGGTGCTTATTTGTATCAGCTTAAAAAGATTCTGAGCCATTCTTTTAAGACTCCTTTACCAGCCGTGACAAACAGATACATGCATTCACCAACTGCACATTGTTTTTTTTTTTGCATTTGTTCACTCTTGTTTAGCTTAGATTTGGTTACATTTCCATTTAAAATTGATAATTGTGACAATGATAATAAAATTGTTGTGAAACAGTGCATTTCTATGTAACTTTTACTGTTACAAAAATGTCTGAATGCTCTTTAAAAAAAGTTTGTGTACACAAACACAAAGTACGCAAACACACCTTTAACATCACTGGATACGGTTCAATCGCTGTGTGCGTTTGTGTGTGTATGTGTGTGAGTGTGTGCGCAACATAGTCGTGTTAAAAGCTTACCTGAGACATATGGCGGCTAGCCTCTCAATCTCTGTCTCCATGTGTTCCTGTAGCTCTCCGGGCCTGAGCAGTACCTGGCAGATGGGACAGACTGGGGCCTGGCTGTCATACAGGGACATCTTCTTTTTACCTGGAGACAAAGTAAGAAGTGAGACAAAAAAGAGAAACATCAGTGTGTGTGTGTGGGACAAAAAAAACAACAACCCTGAGGATGCAGCATCAAGAACACATAAGGACACTTTTTGTATTGTTTGTGTACTCTTACAACCACCGTGCATTAACTGTAATTTTACTCAATCAAATTACACACACAAGTGCCTGTGTGTTATAATAGAGTGCTGTACAGTCTCCATTGTGCAGCATTTCTCTGAGGTCAAAGCAGATTTAAAGAAGTGTCAGCCATGGATGAGATAATGCTGTATAGAGTCTGCCAACACTAACTCACTTCATTGTCCTTGATCAGCAGGGCACAAGGTGGGGCCCACCTGTATGTGTGTGTCTGTGTTTGTGCATGTGTGTCATTGTGTTTTTGGGGCAGTATGTGTCTACTGTGTGCGCATTCTGTTAAACAGCCTGCGTGTATGTGTGTACGTATAGTACTACACATCTTAGCTAAAAATATCACCTATTGAAAGTGTCTCAGTGCTTAGTGTTGGAGGACACTTCCTGAATTTCCTGTATTTAGCCAATCAAATGGGCTTTTTTCCAGTCCACAAACAATCGGCCAGGATATCCCGTTTAGACTGCTTGTCACCACGGTAACATGAGGACCAAGTACTGGGGGACTCCCTGTCTGTCTTGTTTTTGGTGTTTCTCTCCATTACACACACACACACACACGTATACATACACATGCCCACGGAGCCCTCTGAGGACACGTATCCTTGCTCACGTATTGGTCTGTCAGAACAGTTTCCTGCTAGAGGACTCATCAAGAGTGAACCAGTGACACACATACACACATACACACACACACAGATGCTATCTCTTCCCTCCCTCCCCCCCTTTCTCAGAGCGTGCGTGTGCATACTGGCCTCCCATTCTCCTGCACCGCTACTTAACAGAGCCCACAGCACAGGACACGTTAAGTGACTTTGAAAAATGGGTAATCGATTACTCTCTCTCTGTCTCTCTGCCTCTACCTTTCTTTCACCACACCTCTCTCTCCCGCTCATTCCCTCCAGCCTCATCCATTTCTAATTTTCTGCTCCCTACCATCCATTTATTTGTTTCATTTATTTCTCCTTCTCTTCTTATCTACCTACCTCCTCTTTCATTCTTTCTCTCTTCATCTCTCTTTTTCCTTTCTTACATTCGCTTCGCCCTTTATTTCCTGTTGCCTCACCACTCTCTCTCCCTCTTTTCATCTCTGTTTAGCCACGTTCCATCACTTCCCTTCTTTCCTTCTTTCCTTCTCCCCTACACTGCCTTATTGTCTCCTCCACCTCGCTCCCTTCAGCGTGTTTCCCTTCCTCACCTTGTTTCACCATCCCGCCCCCACCCTTCTCCCCCTTTATTGCTTTGACAAGATAATTTGAGTCGCGCTCAAGCCGTCACCATCCACCACAGCAAACAAAGAAAGATCCAATCCCTGTCAGCAGCTGATGGCGCTCTCTATCCTGCAGGTAAACACACACCTGTGTGTGTGTGTGTGTGTGTGTGTGTGTGTGTGTGTGTGTGTGTGTGTGTGTGTGTGTGGTGGGGGTGGATTATTTTGTTGTTTGCTTTTGTTAGTTCAGAATGTATAATGTTTTTTTTTAAATAAACACTTACTTCTCACAGTTTTCTTTTCAGTGTTTTAATGTGCAGCAATTTTCTTTGGCATTTTCTTCAATTCTTGTGTATGAATGTGAGTTTTACATGTATTTGTAATATTAAAACTAATGTAAATACATGGGTGGTGACCAAAAATGTCAACAATCAAACAAAGGGACACACTAAAGTCTGGAAGGTCTGTATTGCGAACACTAATTTGAAATTTAAAACCAACCTGTTAACCACAAACACTTATTGTTGTCACGCAAAATTGTACCGATGTGATGGAACAGGTGGAAAATCAGCAGCCAATCACGCGATAGAATAAGATACGAAAACATAATTGCATGTCAAATATTGAACAAACATGGCAACAAACAAACTAAATTCATTAAAGAATTGACGTTATGTTTACTCTTTCTTTCCAGTATTTGCTCAAATCCAGTATTTTTTTGTCCCATCCTTTCAAATTCTTACCCTTTTTATTTCTGTTTTTTTTTTTCTTTTCCACTTCTATTTTTGCCTCCTTTTGTCAAATGCTCCCGGAGGGAAGTGAGTGATGGGGAGAGGGGAATGAACAGATAAATCCAGGGGCGGAGGAGGAGAAGAAGAAGAAGGAGAGAGAGGAGAGAGGAGGGGGAGAAGGGCGTGAGGAGGGGTTGTTGATGCGATGTGATGTCGCACACCAGGCTTGTCAGCGCCTTAAAGATGATTAATGTTGGGGTAACACACACACACACACACACACACACACACACATCCATACACACTTCCCACATGTCCTGCTTTGGACCCCGCAGCCTGCAGCGCAACAAGGGTGCATTTAATCTCGGGGAGCAGAGGGAAGGCACCCAAGTAAGAGCAGGTGGGGGCAGCGGAGGGAGTGAAGAGAGGAGGGGGCTGGACAATAACAAGGAAATAGGTCTGACAGGACTTTTTAGTGTTGAGATTCTTCAGTGAAACAGCGGGCCGGCAGAGCGAACGAGGGATGGATGGAAGAGAGGAGAGAGGTGGTGTACATCTCTCTGACAGCCATGATGGAGTGTAGGCCTGATCCCCTCTAATGTGCCAAGATGGATTGTCTCATCTCTCTTTCTCTGACTTCCTTTCCCTTCTCTCTCCTCATCCCTCCCTCTGTTACTCTGTCTTTCTACCTCACCCTATTCCTCACCTCTTCCATCTCCCACCCTTCTGTTTCTCTCACCAGATCCCTATCTCAGTCCTCATTTAACCTGATCCATCCCTCTATGACTCCTCTTTCGCCAACTTCCCTCCTGATCCACTTAATTGTGCTCACTGGCTTTTTTTTTTTTTCACCTCACAAAACAATATGTCACCCAGCTGGCAGGGAGCATATCCAGTGACATTTTGTATCTTCTGTCTGATTTATTTACTGACTGCTGGAGCACTGACACGTACCATACTATATCGTTTGGCTGGTCTAACTTAATCTGGAGCATCACTAATTTCTCATTGAACTGCATGGATTTGTCAAATCATACATGTCCATATCATCCCTTTTGACATGCTGAAAATGTAAAATATATATATATATATAAACAGTTACACGGTGGGAAATCTAATATGCAGATCATTTTAATATGAAGTCTACATATTTGGCTGTAGTTCTGATGTCGCCTTAACAAACTTTGATCAGTATATACCCTGTGTTTCATTGATATTGCCTATATTTCCTCATTGTTTGGGGGGCTCGCTAACAGGGGCGTAGCCAGGGGTCACCCCCAAAATCCCCCAAATCGGATTGGCCACCCCTGAGTTAGAAGGTGGGAGGTACTTGGCTTATGGTTACAAATGAATATAGGTATTATAATATAGGATTTTAGAACCTGAAATAAATCATTATCATTATAAATAATAAAAATGAATAATATTTATTTGTTATGTTAATCTAAGGTGCATTCATATTGTTTGTCAGATTAAAGTTTGCAGCTGCAGATTATCTCTGCAAATGAAGGATTCTCTCTCTAGTTAGATTATTTGCCATTTCTTACTCTGAATAAACACTTTGAGGTTATAACATATGAACACAGTAGAATATACAGTTCACTATAGGTGGAAAGGTTTTTAAATTTGAGTGTAACACCACCATTTTCCACTGTGTCCCCCAGTCTGGCCACCCTCTTAAAAAAATATGTGTAAAACTAATTCAAAAATGATCATCTTCATTTCCTGTAGCATACTTCCAAAAAATATATGTTCAAAATCATCACATGTACAGTTAAACGTGATCTCCATAGCACCTTAATCAATGAATAAATCAATTTGACTTGATATAAACTAGACCAAAGACTGCTTATAATATCCTCCAAATTGTTCAAAAAGTAAAAAAACAAAACAAAACAAAACCCCACATAATCCATATTTCACATCTAATATGTCCTTGATTAGGCTTTTATAGTTCTATACATTTTAATAATTACACATGTGCGCACACAACTAGACAGGCAATTACACACAGCAGATGGCGAGGAGGAGAGAGCTAGATCATATGGAAGAGTGGAGAGCAAAGACGAGGAAGCTTCCTTCCGTTTTCTATCACTTCTTTGCCTGCTGTTACCCTGTTTCACTTTCACCCTTAGTTCCATCCTAATAGTCTTCCTTTCCTTCCTTTCCATCCTTGCTTTCCTCCTCACTTCCTCCTTTCTTGCTTCCTTATTTTACTCTTCTCCCTTTTGGTCCTTTTTCTCTCTCTCACGCAAACCAAACACACACACACCTTCTCTCTCTCTCTGTCTCTCTGTCTCTCAGTGTCTCTCTCCCATCTGCCTGTGTTGCTTTGGTCCAGATGAAGTGGGAATCGATAGATGCTAGATAGCGCAGGCTCCCGGTCACCGGCTACAGTGAGCTGAGATAAAAGGCCACCTCCAGAGAGGACAGGGATTGTCAGCTCAGTACTTTGCTCTCAATGGGACCACAGATAAAAAACCATTTGGGGTGTCCTCATGGCTCAATGGGCTAAGAGGCAAAGCATGTACTCACAACACTGTGGGTCCAAATCCCATTTAATGACCTGTACTGTGTGTCATCCCTTCGCTTTTATCATTGGTGCCTCTCAGAAAGCAGGAGATTGGTGTATGTTGAACTGTTGTTGAAACCAAAACAAAAACCTTTCCCGGCTGTAAAATAAATGGATACTGTGGTTTAGAAATCAGCTATTTATCCAACTCTTTGCTTTGAATTTGTCCTCATGCAGTTCAACTGAAAGAAGTGTTCAACTTGTTGTGAACTTCAGTATTTTCTGTCTTTTAAAATCCTCTGCAAGGGATTAAATGAACTTGTAAATTATACACACAATCAGCTAATGAGCACTGAGCATGTAAACTGGATTTAAGCACAACAGTAAGAGTCAGAAAAGACGAGGACTAGATTTATGAGCTGGCACATGCACAGTATGTTTGCTGCTGCCACACACACACCCACACATATATACATACAGACACAGACACACTGTGCAACATGCACACACTTGCAAAAACACAGGCACATTTCCCAAATGGAATTACAAAGTGTCTACATGTAGAGGCTGTTTTTCTGTCCTTGAACAACTCCTTCCCTTCTTCTCCTTGTGTGTGCGTACACACACACACACACACACACACACACACACACACACACACACTTCCATTCCCTCCACCTTGTTGTTCTCCTAAATGAGTTTTCTGACATGCATCAAGTGTTTATGCCCGCCACCCCTCTTTTCTCATCTTCCCCTCCTTCCTCACTTTTTTTTACCCCCTCCCCTTTGCCTCTCGCCCAGCCCATTGGCTATAACACCCGCCAACATTGGTAAACAAGGAAATCTCTCAGCCGCGGCCCGGCGTGTAACCGCATTACCGCACCCGATAACCTCTTCAAATAATGTGCGATAAGGGGAATTTGATTTGATTCACAGAAAGGGAAAGAGGGCCACTTCTGCCCCTCCCCCCCCTTGCATCTCTTCCTTTTTATTTCTCTTTTTCCTTTTCCCTTCACCCCACCGTCTTCTCCTCTTCTTCTTTTCACTTAGCCTGAGGGTCCAGGCCTCCTCCTCCTCCTCCTATCTCCCCCCCTCCCCCCTCTTATTCTGCCCCTCTCCAGAATGACACCGCCTCGCATCCACAATCAAATAAATCCCGCCAAGGTGTCAGCCTTCATTTCGACTCTCCCCTCTTTCCTCCCCGAACAGCGCAAGGTGAGGTGAGAGGCCCCCGTAAAGCCATCATCTCCATAATGGCAAATATGAGCCCTAAAGCCCCAAACTAGGGGCCACATTAACACAAATGGGACTTGCAAGGTGTGTGTGCATCTCGCAGTGAGGTGATACGGGTTTTCCTTAAGTGAGCTGTGATTTAAGCAGGCTAGACACTAGGCTGATCACTAGCTCTCTCTCTCTGTGTGTGTGTGTGTGTGTGTGTGTGTGTGTAAAATAGATGAGGCTGTGTGGCTCATTCAGATTGCATTTGATGAAATGGAACGGGGGTCAACTTCAGTTTGCCATCCAGGCTGTGCTGAGCTACTCTCTGCATGTGTGCGTTTCCTGTGTCTCTCTTAATGTGTGTGTGTGTGTGTGTGTGTGTGTGCATTCTCACTCCCTGACAGTGATGCATGGTGCTTTTAAATAGCACTCCTCCACGCCCTGCTCAAAACTCATCACCAGGCTCTTTCACTATCCCTCCCTCCCTCACCTCACTCCCTGGGGTTGTCACTTTTAGAAAAGCAAATGAAATGTCGGCACGGTGGAGAGGAGGGAAGAAGAGATGGCCAGATAGAGGGATAGAGAGGGGAAAGGTGTGTCTGTGTGTGTGTGGATGCTGACGGTTTAAGTCAAGGGACTCCAAATATTTGCATGAGGAGGAGTGAAATGTTAATTGGAAGATGCATTTATTTTACATAGACAGGACACTTTAGACACACTGTGACTGAATATTCCTCCATATAGTCACTGGAAAAATATGTGAACCTCAAAATGAAAAGAAATGTGAATGGAATTTGGAGGATTTAGGAAAGGGAAAGAACTCAACACATCATAAATCATTGGCTGCCTGGTTTTGAATATACACTGATAAATGGTCATCTGATGATCTCTTCGTGTGTGTGTGTGTGTGTGTGTATGTTATCATGTGTAATGTGGCTTTTACTCTTGGGACCCGACCGCACGCGTGTGTCTGTCTGAAAGACAGCAGTGTGATGCTAGTGAGGTTATCTCCAGCTACTGACAGCTGTTTATTCAATCAATCACCTTGTCAGTGTGTGTGTGTGTGAGAGAGTGTGAGAGAGAGAGAGAGAGAGAGAGAGAGAGAGAGAGAGAGAGAGAGAGAGAGAGAGAGAGAAAGAAGTGAATAAATGGAGCATTAACCAAGCACTGACCCACAGAGCAGAGGCACAAGCAGCTGCCACATAGGCCAGATCACACATCAAGACCCCTATCATGCACAAACACACTTCAAGTCTGAGTCCTCTGCCAACATTTGGCAGAAAAAAGTCAAAATTTATTCAAACTACATAAAGACAAGTGCACGTTTGTGATAGCCACCTTTACTAGAGTACAACCTTGCATGAGTTTACACGTGAGGAAGAGAAGTCAAACATAAAATACAAAGTCAAACATCTGTTACAAGAAATGTCAATTATAAGGCTCAAAATATCCCCTAACCAATCATTAATAATGAATCATTATAATGACACTTTCATAATTAATGATTTTGAAAACCTGCATTGCAGATTTTGAATATTAAAAGCAGAACTGAATTATTTTTGTGATCACTGTATGATTTTTGAATTGGAAAGGGACTACTGTTCTTGTACAGTATATTTAATGTGCTGTTAATGCAATGGAAAATATAATCTTTCTCTCTATATATATTGATATTATAGAGACACACAAAGAAATAAATAAACATGTTTGCTTTCACTAACCCATGCTCTTTCTTTTCTTGTCTTTCTGCTGACTGACTTTATTCCATTTCTCCTCCCTCAGCTGTAAAAAGGTGGAGGAGGGGTGCATAACGGAGAGGTGTAGGCGTGAGGCCTGTCGGCACTCATTTCCATCCCAAAGGGCCTCATCGCGGCAGGAACGCGCCGTGTCAGTGGGCAAACAGGGGCATCAGCAAGTTTGAATTAGACGTCCTGACTCAGCCCTAATTACCAAACGCACAGACTCATGTTGCTCGTGTGTAGTAAATAATGGTGAACGTCACTCACGTATGAGTGTGTGATCATCATCCACGACACTGCATGCTAATATTGATCAAACATAGGATTATTTTTGCACATTTTTTCTTACATTCTGCCTCCTTTTATCCTTCCTTTCCCATTTCTCTCCTCCTCTGATCCCATTTTCTCTCTGTCTGTCGCTCCCTCCCTCTCATTATCCCTCTCCCTGCTGCTTTCATATGGTCTAGCGGCTGAATTAATTACCAAAGCCAATTAATGCTAGATTGGCTGATGTTTTAACTAATTAGCTTTAATGAGGGTGCTGTGGCTGCCTGCACTGTGTTAATTGAATCCTAACAGTGGAGGAGGGATGAGAGTGAGAGGGATGGATGGATAGATAGATGGACTTATGGATCGAGACCCCCCCCACCCCACGTTGTTGGTACTGGTTTATTATTCACATGCTTGGTCTTTCTTAGAACACAAGTTATGTCTCACACACATATAAGAAAATGAAAAAAATGAAAAAGTGATATGATTATGTGACTATGTGCATTCCCTTCCCCTTCATTTGCTGGCTAAAACTTTTTCTTATCTAATAAGGGTTTTGTTAACTGAGCTCATATCCTTACCATGTATCTCCTGGTTATACCTGGCTGTATTTGTTATTGCAAAACGTGCCTGGCAAAGAGGAGCAGCAGATTAAAATCTTAGATCAATGTCACATTGTCCTCTCAGTGCCGGATTACCTGCTGCATACCTGAACTTCATTTCCACCTGCGTTATGAGAGCAGGATTGTATGGCATGGGAAATGTATGCATAGATCTGAAAAGTCCTATGGATAAACATAAATTCTACATTATGTCATTTAGGAGGTGTGAATATATTCATCCAGCACCATGACTTCTGCAAAGAACTTAGATTTTGGTGTTTGTTCATCAAATCAAACAAATCAACCTTAAACAACACCAGACGCTTTGTATAATTTCAAAAATGACAGCATCAGAGGGAACATATGGGCAGACACGTGTTTCAGCATGTAAAAAGCTACAAACAGAACTGTAATACCTTCACTCTGGTGTGCAGTTACAACATTTAGGCTTTGTTTCCTTGCTTTGGCTAACAACAAATAAAACTGTGTGTATGTACTTTCCGTGTTGCATACTGAACACTAGACAGAGTAGTAATGTTGACTGTGCCCTTCCTCTCTGTGTCTTTTCCCATCTTCCCGATCGAAAGACACGAACAAGTGTCAGACTGTCTGAGGTGGCTATAAAAATCTGCATGGCCGTGTAAAAGGCTTAATGATTTTAAAGTTACTAGAGAAAAGAGCCTGCAGTTTGTCTCATCCATCAAGTCTAGCACCAGCGCCTTCGCCAAATGGCCCTGCCACCTAACCTGGCTCTGAGCAATGCCGGGCCAAATACACACTCTCTTCTCTCCGTCTGTCTCTTTTACACATCTTATCTTCGTCCCACTTAGACTAGATTATTTTTTCCCCTTACTCTTTGAATCTCTTTCACCTTCTCTGTGTCACCTTCTATTTCTCATCAGTTGTCCTCTTGGCGTCTTTTTCTTTCTGAGCGTCCCGTAGAGAAAATTTCTTTTTCTTTCCCACTTGAAAATTTAACATAACACATATTGTGCTCATTATTTTGGGAAAATAACTTGAGTTTTTTGTTTTCTTTGCGAGGCTTTGGGAGCTCCGTAACCACTTTCCACTGCAGCACCCCCACACCTTGTAATAAGATTCGTCTTCCACGTTAACCCTTTGACCTGTTGTTGCTGTAATCAATAGCAACTCCTTCCATTTTTCTTACACAATCAGAAATCGGGTTACAGAGACGCACACACACACAAATAACAACAAACGACAGCAGAAATGTGGATTTATGGCTCGTGATAACTAACATAATGCTTCGATTTATGGCTTCTATCGCTGAGATCGACGCCGTTCACACGCAATAACAGTAACATCTGTATGTATAAACACATACAGATATATACGTGATGACAACAATAGCCAAATGCAAATCGCATAAATGGACGAAATTGAACAGCCACTCAAACAGCCGCATTCATCTCTGAAACCCTGTGAGCCTTTTGTGCAGCAGACGCTATTGTAGGTGACTGTTTGTGTGTGTGTGTGTGTGTGTGTGTGTGTCGACTTGTCAGCAAGTGAGAAGAACCTATTTCCTCTTGCTGAATCCCTGGCTCTAAATGATGGATTGATATCTCTCTCTCTGTGGATTATATGTGCATATGTGTGTGTGTGTCAGTGGCCCTCTCAGCCTCTTCTCTCAGGCCCTTATCAGCTCTTGTCACAAACAGAGGATAGGGGATAATCCTTCATACAAGGGGAAGCAGTCTGGCCTTCCATCTATCTAGCTGTCTGTGTAGCTGTCTGCTATATTACCCCTCTCACCACCGGAGTGTCACTGGAATAGAAATCAAACGGACACAAAGCAAACTTCCTGCATTTTGATAATCTCTGTTGGCACAGTTTAGATGGAAAGTTTGATGAGCGCAAAACTCACTGTTTTTTCTACTGAGTTTGGTTTGTACAAACTTTGCTGCAAATGTGATGTAATTATTTGCACTCAAGATAAATATAAATGTTAAAACTTTATTTATGTGAATTTTGTGTTTTCTTTGGGTGTCAGTTGTCCTCACTGGAATAAAATCAGACCACAGGCCCCTTTGCAAAAATGACAGCAACCCAGATAATGAAAACTTTCCTAAGTTCCTGGTCAGGCCTACGCCTTCGGGTGCTGTGTTGTGGTTTGGGTGTTTGCCATGTCCTCATGACAGTGGGCGCTGCGTGTCACCCTGAGTTCCAAGAATCGGAGCGTTCCCTGGCACCAAAATGGATCAGACTACAAGGGTTTTGCTTGTGAAAACAGGACTTTTACAACATTTCATAATGTCACAGAGGATCATTTATATAGCACTCACATTATATCATTTATGTGAGCACTTTTGTTCTAAAATGAGATTTTAGAGAGCAATAAAAATAAAAATAAAACAACATGAAGACATTAGAACAAATTGTTACCCACACTGACTTGTAGCACTTGAGAAAAGACCCATTCCAGATGGAAAAATCATGTTGTCTTTTGACTCTGGTTTAGCCTAAAATACATGAATACTTTTATACCCACATCACATTCTCTCTGACATTCTGTCTCTTACACTCCATCTAGTAATACATGCCAGAAATGGAGAAAATGTTTATTAAAAACATATTTATCCGCGATGATAATCCTGTGCACAGCTGCATGTTTGTACATGTATCAGCATGCTGAGCAGAAAGGTATGTATAAAGTATAAAAACATATATATATATATATATATATATATATATATATATGGGTGGTGACACTTGACAGGAGCGGACCATAGATGTCTATCGGCTGGAGTGGGGCTATTGCACATGTCACACCTGAGGCTACTTTGTGTACACGTATGAGTGTGTGTGTGTAAATGTGTGCGTGTGACAATCAGACACAGTGTGATTGCATCACACAGCTGCAATTGGACATCATTGTGATCTTTATCAGTGTGCTATCTCTCTGCTCTACAGGACTCTACCGATCATCTCTTCCTCCACCCTTCCTTCTCATTTCCTGTCCTGTCCTTTATTTCCTCTCCTCTCGTTTCCTTTCCTCCCACTTGTTCCCTGTTTCTCTCTCTCTCACTCTGCCTGGTGATATGAAAATGCCCAATAGAGGGGGATGTTCCACTACACTTTGAGCCTTTTCTGAGGCCTTTGGTATTTCTCTCAAAGGAAGTATTATTCTATAAAATGTCTTTTTTTTGTTTTTTTTTTTTTACATATATGCATCCTTAAAAGTTGAGCCAAATATATGGTACAATTATTTTTTTAACAAAAGCATTTTGACCTTTTTCAGAATCGTATTGTATAAGAAACATCATGCATGAAATAGAAAACAGACTGCATAGAAAAAATAACATGTTTTAAGGAAATATTATGAAATTAAATTGGACAGAAAGTAAATGCTTTGTTTGTTATTGTTAACATTTAGAAACTTGTCATAAAGAAACTGTTATTTTAACAAGGTTATTTCTTACAATGTGTATGTTAAGTATAGCAACAGCTCGGTGGCTTTCAACTCCCAACACATGCACACAAACACACACACACATACACAGAGGGCTGAGGAGACGGGTCTGCAGCTCGGATCAATTGAAAATTAAAGAGACTGAAATGGTTTCTGCTCACATATTAACCTTCCCTCGCTCTTCTCCTTTGCCTTTCTTCTCCTTTCTTTTCCATCCTTCCCATCATCCGTCCCTGCCTCTCTTCCTCCCTTTCTCTGTGTGTCTCTCGCCCTCCCTTAATAGCCAGTGCCACTGACGGCAACAGTGGTCCAAACAACTTGAGTATAGGTTTTAGTGACAGGGAGAGAGGAGATGTGTTGTTCTGAGCCTGAGTTTTAAAAATGGTGAGAGAAGAGAGGTTGAGATGGTCAGATGAAGGGTTGGGTGGAAGGATGGGGGGCAGTAATAGCATAGAGACGACAGGGGCTTTGGATACTCTCTTTCTGGACACACACACACACGCGCACACACACACACACACACCGTCTGGGGACTCAAATCTCAGAGCAATTTTCAGGCCGGATGACTGGCAGCTTGATGCGTATTCTTCCCCTACAACACTGGGCTGATAACTCCAGCTATCCCATTCCATGACACCACCCTTCCCTCTCTCTTTCATTCTGTTTCTCCCACTCTCATCTTTTTTTTTTTCTTTCTTTTTTGGTCAACGTGACTCTCTCATCACCTCCATGCTCTGACCCCCTCCGGCTCTGCTCTTTCATCCTTCTTTCCATCCCCCTTTCCCCTCTTCTGTCTCTCTCTGGGCCTGTTGTGGGGCTATTACAATGACAGAGGCGATAAGGGACATTTATCACATGTGCGATGGGGTGAGCGAGAGAAAGCCCTCAACAGGTCTAGGGGGAGGAACACACACTCACAAATGTCTACACAGACACACACACACTTACCATTGAGACATGCAGAAAAGCACACACACTGTATGCACGCAAATATGCAAGCACCTGTGTGCATACACACAGACAAACAGTAAACACTCAGAGGTTGCACATACGTATGCATACAACTGCATAAAGTCTCACACACACACACACACACATACGCACACACTCACACACACAGAGCAAAACGGTGAATCATCCTCCTTTTCCCCATTTTGTATTTTGCAGTTGACTGAGGCCAATTCCCCATAATTCAATACAGTTGAAAAATGAAACCCTGGTAAATCGCTACAGCGATTTTACAGATCCCCGCTTATCCTCATAATTCATTATTTCCAAACTGTAACAACATTACATTTCATTTGTAATGCTCCGCCTGCCTCAGCCATTTGCCAATTGTTATATCTTATTGTTTTCCCTCTCTACGGGGCAGAAAAGTGAGTTACTGGGGGTGAAATGGCGGCTGGCTGGTTAGTGGGTCTTGCTCCTTTGCTAGCTGTCTACCTGTCTGTCTCAGTGGCTGTCCATTTATTGTCCCGACTGTCTCCGAACCTGTCTGTTTTTCTCTCCATCTGTCTGTCCTGCAGGCTGCCTCACTAACTGGCTGTGGCGAGAACGCACAGAAGGAGGAGAACAGGAGAAGTTGTTGTTTTCATTGTGGTCAACTGATAATAAAGCTGTTGTTTGTGGCCTTATGGACACACATGCACTGACGCACACTGAGTGGACTATTGTTTTTTCAGCACCATGGTACAGTGAGGGCCACAGCTGGATCGGTGCAGGGCAGAGACGGGAACGAAGATGGGTTAGGGAGGAGGCAAATAAGGAGAGGAAGAATGGAAGGAGAAAGAACGGATGGAGGAGAAAGGATGCACATCATAGGAAAGATGATATGAAGTGAGGGCTTTATGGGAGGGGAATGGTGGAGAGATGGGAGAGACTGTAGGTATTTACCTGTGTAAAACTGCCAACAATCTAAAAAGTATTTGTATTGTATTAGTTACATTTCCACTTGTTGATCTTTTCAGCTTGGGCAAAAAAATAAAATAAATAAAATAAAAGTGTGTAGCGACATATAAGACTATGTGTCGACACTGCAGAGAAATATCCTGTAATATCCTTTCACACCAGCTACTGCATTTGCAATATTTACAGCTTCAAAAAAAGATTCCTCAAATAGGAAAAAAAAAATCACTTAGATCAAATACTGGAATCGCCATTAATCTGAGAGCTAAAAACATGCTTTGATGTCTCTTTCTCTTTCACACAAACACTGAGCTGAGCCTCCGTCCTTTCTGCAATCAGCCATTTATCACAGCTGTAGCCTCTCTCTCTGCAGCCCTGCCCATGTTACTGTACCCTGTCACACTGCTGGCTAAACAAACTGCTCCTTGATGTATGAGGGCCTACACCGGCCATAAACGTATTCACTTTTAACTAGCATGCTACCGACTTGGCACAACCGGACATCAGCTTTACTGTGTGTGTGTGTGTGTGCGGAGCATATGAAAACTACTTGTGAGGAATTAACCCCCTGGGTACTGCCTCATAACTCACTCTCCTCTTTCTTTCCCCTCTCCTGCTTCTCCCTCCCTCTATATCCATCTTTATTCCTCAGCCCAGGCATTAGGCTTGTATCTATTACCCATTACAGTGTGTCTCTTTGACAATGGAGGAAATGGCTCTGAAGAAGGAGAAGAAAAAGAAGAATTGCACGGCTTATATGTCTTGTCGGGTGACAAGTGGTTTCCTGTTAGTGAATGGTGAGAGAAAGTCTTCTCTTCTCTTCTCTTCTCTTCTAATTGAGTACACCCGGATAAGATAAGAGAGCGTAAAGCCATATAACCAACATCAGGTTTATGGCTGAGTTTGTTATGTTGGCACCGTGGCACATGTGTCCCACTCCAAACACCCCTCACCTATCTCCCTGTTCTCCCATGGTGCTTTGCTGTTTTATTGACTATATGTATTTATTGTCTCCAGTCAGTCTGGAGTCTATCGGATGACGTGCTAATCTTGCAGAACGCGATTAACGATTAATTGATAGCCGCAGCTTAATCAAAGGCGTTGCCCACCCCCCCCTCATTCAACTTCTCTTCCTCCATGTAATGCACAACATGTCTACACACATGTACACGGTGGTGCAAACATGCAAACAAGCGCAAGTTAAAGCACACACACAACACACATGTACCACATCAAACAGCACCACTTATGCACACAGCTAGTAAAGGTTAATTACACTTTCTTTTTTTTTTTTGCAGGATTTTATGAGTGCAGTTAGTTGTAGCTGCATGGCTCCCTTCTTATCAAGCAATAAATTCATTAGTGGGTAACACACCTCAATGGGGCAGCTCATTTAGTTCTGACAAACAAGATTAGAGGACAGAGTGGGCAAGAGGGTGGATGTGGACACAGAGACACTGAGATCACAGGACGTTGATGCAAACACACAGGAAAACTCTGCCCCTTTAGTCTAGGAAGCATTCTGCTGACCAGTCGTCATACTGTTTTTTTATCCAGCCAAACCAGGTAAAGGTGTAATATGACGTTTTAACCCGTTTATACAGAGCTGAGGTACTTGCACTTTACTGAAGTATCTCCATTTTTTTAGTCCCACTTTTACTTTTACTCTCGTAAAATTCAGAGAGAAATTTACTTTTTTCCTCCACTACATTTATGTGAAAATTCATATTCTCACTAAAATATATAAATCTTTTACACATCATGATATATCAATAATAATAACAATTGATACTTTATCTATCAGACCGCTGCATTTAAGACAGTTCAGGCTTCAGCTACTTGGCCAAACAAATCTGGACTAATCTTTAATGTTGTTTTCTTAGAAGAGTAATTGTACTTTTGTACTAAAAGTAAAATTTACAGTGTATACTGAAAATAATTTGTGGTGGTACTCCTACTTCTAAGAGATTACTTCTTAGGCAAGTAGCCTACCTGCACTTTTATTTGAGTGTTGATTTTGTGTACTTCTACCACCTCTGGTACTGACTGTGTCTCTTCTTCTATCTTTATGGGAAGTTACAGCACAGTTTAGTAAGTTTATGCATAACAATACAGTCAATTGCTGCTGGTAACTGTAAGTCTGGACCAAATGTTTCATTCTGAGTCTGAATATATAGGTAACGTTAAAAGGTAAAAAATGATCACAGGGAAAAAGAGTAGTAGAAAAGCCTGATCATTTAGGTGTAATAACCTTTACACGTGATTTTCTTTAAACACACACTGCTGACATAAATACTGTATTACTCGTCTTTTCTTGTTGAGTTAAATTGGCAAATATCACCTGCTGTGTGCAGAGGCAGAAAGGCTGCTCCACATGACACACACACACACACACACAGTTAAAATGCCTTTTTTTTAAATCTCAGATGAAAAGGATGCCAGCATGAGAGACGTCAGCAGACAAATCAAAAATTCAATCAGTCACAAAGTGTCATCATTAAGGCTTATCATGTACACAGGATGTGGCAGGCCTGTAGGTGTCTGCTGATAAAATCTCACACACACACTCACATAAATGAACACACATAAGAAAGCACACAGACAAGCATATAGACAGTTTAATGCACAGTCTACCTGATACACACACAAAAGAGATGGAAATATAAGTGTATTACACATATTTACCCACCCACATGCACACACACACAGGCACCTCAGGCACAACACGCTGCACTGCCACAGCGCTCCAACTTTCAACTGTGTCTCATTTCCATTACAGAGTGCGAGCAGACAGACAGAGAGGCTAACAAGCTGATCAGCTGCATATGCTTTCATCTAACAATACACAAATAAGAGCATATTGGAGAGATCACTAGACATGACAATATAGCCTTAAGCAAACTGGAAGGCCTCTTATTCAGTAAATGCATTCTCAACATGTACTATTATCAGGCACACGGGATCTGGATACAAACACTGTATGTACCCCCACTGACTTGAATGTACAGGTGGTGATGTAACGCTGTGTTGAAGCAGATTTCAGCTTCTTTTCTAAACTTAAACTGTAAATGAGTAACTAAAAGCAATAAATGCAAATAGAAAAAAAACATTGAGTTGAAGTTTAATTCAGAATTGCATTGGCGAAATAACACATCCATCCATTTTCCTAACTGCTTGTCCTCGTAAGGGTCGCGGCTGTCATTGGGTGAGAGGCGGGGTACACCCTGGACAGATCACCAGTCTATCAGAGGGCTGATGTATAGAGACAGACAAACATTCACACTCGCATTCACACCCATGGTCAATTTAGAGTCACCAATTAACCTAACATGCATGTCTTTGGATGGTGGGAGGAAGCGTTCTCACAAAAACATTTACAGTAAAAATCTTTCTTATTCTTATAGGTGCATGGTAATAGTGAAATCCATGTTTTCATGTTTTACTAATAGCTGACATGTGTATGTACTTAAACAGTAATTTAATGGAGGCTATTATCCCTACTAATAAGAACATATTGTAGTTATATTAAGGCCAACATGGTAATGGCAAACAAACAAAAGCATGATTATGGGTGTTATTAAGGATGCTTGTTATCCACAGCTGCTAAGTGAACCAATACACCTACACCGAATTTGAGAAAGTCATAATGAAGCTTGTTACCCACCGATGCCTTTTTAGGTATATTATTCTGAACTGTTTGCAATAGCTGCTTAAAACACTCTGCTGTCATAATACCGTAACATTTTGAGACAATTTTTGAAACAAATAGAAAAAACTATATCAAATGAGTGATTGATTTTTGTGGGAAAAAGAAACAAAAAGCAAATGAAGCCTGGTGCAGCCTCAGTTTTGTAACACAAGGAAGAGGTTAACCTACGCTGGCTGACAATTTATGCTGCAGTGTGGCTACAGCCTGTCCGTTAGCTCTCCTGAAACCACACACACACACACACACACACACACACACATACACACACCACACAGCCGTCTTCCTCTCCTGCAACGGCTGGGCAGGTGCCGGTCCTGTTAACAGCCTGTAGTTACAGGAAGTGAGTTTTACTCCGAGTACAACTGAGAGACAGACGAGGGGATTAGCTAACATTGCGGTGGAAGGAGGGAGGGAGAATGAGACCGGGTGTTAGAATAGAGAGAAAAGTGTTGGGAGGTGTGAAAGTGTGTATGTATGTGTGTGTGTGAGAGAGAGAGAGAGACTGTAAATCAGACCAACATAACATAAACCACAGGCCCAAAGAATCGTGTTACCCTTTTCTTACTGGAAGTACACACCGCAAATGTACACACACACATACACACACACACACACAATTAATATAAGTTTTCTGGTTAAAAAAAACAGCAAATTGATTAGATCGATCATGATATAAGATCTATGATTGAATTTAAATAGTAGTGTCTATTCTATGTACCAGATGTGTGTATAACTTAGTTCTCATCATAAATATAAAACAGCTCTCATTAAGCACAGACACACACACACACACACACACACACACACAAACATACAAGGCAGAGAGCGTCTTCAGCCCTATTATTCTTATGTCAGTAAACGTAGGCTAGTATAAATCCAAGCCTTTTAGCCATCTTCCACTTACTAATATAGCCATCACCATTAGAATGTGCATACACACACACACGCACAGACACACACGCGCACAAGACGTCTTCTCTATAATAAGGCCATCACCATTAAAGCTGTCAGGGCTGGATTGTTGAGTATTACTGCTGAGAAATTACACCTCACTCACCCTCCATGACACTGCGTGACCTGCAAACACACGCACAAGCTCTCCATCTGCCCCCTCACACTTATGACTCTACACGCATGTCCAGATGACTGCATAATTTTCACCTAGGACTCCACAGACCTGCACCATGTGACACGCACGTGCATATTTGATTTTGCTGGGAGAAGATGTTGCGGGCTCACACTTGTAGGAGAAAGAAAACAACGATGGGTTGAAAAATTGAAGCGGGAGGCGGGCCTATTTGAAGACCCGAAGGCATAGCTGTCAAAAGAAAAGAAAAAAACGGCAATTTGAACGGGAAAGGACGAAGGATAGCAGGGCTGCCCCGCCCACCGCCGGCTGGTGAAATAAGAGAGGAGGGTTTGACAAAGTCAGGAGATTGAGGGAGAACAGAGAGAGGACAGGGACGGGAGAGGGAGGAGAAAGAGGAAGAGGAAAAAAAAGATGGTGCATCTTGTAAAATCTGGTATGTTTTACAACTGTAAACATCAGTCATAAAGGTGCAAAAAATGGCATCTGTTTAATCTCAGTGATATTAAGAGAAAGTCAATTCCTGTCTTTAAACATGACTGCTCACGTTTTTGTTTTGTGCAACTACAAAGATGCTATCCTCAGTTTAAGAGTATAACATGAAGCAGTACAGCAGGAATGTGTGTGTGCCGTCGTTTGGTAGCGTGGTGTTGAAGTACAAGTTGAGGCCTCTGAATTGGCACCGCTTGACAAGGCTGCACTTTTATCATGGTCACACATAAAATATGAATAACAGTTCAAATAATCTTCCCAGCTTCTGTAAAATTATTCGTCTTGACAACACTAATTTTCTTTTTTTTTTTCTTCTGGCACCTTCCTCGTGTTTAGTTTTCCCCCTACTGTGCTGTGAAACAATCAAGCGCTCAGGTTTTCCCTTTCAAATATGACCTGTTGGCACCAAATGTCTTCTCGGTGAGGTTCAACTACTCTGTTGTGTCATAACAAAACTAGTTATCTTTTGTTGACAAGGGGAACATTTCAATAGAGGATGCACAGTGTGAGTCTATATGGTTTAAATTTCCCTGTTGTACATTTTGATTAGAGCCAGATTCTTTTCTTCCTTCTGATTAACAATGGCATCCACAAACTGGCGTCTTTTTGAGCAGAAATATGACAGCATGCTGCCTAAGTGTCAGTTTGGCAGAAGAGTCTGGCTCTAAGCACATTTCTAAAACCATCAAACAAAAAGAGACACACACGATGTGCCTGGAGTGAGTGCTGACGTATTTATCACATTAGTATTAGCCCTTCTCTCTGTCACCACAATCCTCACAGCTGGTGTTGACATGCGGTCCCCGGGCCCCGCAGCACCCCCGAGGCTTTGTGTGTGCATGTGTGAATGTGTGTGTTCCTGTATGTTTGTGTGTGAAATCTTGCTTCCTAGTCTCCACAGTGATAATTTTTTTCCATGTTAACAAAAACGGCTTCTCCTCTTCTCAACAAAACATGACAGGAAAAGAGCAACAAAAAAGGGGGAGTAGGAAAAAAGGAAAAGAAAGCAGAATAAGGATAAAAAAAGAGGATAGGAGGGGCAGCTAGCGACAACAGAGAGACAAAGATCGGTGATGCCAGTTTCCATATGACAAGTGGCGACGTTATGAAGATGGACGGGCGGCCAAGATGGAGAGCCTGACCTTTCCCAAAATGCCACATGTCACTGTGCTTTTATGTCACTCCCCGCAAAACAATATGTCAGGGGCATAAAAAATCATTACGCCCTCCCTGAATTATGCTGTTATGGCATACCGCAAAAAAATAATCATTAAGATGACATTATTCCACGCTTAACTAGGAGGAGGACGAGGATGGAGGGGTTGCGACGGGAGACTCTTAGAATTTATGATTTGTCGTGATTTCATTCCGCGAGTAACGGAGCGGCGGCGAACCACTGTCCTTTTAGATGTATCGTTATGACTTTTATACTTCGACGTAGGACTTTGGGGAAAAGCTAAAAGAGCAGCAGTGATTGCACAGAGATCATGAGTGGAGGGAGACGACTTCTCACAGTGGAGCTGTACAGCAGTCATCTTATGGATATTATGGTCTATTTAAAGTGAATAGCTGAAGCTTCTAAAGGACACTGACTCAACAGAAATCCTACAGAATGAGATGAAACGTCTAATAAAGACTTCCTATCTGAGAATTGAGCCATGCAACTGCCATCTTTTAGGATGTAGTATGCAAAATAAAAGTTCAGCACTCCTCTGAGATTATGAACATAGAGGGAGCATGTCACTGAGGGTCTGTGGCTTTTATCCTCTGCAGGTGTGTGGATGGATCAGTGCTGGTTTACGTGTAGCCAACCTATAGCTTTCTACTGTAACTACTGATTTGCGTAGAAAAATGTGTGCATGAAAAAACATAACTTTATTTTTTAACATAGATGAATAATTAACCAGATATTTATCACAACCACAACTTAAAGAGACTCAGTATTATGGTCAGATGATGCTCCCAAGAAAACAAGACTATATAACTTCTTATCAGAGAAGAAATACATCAAGTAAAAAATGTAAAGCTACAATATGCAATTAAAGCTAGTGCAGGCATGAAACTCAATTTTAATTCACGTTGCTCCGCCCAGCGCTCGCTTTCCCATCATCTGAATTATCAAATTACAATAAATAAGAAGCGAGAATGAGAAGAAAAATTTAAAAAATTAAGCACAAATCACTGAATTTCTCTGATTGGTTAGAAGGGTGAGCCTCACTCAAAATGTTTTAGAAGCAAATATCTGATTTCATGGGATGCTTCAGCTCATCTCTTTAGATTAAAATAAATTTCTTATAAAAACCTACCTTGTGTAACTTTAACATTAACATACCAATAAAACTGAATTCAGTTTTTTTTTCTGTGTTAAAAACAACTAAAAAGTTAAGTATTGAAACAGTTCAAATGCAACAGGAAACCGAAGGAGCATCAAAATTCTTCATTTTAACAGATGGGACAATATGATATAGTTTCAAAGCAGTTTAGACAGAGCCTGGTGCATGATATAGCCGGTTAGCCCAGTGAATAGAATGATGCCTTTACATCCAGTTGAACTATTGATCTGAGGGATTGCACAGTGGCAGACGCTGACATTTTGCCTGGTATTTTAGCTGCGAGATGTTCTAGCTTCAGACATTTGACCTATATAACCCCCAACATGAGTGCACACGCCAACAAAGGAGGACTTACACACACACACATACTGTACTCACAAATGCCCACTCACACGCACGCTGTCCTATCCTATCCACATGTGCATGTCGTCAGTTGTAATAGCTCCTGACATCAGCAGAATTGAGTTTGGAGTCAATGTGGATGTCCTCTGTAAGTCAATCATCCAATCAGAGCTCTCCTGGCTACGTGAGTCAAAGGGTAAGGTGATGTCATACTTTCTGACAACATGACAAAAAGCCTAAGAGAGAGATACGGCGCAAGAGGCAGAGAGAGAGGATTTCTCACAGGTTTAGGGTGCTGTCATGATGCAGTGGTGGACTAAACTCACACACACATACTTATACACACACACACACACACACTAAGGACCCTCTTCGTTTCTCCAAATCTGGCAGCCAACAATAAAGCACTCAGTGAAACATTTATGACTTTCATAAACAAGAGCCAGTGATTAATGTTAGCCCTCTTCTTTGGGATTTCTAATAAAGTATGACACATTTACACCCCCGGTCAACGCAGCCAGAGCCCTATTAAACATGTCTGAGAGAATAGATGACCACGGCACACACACACACACACTCACACATAGAAGAAAAGGAAATTAAGCAAACAATGCTTTTCCTTTTGTTTTTTTTGTTTTTTCCATTTAAGTCATAACAAGCGAAGCGCCCTCGTGTCCAATTTGCCGTGAGATTTAAGGTCTCCTCTGGTTGGAGCGTAGGCCTGGCAGCCACTCTCCTGGCTTTGCTGTATAACTGTGATTGTTCTGAAATCGCCTCCTGCTTCTCCGTGTCTCTTAGTCTCAGTTAACAGCTGGATTGAGCGGGGAGGCTTGTAAAGCCCATGATATATTACCATGAATATTGACGACAAAAACAACAAAACTCTCATGGGTGAAGAGCCCAAAGTCTTTATTTACCCATTTCCTTTGGGGAAAATGACTGCTCTCTCTCTTTTCAGTGAGAAACACTTGTCACTTATTTTCCAGACTTTGCACCTTTGTGATATTAAAGTGACGTGTGGCATTAGAGTAACAAAAGAAAATGCGTGTAAAATTGAAGTCCGGCTGTAAGAGTGCAACACTTTTTAACTTCCAATCTCTTGATTGACAGCTGGTAAAATACTGTCACAGAATATTAGAGTTGTTGTAATTGTTAATATGTTGCTGAAGGATGGTGAAACAGCTGGGAAGGAAAGGGAAACAAAAGAAAAGGAAGGTGGGAAACGTAGATGGACAGAACAGAAATGACACAGGATGGAGCACAGTGAGGAAAGTGGAAAAGGAAGAAAAGGGAAGGAAAAGGAGAGATATAAATAATTGTCTCTGTGTCCTGATATATCTATTAAGACTATTCAATTAAACAAGGAGCTTGGGCTACATATTTAGCCCTGGTGCAAACAGCATTTGAATCATGTTCCGATTTAAGAGGTCAAAACATACCACACTGTCTGAGCATGGAAAATTCAAATTTAATCTTCTTATTTGGACTGTAGTCCTGTTGCTAAGTCTTCATGTGTCCTTGGGGCTATTTGGAAGTTAGCAAGCAAGTGTGTGTGTGTGGTAATAAACCATGCCATGACTCCATCTCTCCATTATACTGTAATCATCTAAAAGTAGAGAGACACATTAAAGTGGGAATGAGCACATTCTGAGAAGGGGAAAAAACACGAGTGCCAATACCACAGTTACAGTGCCACACAAACTCCATTTCACCCCTAGCCTCTATCCCAGTTACACCAGAGACACTGAGAGCTGGAGATGTAATAAATTCACCCGCTGAGCAGAGATTCAGTTTTTTTCAATCACACACAGCAAAGTATTACCAGCAGTGATGTCATGGTAAACAGTTATCCAAATTATAAAGGTAAACTAAATAGGCTAAAAATAGGCTCTAAAACTTTTCTTAATATCTGCTGTGACCAAGACTGATTGAACAGCACGGTCAGCCGTGCAAAGAGATTGGCTTCTTAGTTTTTAAGTGAGCTCCCCCATCTAACCAATCAGAGAAGGCTGATTAATTTCTCTTTAATGTGTACACTTTGGAGTATTCATCATTTATTGCAGTTGCATAAAGGCAACTACCTGTAGCACCAGGCAGATTGTGGCAGAGAGTAGCAGAGC
This sequence comes from Sandelia bainsii, assembly GCA_032362345.1. Taxonomy (NCBI): domain Eukaryota; kingdom Metazoa; phylum Chordata; class Actinopteri; order Anabantiformes; family Anabantidae; genus Sandelia; species Sandelia bainsii. The sequence goes on from JAUMHL010000010.1 coordinate 3,708,337, forward strand.
AGGAAGAGGGAGATCTGAGAAGAGCAAAGTGGACTAATTTTGAATCTCATTAAGTTAAGATTAAGTTGCAGATTCTAAGTTGTTTTCATAGTATGTTTTTGGCACTCTTTCTAAATGTGTTATATTCTTTAATCAGCATATATATCCTTGGTGTTTGTTTAGACTTGTCATTATTTGGTAAGTGTAATAACTTGTTCCATTTTTGTACTCTTTTACTTTTTACTTTTCTTCTACTTTTCTTTTACTTCTCCAGTCCCTACATTAATTCTGCCCGGGGGTTGTATATTTTTGGTTGTGACCGATGATGCCACTATTAGTAGTTTGACTGGTCTAGTATGTAGACATCGGCAGTAAAGATCACTGAACATACAGCTCTGGAAAAAATTAAGAGACCACTGCAAAATTATCAGTTTCTCAGATTTTGCTATTTAAAGGTACGTGTTTGAATAAAATTAACATTTTTGTTTTATTCTATAAACTACTGACAACATAACTCCCAAATTCCAAATACAAATATTGTCATTTAGAGCATTTATTTGCAGAAAATGAAAATAGTCAAAATACCAGAAAAGGTCCAGTGTTTTCAGACCTCAAATAATACAAAAAACCCCAAAACAAAACAAGTTCATATTCATTTTTCCACAACACATTATTAATGTTTTAACTTAGGAAGTGTTCAGAAATCAATATTTGGTGGAATAACCCTGATTTGCAATCACAGCTTTCATGTAGTGGTCTCTTAATGTTTTCCAGAGCTGTATGTCAGTGTGCACAACTCACTTTAGACAGTTTTACCCTCAAAAACATTGCAGATTTCAATCTCCCCACACTGACTTTCCCAGCATGTCTAGCCCTCTTCACCCCAGTCCCACCCACTGTAACCATAGCAGCGTTTTGTCTAAAACTTCCCATCGCCCTCCATTCCTAAAGTACACCCCAGAGACACCCATTGTTTTACTGCTCACTGTTGTTCTCTCAAAGACTGGAATTCACCACTTCATGGGGTAAAATCAAACCAGAAATGCAAGGCTGGAGGGGGCTGTGGAGAAAGATTTGCACTACTTCATGTTCTTTGGTTTTGGAATAGTTTTACTCTATTACAGATGTGATGGTTATGATCATAGGATTGATGTTTTCAAACCATGAAATTTGTCAGCCTATGATTGCTTGAATACATAAAGGTTTGTTTGTTAGAGGTTTTATTCATTGCAAAATTTGTCCTGATACATGCCTATAAAGTTATTAACTAGAACTGAACAAGCAAGATTGCAGGAGAGAAAATGGGGATTGAGGAAGGGGGCAAGGGAGTGTGTATTTGAGAGGCTGTGTGCTTGAAGGGAGGTGAGGGTTTAGTGGTGCAGGCTTGCCAGGCTCCCTGCTGGGCCTCCATTCATTGAAGCTGCTCTTTTACAAGGGACCATGCCTGGCAAAGAGGGGCAAACCTGCCATAGTAAAAAGAAAGGGGTGGGCAACTCTAGTCATGGATGCAACTGTTGCTATGTTGGGGAAAAATACATTAGTATGCTTTTGTCATTCTCACTTCAGTTTGGTTAAAGTCAAGTAATTGCTGTCAGTGGTATGAATGAGTGAATACTGGCAAAGCAGCTAAATATAACTGAATTAAAATCATAAAAAATATATATAACTAGTATATGGTAATAAATCTGTCTCTATTACTACAGTACGTTCAAGCTATATGGATGCTGGTGATGGTGATGGTGTGATGCATACTGGAAGCAAGGATGATGTATGTGGAGGTGGTGGTGGTAAAAGGGGGGACTCTTATTGTGAAATCCCGGTGGAGGGTAATTGGAATTCAATAGGAGTTAGATCATGGCTGCTGCCTTAGTTCCTTTGAGGGAAAAGCTATGGGGGATTAGCAGTCGTTAGCCCATAGTGATGTGAAGTGGAAAGGAACAGCTGGCTCTCAGCTAGCCACATGGTGTGTGTGTGTGTGTGTGTGTGTGATTTCTGTTTGTATAAAAAGACAGAAAGCAAGAAAGGTTATTTTTCAATCTGTCACCTTCTCTCTTCGTCTGTGTGTGTGTTGTGTGTGTTAGTGAGGGGTGACTGCCACAGAAATCCCTGTCTCGCCACAATGGCTTAACGTCACATTTAGTAGTTCTGCCCTAATGGCTTGTGTCTATACTTAAGATAGCTCAGGGCCCATTCTATCCTATTGTATTCTATTTTACTCTATATTCTTTAGATCTTCATTGCCACCTCCACAATAGATGCTGCTAGACTGTGGGGAGTCTGCTAAACTGTCAGTCCTGCAGATTTTACAAGCTCTGAACATTTTGTTGTTTTATATAAAGGCAGGCTTGAAGGTTTTCTGAATACTTTACCCATTTTATGTGGAAGGCAGAAAGAAGAATAGAGGGAGGGAAGCAGGAGGCAGGAGAGGAAAGGTGGAGTAAGCAGACCTATTAGAAGACCAGCCTGACGAGCGGGCACGTGGCTCTATACTGCAGTAAGCGGCAACCAACAGAATAATAACGCAACGCAATGCTAGAGCGTTGCCCCCCGTACCTTTGATGCTTTTATGTGTATCTGGGTTAGATTATACTGTAAGCTCCTTTTGATTTTGTTAACAGTAGAGTTTACAGAGACACTGTGATCTCTGCCCTGCAGAAACATCACATTATGTATGGCAATTACATTTTTCTTACATTCTCACTGATATTGGTGTTGTTCAGTTTGTCTAACGTAGCAGCAGCGTCAAACTTTCTCTATGCAGCTATCGATTTCCCTAAACTCCTCCAAAGCTCTCACACTACAAGCAACTGAAATCGTCAAGTTGCCATAAGTCTGTTTATTTCCCTGTGGAATGACCACCAAACCACAGCCACAGCAGTGAGTACACGCTAAGATTTAAAATGAGCCCTCGCAGTGGTTCCCCAATAGTGTTTTGCAAAAAAAAGGAGCACTGCTACAGAAAGCTTTTCAGATGATAGGCACGGCCTCATGAGAGACCTCAATTCAAACGCTGTATGGGATATATCAGACCTTTGTCTCACCCCCTCTGGGGTCAAAATGACAAGACCTACTCCTCTCATCAATGTCATGTTCTCTCTCTTTCTCTCTTTCCCTCACACTCTTTCCATCTCTCTCTCCCGCCTGGTCAGGCTATTAAATTGTAGAATACATTATAGAGAAGTAAGGGGGGCTAATAGATTGGAATATTATAACCATACAATAATTTCATGAAAAAGTCAAGGAGGGATCATCGCTCTTATTAACTCCAAGAGAAATTGAGGCTGAAAAATGTTCAAATAGAAAATGTTAATGCCAGGCTATACTACATGTAATTGTGCCTGCACCATTCCCTAGGCTGGCCCCATTCATGCCACTTTATTAGTGGTAATTGAGGATATGAATTATAAATAGGGGGTGATTTCTCCCCTCCCTTCTACTGAAAGTGAAGCATAATGACCACTGCCATTGTTTAACCTTCATAATTGTGTATTCTCATTTCTTTGCTTTCCTCTCTCCTTCCCTTTTTAAAACTTCTTCACTACTTGTGTCGTTTCTTTTATTCACATCTTCCATGGTCCTTCACTGTCACTCCCCAATCTTGCCATTCAGATCTCCTACATTTTCCCCATTCCTTTTCTTTTCCTTATTCTTTTTTTTTTTAACTTTATAAATACAGCCATCTTTCTTTCACCTCTTAGTAAGCAAGTAGTTTTTTCTGTCACTCCCCATTTTTCTACTGCTCATCATTCTTTCCTGTTATTAATTTTCAGGCTTCTGTTCTACAGACCTCAAGCAGCAAACCACTGTGATTTGATTAAATGAAAACTATAGTAGTCTACAGTTTTAAAATGATGATTTTATTTATTAAGGTAAAAAAAACCTGCCTGGCCCTATGTAAAAAAGTAATTGCCCCTAAACCTAATAACTGGTTGTACCACCCTTGGCGGCAACAACTGCAATCAAGCATTTTCAATAACTCACACTTTCACATTGTTGTGGAGGAATTTTGGCCCACTCTACTTTTTCACATAGCCCTAGACAGGTTTAGATACCTTTTAATAAACTAAATCAGCATTTAAAAACTACATTTTGTGTTCACTCGGGTTATGTTTATGTAATATTAAAATTTGTTTGATTATCTGAATTATTTAAGTGTGACAAAAATGCAAAAAAATAAAAAATCAGGAAGGGCCCAAATAAATTTCCACAGCACTGTAATCATACACCCACACACTCAGATGAGGGGGTTAGTGGTGCTTTTTACCTTACTCTAATTGCATAATAAGCCCCACCAGTGATGTGAATGCCCCAGGTGAGGGATCCAGCAAAGGGGGCAGGGAGGTTTTCTTGGCATCGCTTCTGAGAAGTTCACTTTTTTTTATTTAGGCTTTTTAAAGCTCAGCAGTTCCACACCTACCATCCAACAAAGTCCATTAGCCCCAGCCTCTCACCCACAACCAGTCTACTTTTTATTTACAACATCAAACGTTTCACTTCATTAAATTACCTTTTCTTTTCCCTCCCTCCCTTCATACTCTCTCTCTCGTTTCTCACAGCTCTCTTTGCTGCATTTAGTTGAAACATGTTTTCCGAAACAAAAGGACGTGGGGTGATGGGGGGATTAAACAGCCCTCCAATGTAGTCTGCAGTGGTTTTATAGGGGGAAATAATGGGTAATTGGGAGAAGGTATTTAATAGGAAACCGACATTGCGCTGTAATGCAACTATTGTTAAAATGAGAGTTTCTGAAACGTGGAGAGCTGCAGCTTGCTATTTTCCTTTTGAAGTCATCAACTGCCTGTTAAGTGATGACTACATGGAACTGTTCTGGAGACAGTTGAGTATGTGTGTGTTCTGAGCCCTGATGTCAGCTTACGGGATAATGGGACAGCCAATAAGCACAACAGCTGTCTTGCAGGATCTAAACAAACTGCACTGTTGGTTGTAAGGTTTTAGGTTAACAATATTGCTATGCAGGTGCACAAAATTAACAGCACAACATTAACAGTCTCTGCATAAACGGCCTAGAATGTCTCAAACTAACATTTTACACAGTTTACTTGATCTACCTTCAATCTATTTTCAAATAACTCAAGATGTTGTTGAGTAAAATCTCTCTGAAAATGAAATCTTTTCCTCAGATTTTTCTTTCTCCAGCATTGATTGAGAGTTTGATTTGATCTGGGTCCCTCATGTACTGCCATATCTGCAGCTTGTACTGCTGCGTGAAGCGGGCGTCAGCTGTGTGAGCATATAAATGAAACCAGAGAAGAGTGAAAGCTAAACATTCTCCGAGATCAATATTCCAATATCTAACATCAGGGAACTCCAATAAGTACAACGCCAGGGACACTTCAATGGCAACATCAAGGCAGTGGGGTTTATGCATACACACACACGCACACACACACACACACAAACGATTAGTGGGTTTCAGATAGTGATCAGGCAAGCACCATAAAATCCATCCTACTTAGGAGAAAGGAATAATCCATTTGGGGACAGGTTTCAATACGGTCCATACTAACCATGTCATGGTGAAGCGCTCACCAAAAGCAATGGGGATAATTTGGAGCTGAGACACATTGCCGCATTTTTTGAAGCAATGAAGTGATGTCATATTGCCGGAAGCAGAAATAAGAATTAGTAATCAATGTTCATCAAGGTGGTTAACATAATGGTCCTGAGGCCAACAAATGTGACCAAATAGTGGCAGTTACGATCATTTTCAAGGTATTGCTTACTTATGGTAACTTAGGGATCACGTTGACCAGTTGCTTTGTGCCCACTCACTGCATGTGTAACTGCAAAACAGATATGTAATTATTATGTAATTATTTAAATGTGGATAGAGACATTCCAGCATTGGTTCAAAATGTGACCCATGGAGGCTAATTGAATAACAAGGAGGCACCAGGCAGGAGAAAATGGATACAAAACATCCATCTGCAATAGCTCCCTGTTGCTCATCTTTCACCCAAATTATTAAGTAGTTTCAATTAGTCTTGGACAATCTTTGTTTGGACAATAAGCAATGAGGCTGAACTAATGACCCTTATCCTAATCACATCAGAGGAGAGGCAGAGGTGTGTACTTGTACACACACCCGGTTCTGCCTATATGAGTGTGTATTTGTGCTAAGCAGTGACCCCAACCATCAGTGGTCATCGAAGCACTGACCACCGCTGGTCAATAACCCTTCTCCTGTCTCCTTTTTCTCAACCACCTAGCCAATCCGCCATCCCTTCCTCAACCTCCTCCTTCACACAAAGCTCATTCACAGCCCCAATCAATGTCAAATTATGGGTTATTTATTGAATAATCAAAAAGGTATTATGGGTCCGGCTGGCTGACTAGCCTGCAGAGGCTGACAATAGGGAAATAGAAGGTGGTAGTGGGGAGGGGACTATTTATCAGCCTTGCTGCCATGCATGCGTTTGAAATTAGGGTAATCAGCTGGCATGTAAACAGTAGGCCTAGCAGCTGGCTGCCAGACAACTAGGCTATTACTCACTCGCCACTTATCAACGCTGACGTCTGAGTGTGTGTGTGTGTGTGTGGGTGTTTGCATGCTTGCATATGTTGGTTAGAGGGGAAACTGTATGCGTTTAGAGACTAAACGCTCAAGGTCCACTTACTACTCGCTTTATCTGGACCTTTCAACTGCATCTTATGGTCTTCGTGTATGAATCAGGTCTGCTCGGTTGCCATGGTAAAGTCATTGTGTCATGGCTAAGCTCCATCCATGACAACTGGACAAATTTAATCTGCTAAAGAAGACCATGAAATTTGACTGAAAGCTCATAAAATTCTAGCAAAATATAATTTTAAGGATTTTAACGCTAACAACCACATGTTTGCCTCAGGTTTATGGCTGACCTGTGTGTACCAGTACATATGTTGTATTCCTAACTTGGACCACTTGAGTAATGTCATACATAGTTATGTGCATAGACTGGTATTACATTACTCACCCTCACTGTTAATGGTGGCAGGGCCACAGAGAAGAAAACAAGTATTCATAATCAATGCAGAAAATCGTAAGGGTTAAGATTTGAAACCCAGAGTCCCTAGGCCACTTGTAAACTAATCTGCCAGGGCAGCCTTTGTGTTAGAGGTCAACAGACATCATTACAGCGGGTGTGCAAGGGGCAGAGGAGGGGGCAAGGCTGCGTATGTGTGTGCGGGTGTGTGTGTGTTTGTGTGAAGGGCAGATGAGAGGGCAGGGTTGGCCGCTGTGGGCAGATCGTCTTTCTCTCTGGAGCTTTGGCCTGTGTGGATTGGATGCATGCTGCTGGGTTGAGAGTCGAGGGCTTATTCTGACAAGGAGGGTGAGACTCCTTGTCTCACTCAGACGCGAGCAGATTTGTGTTTTTAACTCCAAAACATGGAAATATTAGAGACTGGAAAAATATCCTGGTGTGAAAGTGTATCAGCTGTAAATAGATTAGTGGGTGAAGTTGATAGATATAGTAGTCCAATCAGTTAGGATTTCTTAGGGATTAAAGAGGTGGATGCTAAGGTGGCTTTCTAAAAAGTTTGGCCGTTGACCTTGCCTACATATCCCACAATCTATCATGTCTACCTTATGCCAAAAGGAAAATTGTACACCCACACTCCTCAATTATGAATTATGTGAGTATTTTGTCTGATATGTGTGTATTTTTGTGTGCATAGTACATATCATTGAGGTAATCTTAATTAAAGAGGTAGTTCACCCAATTAAAAAACAAACTTTCTCAGCTCGAAAATGTATTTTTATAACTTATAACTTATATATTAATGGGAAAGCATGTACAGCATCATTGCATGTACAGTACATCCATACATGTGCATGCACATGTCTGTTTTCATTCTGGCTGAGGCTAAAGCTATGTCTTCGATGTCTGTCTTTATGTATTAAATAAAGTGGCAGCTCAGTGTGCTCCCCCTAAACAGCCCTATCAATCTAGCCCACTTATAGCCTCCATAAATTATAACCCAATCACAATGCTTCAGTAATACTCCGGCTGGAGCCACAGTACATGGGAGGTAAAGAAGGAAAAAGGAAGGAGAGGGATAGGAAGGTAGTCAAGATGGAAGTAACAGTAGTGAAATGCAAGTTGCAAAAAAAGAAAGGAACAAAGGGACTGACATTTTTTATCCATCCACTCCTCCATGTATCTGTCCATCTATTTGTCTCCCTCTCTTGCTTTTAAGACCTCTGTACTGTCGACACTTATTGCATGTTGCCATATTTTCATCCCTCAAAAAGCATTAGAAAAGCCAGTGTTGGGGTGGGGTAAATGAATTAGGATTGGTTTTTGCCTCCCCTGGCCACAGAGGGAGGTAGGGTTTCCCACAATAAGATCAGAATGAGACCAATTTTGTTTCCGTTGCCATTCAAAACAAACAATGGGCACCTAATAGCCCTGCAGCATCTGTGGCCTCGCTCGGGCCAAAACACACATGATGGCCCTGGTCGATAGACGCCGACAGCTAGATGGACGAGTGGAGTCACGCACGACAACGCGCACACACACATGTATGCAAACGGGCTCGCGTGATGTTCCCTGATAGCTGGGAGGCTGCCTGGAACACTAGTTAGCGGTTGCTGTAAAAGTGGCCTGAGTGCTTCTGAAGACACCGATCATATCAGCAAAAAGAGAAGAATAGAGGCTTATCGACTCAGAAAGGTTGACGGACGGGCAGAGAAAGAGGGAGGGAAAGAGAGAGTCGGTAATGGTGGTCGTGTCTAGCCAACACATATTGTAGGTGATCTAATCTTGAGGCATTACACTGACAAACTGTAATCAGTGGTTACTATTTAGGGATTGTGAATGGATATGTTGAAGATGATTGCTCTCCTCTTCTCTCCTCTCTACAAAAGCCTTTCCCTACAAAAGAAAGTCTGAAGAATATTATTTGTCGGCCAAACTAACGTTGGGCTCAATTTAACTTCTGCTTTTGTATTTTTTTTTAAATAGTATAAAATTTTGAACTCGTAAAATCCCGTGGAATCATAAAATTCCATGTGGGCCTAATTCCCTCCAATTCTTTTTTTATCTACCACACCCTGAAAGGGTCAGTTTCTTTCTCTTAAATTCCCCCATGTATTTGACCCAGGGAGATTGCACAATGTTAAATTGGTGATGCACCTCAAAATCTATAGTTAACTCAAGGAAATGCAGGTAATAATTTGTGATAACAAGGAAAATGTCTTATCAGGTCGTCCGCTCCTCTAATATGCCCTCAGGGTTCTACTGTAAGTAAGGATGCTCTAGGTACAGCAGCCTGACCTCACACTGCCCTCATCTAATGACATTAGGACAGACACGTTGGTGTTGTAACAGGGTCACTCGTGGTGCACCTATACACACACACACATGCAGACATGGACACACACTAAATGACCTATGAACATGCATGCATACACACACACACACACACACACACACACACACACACACACACACACACACAGAGTCCTGAATCCCATGGGCGAGCTGTTAAAGAAGCTCCCCTCTCTGGTTGCCTCTCATTACAGCCCATTAGTCAGGTGCATTTGAGAGAGCGTGTGGGGTCACCCTTCATCGGCTAACAAGTGGGGTAACAGAGTTTGCAAGTGAGAGTCTGAGGGAGGAGGGGTGTTATGCTTACACCTGCCCACACACACACACCCTGGGGGTATCGATTGCAGCCACTGTTTCACCTTTGCCTCTGTGACCTCCCCAATGATGTGTTTATTTACTCCATCTCTGCGTGTCTCTCACACACATATAACCAACAGGATGTTAGGGAGGCACATAAGAAGGCACCTATTACATTGGTTTAAATAACCTTCCCAAGGCAGAGCAAACTAAGAGTAACTCTTTGGCCTTCTTTAAATCATACAGCTTCATCTCCTGCTCTCACCGTCATCTCAGTGCACTATGACAACTGAAGAGGTCTACAGTCAAAATTCTGTTAACTATATTTATGCACACATATGGTATCCTGTCACACATTGACAAATTTTACTTTTCTGTTTACACACAAGCTTAGCACCTACAACCGCTGATCTTGTCTATAGGAGATGTCCTGGTACGAGGTTTGGGTCTGTCTATGGCGACCTTCACCGAAGGATCTAGGCATCAGAAGAGGGAACCTGACATTCTACACACATCCCTCCAGCTCTCCACTTTTGTTCATAATGTTTCCTGTACTTCCTCACCTAACCCCTCCTTCCCTTTTTTTGACTCTTCAGCTGATAACATTACAACACAACGTAGTATGGTCTTAAGATACGCAACATAGATTTTTATGAGTCTGCCAACCCCTTGATGAACTTTACCTAGGCAATGCACATTGCTGTTACGAAGGGGAGGTATACAGTAGCAGAGTATGAACCCTGATGCAGTCCTTTCTGTATTTTCACTGTGCAAATATACTGATTACTTTATTCTTTTACTGACCTCACATTATTACTATCCACTGCAGATTATGGTAATAAATCAGTAATATTTTGGACTGATCATACCATGAATAACCTTAATTAAATGACTCATGTCATCTACAATACTGACACCAACAGAACAGCAAAGTCCATTTAGGGAGGGACACCATTGAACTTTGCTACAAATGGTTCACACCTTGAAAAGCACGATTAACCCTTGAAAATAATCTTGTTAGCAAAGCTTGCTAGATTACAGTCTTTAAGGGACAAACCCATTATGTACTTGTTATTACTGTAGCTCTCATGTGCATGTTAGAAATCTTAGCGTTGCTTCCGTAACGCCTGCCTGTATTCTTGTCTAATACAAATCCAATACATACAAATACAAAAATACAATCCTGAGGCAGCACAAGAGATTCTGAACATAACATTGACTGGTCACCTGACCAATGCAAGTCCCATCACTCATCTAATAACTCCATTCAGTGTTTGGCTACCAAATATACTTCTCTAGTTGCTGACTTTTATAATAACTCTCCACTGAACTGTAGAATGGGCTATACGAGTTTTTAGGAGTTTAAAGCACTTTACCTATTAATAATGAACTGAACATTAGTCACCTGCTGGTTGAATTACCGATAAAATGGGAGAGTGTTAATGGTATAGCTAGGAGAGTGTGCGCATGTACATATGCAGGGGTGTGTTTGTGTGTCAGTTATTGTGCTCATATCCACATACATATGGCATGAGAGTAGGTGTGTGTTTGAATCATCAGTCAGCTAGTAGCCAGGCAGGCCATCCATAGTGATTAGTAGTAAAATTTTAATGGGGGATCCATACATATGTCTAGCTGTCAGCTTTACGAGGGCGTTTATACAGGCAAGTCTCACCATGCCAGCCTGGACTACAGACAGCCAGGACACAGACACTGTTCTCTATACACGCACGCACACACACACACACGCATACAGACTGTCTCTTTCTGTCACGGTCTCTTTTAGCAGTGCCACAGGGACCTGTACTGCCACAGCGCTGTCACCACTGGGTGCTTGGGGCCTTAAATGAAGGCATCAAGCGTTCTCATCCCCCGCTGTAATAAAACCCAGTCAACAAGCCCCCGCCTCGGGCAACACATAATGGGCTTTTTATTTCCGTTTGGTCGCCCCAGCCTACAGAATTAAAGCTCAGTTTGGTGAATGGAGGACAAGGTGGCCTCAAGGTCAGTGGAAGAGCTGGAGGTTGTGGAGGACACCTTTGAAACTAAGAACCACAGAATGCACGGTTCTCAGAACAACGCTGTTTTTTGAGATTTCTGATCATTTCTGTGTCATGAAATTATCAAATGGTGCGAGTGTAAAAAGAAATACAATAGACTTACACCTTAAATGAATTGTAAGTAACTAATTAACTAACAATTTTTTGTAGCTAGCTTGTTTAAAAAATGTTGGAGTTGTTAAATCCTGAAATGCAAGTGAAATGCATTAATATATTGCATAGCAACCATTTTACACAGAAAAGATCAAATATGTGTTATTGCTGGCACTATTTCTAGTAGAGGGCCAAATGAATGAAGCTACAAGTTGGCAATTACACTAATCAGCAGTGTAGAATTGCAGCAACCCAACAATCCACTGTGACCCCAGTGGTCTCATTTAGCCTACCTGCTCCATTCAGACAGGAACAGCAAGCATGAAGATCTCTGCTAAAAAGGTCAAAAGTCAGTTCATGTTGCTGTGTCAGAGCAGAGTAACTGGTGGTGCGTGTCACAGGCAAGTTGTGTGTGTGGGAACAGGATACTCCATGTGGAGGTATTCAGTAATGAGAGGACAAAACACAGAAACAGACGGTAAACAGCGACAGGTGTCTTATTCGGTTAGAATTACCAGGACATACAAACACACACACACACTTACACATCTGCAAGTGACCATCTGTTAATGCTCCGGAGAAATATTTGAGTGTTTTGTCTTTTGTAACTGACAAGATTAGTCAACATGGTTAAATTCCAAATAGCATACATAAACCAGTTACATGTTGAGACCATACACTTACTATATCCACAATGTTTGAGCAAATCTAATGATTGTTGGTTTTATTATGAAGGCGAGAAACTAGAGTAAACTGTGGATTTTTGGATTTTTTAATTTACTAATTGAGACAAAGTTTAACAGGCAGTTTCCTATATAAACTAATACTGTGATCTACCTCTTTTTTTCATCTTTTCCATTTAAAACATTTAAGCCCCAGGAAAGGGGGGGGGATCCTCACTGACTTCTGTGAACTTTACCTCCATTCATAACATTTGTAATGAGTTAGATGCCTGCAAACCAGGCTTTATTTCCCAACATCAGTGCTCGACATGTCTAACGTTCTTCATGGATGCCAGTGAGTCAGTGGTGCACAGATTCAGGATCAAATTGTAGAAAGCCTTCGCAGAAGAGTGGAGACTGTGTTTGCAGCACACCCGTGGTTTTGGAACGAGATGCAACAACACGTGTCACATATGATAATAATGTGTATGTATTCACATACTTTTGGACACATACAGTATAGTGTACTTTTACAAGTGAAAAAGAGAGGCACAATGTCAGTTTTCAATTAAAGCAAGCAATGACAAAAGTGGCCATGGCAGGTTTTCTCTGACAAATAGACTTGGAAGAGATATGCCATTATGGAAGTGGCTAACCATCACTGAAGTACTTAGTGAATGTCTCCTGATAACGGCAGCTAGACTCCGTTATAGGTGATACTTTACTTAATTGAGTGTGAAACCTTTATCACTATCAAGACATAGAGGGGGAGATGGATGGATGAATGAAAGAGGACAGAGGAGAGAAACGGATAGTGGTAGAGGATGAAGGAGAGGACAGGAGAGAGACTTAAAAAAGCAGAAGAGCAAAGAAAAGGTGGAGAAAGGGGAAGGCGACAGAGGAGGTGAATGAGTGTCCCTCACCAGATGGAGTGGTCATATAGGCAGGTACCCTCCAAATGAACCTCCACCCCTCCACTCGTATTAACCCCCATCCCCTCCACCCCTAGTATACTGAACCCCACCACTCCGTCATGCTATTACCTCCCTGTCTCTTTCATTATCTGCCGTGAACTCTGGGTAACCTCGTTGCGGCCATTCTTTATGTCACGGCCCGCAACGCGAGCCGTGATTTAGGCCCATCCAGTCCACCTAATTTGATTTCATCATCACGGGGCGCAGCGAGAAATAAGGGGGGAGGTGTGTAATGTTGTGGGAGAGGACAGGGGGAGAGAGGAGGGAGAAGGAGAAGAAGGTAGAGGTGATGATGGTGGAGGGTTTGGAGGGAAAGAGGTATAAGGGGATCTCAGGAGGGGGTCACATCGGTAAGCGCTAGCCAAATGACTTGAAGAGGCTAATAAAGTAATCAAGGCCTTCGTTACATGGCCATAATATTCGCCCTAAAACACTGATAACTATTGCTGGGCCCAATCATTAGCCAACATTAATGGCTTTTTCCTCCTCTCCTCTTCTCTCTTCTCCTCTTAACCTCTATGTCCCTGTCTCTTTTTTGCTGCCCTCTCTATCTTACACTGTTAATTTCGCTTGTTGAAATCTACCTCTTTCATCACTCTGGACCTCAACGTATAGGCCACATTGGCACCCTCTAAATAGCAGTTACTATCCAAAATAGAAACATACAGTATGCTTTGTTATACCTCTATATGGACCATATAGTATTTCAAGGAGTATTTCTCAGAAGAACAACAGCATCACTTATGTCAGCAAGTGCCCCTAAATGACAAATGTTTCAGTGGACATGAATTATGACATGAGCAAAGGAGGAAGTCAGGTTGTTAATATTGTGACTTATGGTGACTTCTATGGTTTGGGTGGATAATTGGGGCAACAAAAAGCTGCTGTTCTTTCTCTGTTTTAAACTGACCCAGACCATGATCCATGATGAACCAGATGGTTATCATTATAACCATTGGGATAAAGGTTCCCTAACCTTAACCAAGTACAGTCATTTAAACACAAATCACAATGTTTTCTGCTTTACTGTCAGAGTCAATACATTGTTAATCTGTCTAGTTACACAATTTTTCAAAGGCTCTCTAGCCAGCTCATGTGACAATTAGCCAATACTGAGAAGAAATGAAAGCCTGACTGAATTCACAGCAGCTGATGGCATATTCCTGCCAAAGATATGTCCTCCAGTTACGCAGCTTAATACACACGCCTACAGATACACTCAGGCAGATAATTGCACACACATATTCAGGCAGACAGACGTGTACACACTGTTTGACACACAGACACAGACACTGTCATTGTCAGGTAATCATCAGCCATTAGGGTACATAGAGAAAGACAACAAAGCAAAGTGTCTTCATAGCCAAACCAGCTATTATCTTTCACTCAATACACCATAAAGGAAAAGAGGGGAAATTTAGAGACTGCACCGTTTAGGCCATATAGGTAGTTAACTTGCAGTTGAGCTTCAGATGAAATTATGTTACATCTTTGTTAGCCTGTTGTGGCGAGGAGGAGGGTGGAGGCAGACTGTCAAAGACAAAGTCTAGACAGAGACACAGAAATGATACGCTTCTTCCTCCCTGTGTTTTCTGCAGAGTGATGTCAGTTGCCAGCAAGTGAGTCACAAACTCAAACCACCAGCTTGTGCTTGAATTAAAGCACAAGTCCAATGAGGCATCTAACTGAACCTGATTTATTCTATATACGAACCAACTTCAGGAGGGTATGGTTAAAAAAAGACATAGATTGAATACACCATGCTGATTGAATACAAATCTATAGGTAATGACATCAGTATTTGATGTTGAAAACGGGAACCATCTATCAAAGTCAGAGCTGAGCAGAACGCCTCTTCACTCTTCAATATAACTCTTTGACGGGAGCTACATGGTAATGCATAACGATCGCTTCAATGTGATTATCTTCCAGAGAAGGAAAAATGGCCATCTATTTTCAGAGTGTTTGAGAGTGTTTGAGTGTGTGTAACAAAGTCAACCCAGACACTTGTACAAACCTCTCCTGTTCCAGAAAGGGTATTTTATGTTCCACATTAGTTTACACACACACACACACACAGTAGCTGATGGTTATAGAGGCTATTTGCCAGTCAGTCAATCAACTGGCAAATGTGGTCATACAGTTTTTTTTGTGTAGGATACTGTATGCGCTGATATGCATTTCTATGTTTCAGTGCACACTGCGTGCATGCACGTGTATGAGCAGCTGTACTGCGACAACAGAAGTAATAACTGTGTCAGTGACGAACAAAGCGATGTGATAGTTTTCACAAACTACTTTAATTTAGGGTTTTGCCACACATTTGATTGTTCTTTAAGCCTTTTTGCTAAGCTAAGCTAATCATCTCCTTTTTCTAGTTCCGTACCTAATGCACAGACATGAAAGTGTTATCAGTTTCTTCATTCAAGTGTTCACAAAAAACTAATTTCCCATAATCTCAAGATAGCAATATGACTTTTTTGGCAAAAATTTGGCCAAAAAATGGCCATGACCAAAAATTTGGTGCAACTATCAACGAGTACAACAACAATCTTGTTATGACAGATAACAGTGCCTTTCAAAAATAACAAAGTGTATCCCAAAGTGCAATAAACCAAAGATTCTTGTATGTTTACAATACCTTACCTGCATACACGACCTGCATGAAAATTGAAGATTTTTTTTTTTTTTTGCTGCAGCGATTGAGCAAACATCCAGAACGTGACACTTCAGTGACAACTAAATATTTAATGAGTGCCAGTTATTTTCTGCCAGGTTAGGCTTCCATCTGGGTAGCAGCCGAGCGCAAGTGCGTGTGTTTCTGCGACCTCAAAGTGAAGTATTAAAAAAGTGACTGTCTGCATTCCCCTGTACTGTATGCACACAAGCACACACACACACACACACACACACACACACACACACACTCAGTTCCTGTGCTTATATTTACACTGTGATGCTGCTGTATGCAAAGACCATATGTTCAATTTGGTGGATGCCAGGATATCATTGATAATGATTACAGCAATGATGATGTGTGTGTGAGAAGGGAAAAACATAGGGTGGAGTGCATTGCATGAATCATGGTGGAGCTTATAGTAGAAGAAAAACAGTTTCTTCACATTCTGCTGCTGTATTTAACGTCTGTATGTTCCATTTATTTAAAGTGCATTATATGAGGAATATGTAGCCATTTACAGGGTGTCACAGTCAATCCAGCATGCTTCGTTTTGAGTAAGATGTTTTGAGTAAAACAAGACTATTTTTCAACTTTGACCCTATATGTATTCCAATTTATAGCAGGAATGTAATGACTGGTAGACTTTTAGGATATATAAAAGAAAAAAAGGGACTTACCTGGCAGGGGAAGCCAAAAGAAGAGAGAACAAGGCACATGGAAAACAGAGAAGAGAACAGAAAAAGAGACAATATTAGGAACATTACTAAGCAACATATGGCCTGTATTTCCACATTCAGCCTCTCTGAAACTGTGTAATGATCTTTATATGAAAAAGGACTTATTTCACAGCACCACAAGATGACCATAAATCTAAAGTCACATTATTCTCCACCACAATAATTACGTGAATAGCATGCATGTCAACAGTTATACGTGTGGCCAAGTTTGTGTGTCTGTGTGTGTGTGTGTGTGTGAGTGAGAGAGAGAGAGAGAGTGTGCAGTTTTTTAATGCCACCCAGCAATACAGAAAAACCTTGTTAAATTCAAGTCGGGAACAGACGTACTCTCCATGCGACCGCAACCTCCCTCCTCCCTCTGTGTCTCCCTCCATTGCCCCCCCCCCAACTGTCCTTACTGTGGTGTAAACACAGATTGTTAGGTTAGGGGTTAAAAGTGTTGTGCTTAGATTCTCTCAGCACTAATCTGATTTCTCCTCTCTTTGCGCGTCTATATTTATTTGGTTTTGTCAACACTCTCGTCTCCCTCTCTCTCTCTCCCTCTCTCTCTCTCCTCTGCCAGTGTATTGATCGTCGCTAATGGATTGGCTCTGATTCCGGAGACGTCTAACATGCTTTCCTATCCTCTTATTTTCACCCGGGGAAATCAATGAGGAAAGGCCTGCAAATTTAGACAGGATCAGGTTTTAAGGAATCTACAGTGAGGCACAGCCCACCAGAGTGTGAGGTGAGGGAGAGTGTGTGCGTGCGTCGGGGTGGGGGCGTGTAGGTAACTGGTACGGAGAAGCAATATGGCGTTATGGTAAAAACACACGTCTACAGTGGCTTTGCGGCAAACTATACCTTGTAGAACACAGAACTACCATCAATATGAGCACAAATTAATTTACAGATTTATGTCAACTCCTTCACATCTACCTCCCCCCTTTTAACTCCTCCTTTAAAGATTCAAGAAGAGGTTCAAGAAGAATATAACTAATAGTTTGTCAGTTCTTTTACTACTTTACACTTAAATTTAAGTGGGAAATATTATACATTTCACTGTATTACATTAATTTGATAGTGGTAATTACGTTGCAAATTCAAACTCTACACTCAAAACAGACAATAAACTTATAAAAGATGATGCATTTCTGGAGATCAGTATAGCTCACAGTATACAGCAGTCCTCCACGATGAGCTACAAAATCTTACTTATGCATCAATATTAATAATTATTAATGATACCTCCTAAGACGGTTGATTCTGCATTTACTTTTCATACTTTGAGAACATTTGCTCATAATACTTTTACTTGCTTGCTTATACTACTTTATAGTGTATTTTTAGACTGTAGTATTCCACATCTATAAGTACTTACTAAATGAGAGATCTGAGCACTTTTTCTGCACACACACATCATCGTAAAGACAAAAAAAGCAAACAGTTTGGGTCTCACTGTGATGTACTGAGCATGTATTGACTGCAGGGCCCCACTTGCTCTGAAACTATGAATAGCAGTTTGACATCAATCGATGAATAGCTCATCACACTGATACAGCAAACACTATCTCTCTCTCTCTTTCTCTCTTTAACCTCATTTTCTTCATTTCTTGGGATAAATTTGACAGTAAAACGGCTAACAGTGAGCTATGATTTTGTTCTGCTTCTTTGACCTTCGCTCACTGTGCACCTAAATTTGCTGATGTGCCTGAAAATATAAATATTCACACACACACGCACACACACACACATACACACACACACACACACACACAGGGAGGGATAAACACGGACAGAGACAGAGGTCCCCACTGCTGCTCAAACAACGGATGGAGCTGTGTTAAATCTGAGAAGGCAATCAATGACCAATAAGTATGACTGTGTGTGTGTGACATGCAGGTGGCAGAAGGGCCCAGCAGGTCTGAAACTCTATCCTGGGGCCAGATCATTTGTAAATGGGAGGATATTGATGACTTCAGTGTGTGCGTGCGTGTATATGTGTGTATGCATGTGCGGGAGAGAGATTGCGCCTGTGTGTGTGAGCAGGTGGGAAGATATCAATGTGCTCCCTGCCTCTTCACACAGCAGAGCAAATTGGAGAAGTTGTCAGGAGTCACAACATGAGGGGCCAGCCAGGGGACGATGAGGGCTGCAGGCAGGATGGCGCTGAGTGTGAGGAAAGCCTAAGGCATGATGGGATGCGGATGAGAAAGAAAGGGTTAGGTGTATAATTCAGTGTATGTGTATGTACGTTTGTGTGTTTCCTTAAGATAGATGAAAAAAAAATTAGGTTGCTAGATTGCTAAACACAGATATGTTTCTGTTTGCTTCTTTTGTAATTGCACAGCAGCAGAGCATCAACAGTAAGTTCAGCTTCATAGAGGAGGATGTCACAGACTTTGATTTGTTGCTAGCCAGGTCTTATAGCTTGCTTCCATTGGCATTGAGCACTTATTTAAATCATGTGATCCAGGCATCTACAGTTTGATTACTGTTTAAATGCACCTTAAAGGAGCACGCCGCTGATTTGCCTGAGTCACATTCCCTGTGAAATACTTCAAAATAAAAGCTGAATCAAGAACAAACATTGCAATTAGATAGTAAAATAGGTGGCATTTTATTTACAATACTTTGTCATCAAACCTGGAGTGATATCATAAAAAGAGTAAAAGTATGAGTTCTGAAAGGCATTTTGGGCTTGTTATTACATAATTACCCAACAATGCAAAAAAAAAGGCAGACAGTGCTGACTGTGATGAACTGTTTATCTCATACAACTTTCAGTTTTACTTCACCTGAAAACTAAATAAATCAGATTATTAAAGAAGAAATCATACAGCTTGATATGATTGACAGGTATGCATTTGAAGAACACACTCACACTCCTGCTGTAAGGACAGTGATGACGGACACATAATGTTAGTGGATGTAGAGGCTGGATAAATGTAGAGGGTGAAGGATGGAAGGCGTGTTTCTCTACCCAACCCCCCCCCAATCCCCTTTTACCCCCTACACTTTCTGACTGCTGCTTTGTCCTCTTACACAAACATTCCCACAGAAAAGGGGCAGAAAACCATTTACCCCCTTTTACTTACCAACCTCCCACCCCCTCCCCTGCTGCCCTCTCAGGGGTTGCACTGGGGCAGAAAACGGCATCCCGCCTCACTTTTTCCCTCTTTGCCTCCTCCCTGTTTTTCCTCCCCCCAATTTCACAGAACCACAACACACACACATACAGATACGAACGTACAGGCACATACAAACTGAACCCACCCGGTCAACAGCTGTACATAAGGTGACAAATTGGGGCTTTTGTCTGCTTAAAGGAGGGTGGGGGAACCCCTACTTTGTGTGCACACACACACACATTGAGCCATCCGACTCTATTGTAGGCAAGTTCCATAGCACACCAGACAATGCACATTGCCCCCGATGTTTAAGAGGAGAAATATGGTGCTGCCTTTGTGGGAGGTAGAGAGCTTCAGTTCATTGAGGGAGTGATATAGAGACAGACAGATTAACAGGGAGGAAAAAGACAGAGTGTGTAAGACAGAGAAATAGAGAGTGAGAGGAAAAGAGCAGTGATAGATGGATCAGCTGTTTCTGTGGCACAGATGGACACAAAGTAAAGTACAAAAGAAAACAGACAAAATATAGCATATAGAGTGCTTTGTAAAAAATGTAGTAATGTAAAAAAAAAAGAAGTTTAAAATCCTAAACTGTGATAATTACATTTAATTAAACATCCTCTGAATATCCATTTAGTACATTAAACTGCTGGCATCCAGGCCTCTAATAAGGGAATTAAGAAGATGTGGGAAAGGGGTTAAAATGTTGGTAGAGACAGGAATTTAAACTTTGTTCAGTTTCTGTGGCAGCTTCGGTTACAAATGAGTCTCAGCAAACCTTGTAAAGATGCCCAGAATAGACCCAGCGTCTCACCGCACTGATTATTTCACCACTGAATCCTCAGCAAAACACACACACACACACACACACACACAAAATGACTACAACTAATGCCACTGATATTATTGGTACTTTCAAAGCTTTTGCTAAATTTACTGCTAATGCTACTATTATGAGTAGTAATATAAGCTTTTGTTTATAAGATTTTCAAAGCCATACAAGCTTTTAAGGAATACAGAGTCAACTGTAACAATATTAGCCTTTGCTAAACAAAGAGTTTAAACTCAAATGATCTGAAATGGAGCCCCTGTTCCCCAACACACACACACACACACACACACATACATTCATATATGTGCCCAGTGGTGGAGGCCTGACCCTCAGGGTGAAAGAGCTAAGCATTTGACAGACTCCACCTCTTAAGTTGTTAACTTGCTAATTACACCTCACAGTCACTTCATGGGACCGGACAATAGACTACTGGCTGAGCAGTGAGCAGGCTGTGACGCACACACACACACACACGCATGCACACACACACTAACCCTAGAAGCTAACAACCCCCCATACGCACTCTACTGATGTGAACACCTGCCCCCTCTTGCTCTCCAAAGGACAGTGTGTGCGTGCGTGTGTGTAGGTACGTGGTGGGAGGGCTGATGGTTTGAGGTCTGGGTTGTTGTGGGTGGGGCATGGTTGCCACAGAAACGGGGGACTAACATGTGGGGTGAAGGATGTTGTTCCCCCTCTCTTTTCTCCTATATGTCTCACTCTCTCTCCTTTATACACACACAACTAAAGAAAAGAAATAGGGGCAGAGATAATGTGTGCGTGTGTGTGCGCGCGTGTGTGTGGTGTTTGCCCAGTGGTCTCCAGATCGGGGCTAAACGGGGTTAAACATCTATCCATGTTAGAGTCCCGTTCTCTGAGTTCTGTCATTAGCCCGCAGCTTAGAGAGCTATTACTGACACAGCTGCTGCTGCTCGCTGGGTAAACACACAGTCACACACACACATGCACTCAGTGGTATAGCAAGTTGCCCACAGGGATTGTGTGTACTGTCTGTTTGTGGAACAAGGTTGCCAAATATCACAAGACTAAAACAGTGAACGTCCAACTGGCATGCATTTGTTTTTGTTCATGTGTGCATGGGTATGTGTGAGTGCATGTGCAAAATGTGATTCAATGTTGTGATAAAGAACTCATTATCTGTGTTTTAATGTCAAGCTGAAATGATTATTGATTTAATTTGATCAGTTGATCAACTAAAATTGAATCAGCAGCAATTCATCTGCCATAAATGCTGAACATTCTCTGGTTCAATTAGTTGCTTTTCAGTAACAGTGTTTCAAGTGAGTCAGATACAGTTAGATATGTGCGACTATTTAAGTAGAATAATGAAGCTGCCATTTATAGTCTGCTGTTCTCTGTACTGTGGGGGTCAAGAGGGGTCTAACAGCAAACTTTTGCTCCAGGTCCCTAACAGATGACTCCACCAACGGTGAATTCATGCACCTTCTGTCTGGAGCGACCTGCAGACATTTACTGGAAATAACTGAATAAAAAACACATGAGAGAAAAAAACATTTTCAAAAGCAACAGGCTGCCCTGTAGTGTCGAACTCACGTGAGGTGGTTGTAGCTCCCCTTACCCTTACAGCATCTGGGAGCGCCGTGGGAAGTCTGTGTGTTAAATAAATGACTGGGGAGTTTAGCCCATGTGCTAACCATGTTAGAATAACACGAGCAGCGATGGCCCCACCGGGCAGCGCTCAAGCCTAACGCAGGGCTCTTCCGCTAGGTCGCCTCCCCGTGGGTGAAGCCCAGGCTCCACCTGGGGCCTTGTATATTTTTCCCTGGCCGCTTCTTTATTTTTCCCTCGGTTGAAACCGGCCAGATCAAAGAACGCCTTAACCTTACGTTCTTCCGTGCCTTTATCCAGACCTACCCTGCCTGCTTTGTTTAGAGCCACCAAGGTTGAGAGGCGAAGAATGGATGCCGAGGTTGGTGTAAAGTGTTAGTGTACTCATCTGAAGCAACCAGCTGGACCTCTGAAGGCTTTGAATTGTATGACCAAAGGGAAGAGGAGGAAAAAGAAGCAGCGGAGAATGGAGAGAGAGGAAAAACAGGTCAGACTTGCCGTCATTTCCAGGATCTCAGTGTGTGATACCATGGGAACGAAGGCCAATAATCATCCAAAAGCTACATTCCTTGTGGAACCTAAGTGTTTGCTAATGGGCTTGGCTGCACTTTGTGTTACTGAACATTTTAACTTCACTTATTAAAGACAATTTTCACAGAAATACCCTATCTGTTAAGGAAAAGGGTGTCTTAAATGATACAATGTGTGTGTTTGCGGAGGTACATGTGATTACACTTGCAAGGCTGTGTGTGCGTTTGTGTGTGTGTCCTCATTTGTCCTCCCGCTGAGCTCTCGTAGCAGACAGTAGCCATTTTCAGCTCATAGGGCCCTTCATCAAAGCTTCAAACCCACCCATGGTCTTACCCGCTTCTTACACACTCTCTTTAGCATGTGTGTGTGTGTGTGTGTCTGTGTGTGTGGCTGCCAAGCTAACGAGGCACTAGGTATTGTTACAGGGACTCACTCCAACCGCACCATGAGCAAGCCATTACACCAATAAGCCTGCATCATTTCCAAAGAATCCAATTAAATTTCAGTCTTACAGCACTGCACTCCAAAAACACAGATTTTCTCCATTGCGTGTGCACACACACAGACACACACAGTTATATTTCCCTTTTTTCCCTCTTGTAGCTTTCTTTGTGTTTTGTATCTCAACAAGGTCAGAACAAACCATCCATCCAGCTATGTACAGTCTATGTACATGATATCTCTGTATTTGTGGTGAGGAACCAGCACGAATCTCTCTCTCTTTCTGCATCTGTTGGTCTGTGTCGATCATTCTTTCTTTGTCTCTTCAGAAGAACTCGATAGCTTCTTTTTCCTTTTTCACCTTCTTCCTTCCACCAGCTTGTCTCTGTCTTCCCTCGTCTTTCCCTCCCTCCTTTCCTCTCCACCGATTTTGCCTGGCATCTTTTAAGCCGCTAAAGAGAAAGTGAGTATATATGTGTGTGTGTGTGCGCGCGCGTGTGTGTACGCAAGTGCATGTGTATGTATGTGTTGGTCTTGCTGGGTTGGATTTGAACAAGCCCATGCCTGTTCTGCCCCGGTGGCCTATGAAATGAGAAAGGCAGTCACTGTGCTGCAGACCTCCACTGATAAATCTACCAGGGTTACCCCTCAGTGTGTGCATCTGCATGGTGTGTGTATGCACGTGTGTGTCAAAAGGCGTGTGTTTGCATATGCGTAAGCGTGCATGCATGTAATGTGCGCATGTGTATGTGCGAGTGGTGATCATCTGTGTTTGCGTCTTCAGCTCCGTGACACCAGAATAGAGATTTGGGGAGATTTGATTTCACACACCCCAAAGCCAAATGTGTGTATGAGAGTGTGTGTGTGTGTGTGTGTGTGTGTGTGTGTGTGCACCATGTGTTGTAATCTCCCATCACCTCCTTATATGCCTGACATTAAAACACCACCGAGTCGATTCAACATTTTCTTCTTCTTCTCCTTGATATTTGTCTCATTTTCATCCATGTGCACATATTCGTCTCAGGAGAATTAGAGGTCATGTTACCAATGTATGGAGCACTCAAAGGCAGGGTAGAGAGTAGGCAGACCGAGAGAGAGTCAGACAGGGAGAGAGAGGGGTAGACCAAGAGCACTCAAAGCCTGGGGTTACCTTGCTTATGACAGCGAGGTCAGATATTGAAGAGGCAAAGTCAATACAACACACCATTTAGCAGTCATATTCATCTGGAGACAGTTTCTACTGAAAGGGTGGAAGGAAGGAAGGAAGGAAGGAAGGAAAAAAAAGAAAGATTCATGCATGATAACTTTACGTGTTTTAAAGGGTATATGATTTAAGGTACAAAGGTTAATATGCATATATAAGCTACAGCATGAGGTCACACCAACACAAAGAGCACTGCATTGTACATTCTCTACTGGAAGTCATTGTAAAGCTTGCCTGGATCCTTGTGGCTCCAGAAAATATAAGTTGCCCTTAAAAATACAGGCTTTACATAGTACAAAGTAAGATTTCAGTTATAGGTGTTTTGAGGTTTAGAGTAGAAGATTTGATACAGAAAGTATAAAGTTTGTACAGCTGATGCACGTAAAGTTTTTAATACAATGAAATCTTCCAGGTCTTGTGGTATGAGGATCATGTGATATGATTAAGCAAAACAACTTTACATTACATTTTTCATCTTGGAGAGGTTTATATGCAGGCAACAATGATGCATGCATAAACATCCTTAATTTAGAGGGAAGAAAGAGACAGGGAGAACAGTATTCAAAGGTGAATTGCCTGAATGATGCTGCATGCAAGATGTTCACATATTTACAGATTTACCTGCACTACATAAAACGGGTGTTGGACAGCTCTTAAAGTGTGCGCCTGTTGCTGTGCTTTAACAGCACTGGCGTGGCTCTACAACCACCCTGACTCTCACCAAGGGGCTCGTTCAACAACACAAACACGTCTACAAAAGCACACGCCTACCCAAGCGCACACTGTAATAATTCACGCGCAGAGGCATGGCCCTCTCGCATCTTTAGTGAACGTGAACACACAAACACACAAGGGTGATGGAGGTCGTTGAGACATTTTTTATGAGTAAGGGCCTGCTTCTTATCTACCATATTTCACCTATTTAGTGTGTGTGTGTGTGTGTGTGTGTGCATGAATTCGCAACAAAAAAAAGAAAAAGATACAGCCCACGACATTATCTTCAAGCCATGACAGCTGTAATTGTGGAGCACATTAAAATGGGTGCAGGGTGACACCTCTAACCACCTTCTATTAAGAAACACACACTCTCACACAGCAACTCTCCCCTCCCGAGCTCCTGCTCTGTCTCCACACACACTCACACAAATGTTGGTGTCACAGTGGTCAAACAAGGAAATGAGCATCTCCAAGCCCATCAAAGCTGAGTGCTTTGAGCAGAGTCAGTCTGGCTAATGTACATGTGCATGTTGATGCCTTGATTACATGTGTCAAATGTCTGTCCATATTCCTCAATAGACAGATCTGTCTGGAAAGAAAAGGAACATCAGGAAAACAGAAAAATGTGAGGAGAAATATTACCAGTGCCAGCCCTACAGATTCTAGTTTCCTTTGGCAGGATGTGCAGGATGTGCTGAAAATTAGAAAAAGAGGAATGTGGTCCTGCAGCAGTGTATGCCATAGAAAAAGAATCTGGTCCATTATCATTTATGTTAATGTGGTTCAAGCTTGGATCAGATTAAGAAAGAACTGGTTTAAGAAAGAGTTGTGTTAGGAAGGATGTGGATAACAATGATCGGGTTCAGAAAAAGTCAGTTTCAGAAGGATTGGGTTAAGAAAGAATAGAGGTAAGAAAGATTAAGAAACAGTCAGGTTGTAAACATTGTATTAAGAAGGATTGGGCTAAAAACATGAACAACAACCTAACCCTAACCCTAACCCAATGTTAAGAAGGAAAAAAAAGAAATGTGCTGAGAAGGAGTGAACAAAAAAAAAATTGTATTAAGACAGAATCAGGTTAAGAACCGGGTTCTTAGCCTGATCGATTTGGGTTAAGAAAGATTCGAGTTAACAAGAATCGGGTTAAGAAACGATCGGTTTAAGGAGGATTGGGTTAATAAAAAGCCAAGAATGACTGAAAGGGTTGAGTTAAGAATGATCGGGTTATTTTGTGTGTTTAGTGCAGAAGGATCGGGTTAGGAACACTGTGTTAAAATGGACCAGATTTGGAAAGAATTAGACTTAGAAAGAAATGTGTTGGGAAAGAGTGAGGCAAAAAAATTGTATTAAGACAGAATTAGGTTAAGACGTATTAGGCTCAAAATTGAATCGGGTTAAGAAAGACTCGGACAGGAAGGATCGGGTTAAGCAAGAATTACATTAAGATCAGATTGAGTGTTGATTCACGCCTGCTCAGGCTGATATTTTTGACCAGAGGTATCCATTGGCACAACATACCTCTCTGGCTGTTTCTCACTTTTCTTTCTAGTCCTTATCATTTATATATAAACACCCATACACACAAACATGGGAGGTGTAATCGAGCACCAGTAATCTGTGCAGCCAATAAGCCAGGCTCAGGCTTCGGTTCGGAACAAAGACGAGGGCAGCATAGCCATTATAGATCCTCCTCCTCCTCTGTTCTCACTAAATCACTTTACCTTTCAGGATCACACACAAACAGACGCACGCATGCGCACATATCTACGCACATGTCGGAATCGAAGCACAAACACGCATGTACTGTAGGAATACATGCACGCACTCACACACTGAGAGATTTAACATGGACCAGTGGGCACTTGGTAGAAGAATTCAATTGGCCTCTCTCTCTGTCTGTCTTGCTTTCTCTCTCTAGCTCTCTCTACCTCTCAGGGTGTCGCAGGACATGCCGGGCCCTTAATGCCTTCCAATCTTCTCCCCAACACACACTGTCGCCTCTCATTTAAAGGCCTGCTGACAGGGATGACCAGCACCTCCACTCCTCCATCCCTCCCACTTTCCTCTCTCTCTTGTCCTTTCTCTCTCTCTCTGGCTGTCTCCCCCTTTCTCTCTTCTCGTTATCGCTCTTTCTGTCTGTTACTTAAACCATCTGCCTTACTCTGTCCATCACTCAAATTCTGTCTTTGGGTGTGTGGGGTCCCCTTATTATCCTTGGTTTCCTCTTTCCTTTCTATCTCTCTCCCTTATTTTTCCTACCATCCTTTCCTTTTTACCTTCTCGTCTGGCCTCCTCTCTGTTACTGAAATCAAATCTAATGCTCCCCTTCAGTGTAGTCTGTGTCTGACTCATCCTCCCTCCATCCCTCCCACTGTGTCCTCTCCTCACTAACAGCTTTCTATCTATTTGTCTCGGTGTCAGTGTTCAGCACCTCACATCGCCACTTTAGCTCCTCTCCCCATTGTGCTTTCCCAGTCTGCCACGCTGAGTTTTCAATTGGCCAACAACAGTAAACACCGGTTGCCGAGCATCAATCACATCACACAAACCGGCGGAGACGGAGAGAGAGAGTCTCCAATTTCGCCGTTGCTGTTTTTTTTCCCACCAATTTTACACAGAATATGGTCAGAACAATCTAAGACGAGACAATAACCCAGATGACAGTTTGTGTTTGTGTCTCTATGTGCAAATTGACAGGCCGCTTCAGGAAGAGACACAGAGAGAGTGATTTCATTACATCATGGCTGCATTTAATATAAATTAATACAAACACAAAATAAACACATAGAATTTAGGCCAGTTTGTAGTTTAGTAACTAAAGAAACAACTCAGTCAGCATGAGGTTGATGGAGAGAAAGTAACAAGAGACAGAGAGAGACAAAAACAAGTACTGCAGCTACAATTGTCTGCAGAAATCAAAGCACAGAAGTGTTTTTTTCTCATACACACTCGCTCACACACACACTGGACTGAAGTGCAGCTTAGAGGAGCCTTGTTAAAGCACCTAACTGAGCAGCATAACATGATGATTTGCTGTTGGTGAGTTTGCTGTTATCTACTCCTACCTACTCTTTCTCTCACTTGACAAAACACACGCACACAGACACACATAAATATTCATGCATACACATTCTAGTTTCCCATTTCTCCATTCTGATCTTCACACATGCATTAGTGTGTATTTGTGATGCATTTGTGGGCTATACATGTGTGTTGTTCCCACGAGCAGTAAATCATTGCTGTGTTAATTGGCAGGAACAACAGCAACACTTTGGCAGTATATAATGTTTTATGTTTGTTCCTTTATTACCACCTTTAATGTTCATTGCCGTATGTGTGTGTAGGTGTGTTGGCACATCTCTGTGTATACGTGTGC
This sequence comes from Sandelia bainsii, assembly GCA_032362345.1. NCBI lineage: Eukaryota > Metazoa > Chordata > Actinopteri > Anabantiformes > Anabantidae > Sandelia > Sandelia bainsii. Next base: position 3,736,952 of record JAUMHL010000010.1, read on the forward strand.
TCCTTGTGCGCGTATATGTACTGCATTATCATCCTAATGAGACACTGCTGATGAGAGGGGACTGGAAATGCGCAGAGGAACAAGAGCATGATAAGCTTCTTAACGATGATCACTCAGTGCGTGCGAGTATGACAGCGTGCACGTGTGTGCTACGCATTTGTGTGTTTGTGTGTGTGTGTGTGTGTGTGCGCGTCTATCTCTCTCGAGCCTCTCCACTCACAGGCGGAACACAATCAACGCAGCTCTCATTTGCAATCAGTAATTAGAATGCTAATTAGCCCCTGGGAGCTAACGGGAACTAGTGTATTACAAGAGCTTGATTAGGACTACTCTATTCCTAAGGGAGGGATTTACACCTGCACGCTATTGGCTCAGACACCTGTCAGTCATGACCTTTCCACCAGTTGGGTATGATTATGGCTGGATTTGAATGAATTAGACACCGAGAGAACCCTTACTGAGCAGCTGCTGACTTCAAACTGCTCATAATAGTGAGAAAGCCCATTCCTAAAAATACAGACTCATGAAATGAGATGTAACTCCAATGTTAAAGGGATATTCCACCATAATGTATGAATAAATTGCATAATTGCAGAATAAACTTACCTTGTGTAGTTTTTAAGCGTGATCTGAGATGTCTGCTTGCTGTTATGCATCACAGTGTACTTTTCAAACAACTCCAGCATAATCCACTTCTCTGCTGCTCATCTATGTATTTCAAACACTTACGTAGTAGTCTCCACAACTTTGCTTGATGCACTACGTCCACGTCATGTTATTGCCTCATTAAAGCTCAGAATCTCCACCAGAAGTATTGGTGGAGATTACTCGTGGTACTACAATTATTTGCAACACACTGAACATATTAATCTACAGTGGAGATGCTACAAAAATGGTTTCATAAGTGTCTATGGTTGAAATTTGCCACAGACAGTGGGTGCAAAAGCAATGTTGATGCATAACCTGGTAGCTAGTAACTATCAGTTAAGTATCACAAACACATGAGTGAATCCTGTTTGTTGACCACAAGCGCAAAAAGCAATAACGTGGCCTAAATGACTTCTCTGAACTGACGTGTCTGTCCAGTTCTTGTTTTCTTGTAGTAACAAGTCTTTCTTCTCAAATATGAGCTCCCAGACATTTCCCCAGCTTTCATTTACCTCTGTCTTTACCCTCCGCTCTCTGCCTCACTATCCTCTAAACAGGAGAATCAATCACACTGTGGTCTGTGCTGCTTAGATGCTGCAGCCATTGGGATAACTGCTGAATGCTCAAGTCCATTCTCCTGTCTCATTTAACATTAGGCCGAGTTGATAACAGCCAGCAGGTCATTATACCAACACTGGATTGTTTCTCTAGCTACTCCCAATTGTCTAATCTAAGTAGAGAAAGAGCAAGAAACTAGACCAAAGCTTCTGCAACTACTTCATCCCTGGACAATGGGTAAATTTAAAGTCAACTTGGGACTCTGATTCATTGAAGCACACAGCTCCTGTAAAGAGTAAGACTTTAAAGATGAGCCAAGGATGTATGATTGTGGTTTATTTGATTAACATATAATCAAATTGGTCTAAATCTGTTTCTTAACCATAGTACCATGTTAAAATGCAGCTTTCTTATTCATTTTAGCACAACTAGATTTCTCATATTTGCTGCGCTCAAACTTTTACTGCAGTCCAACAACACAAGTGCACATGCTACATGCATTCATTTGTGACATAGATCTCATCAGTACCTATGGCTAACGTGTGCAACATATTGTTCCAGCATGTACTTGAACAAAATATTGCAAGACGACAAAGATTTGTTGCATTCAGATTAACACAAGTGAGTTTGTTTCCACTTTTGAGTCTTTTAGCACCATTTTTTGTGACAAGTACAGATGTTCTCATAGGTTCATGTTGTCTTTTACAGCCAAAGAATTGCACATTCACCTCAGTAACATGAAGTGGTGAATTAGAAACTTGTATCAGCAAACATCAGAACTATCTCAAGTGCTTTCTCATATCTGGGTGTTGTCATTCGGCATCCTATCAAACCTTGTTGATATTCTGCTGTCTTTGTCTACTGCTGGCTCCAGTGACCGTCATCACATGCTGACACACAGACACACACGCGTTGGCAGTGTGAAGCGTGACTATCATATCACTCTAATTTTCTCCTCCATTCAGCCAGTAACCTTAGACACGGGTAGGACACACGCACACACACTCATGCTGCACGCATAGTCACATTTGCACACATGCTTTGCTCACATGCATGAAGACAAACACATTCTTACACACACAAACACGCACACACACACACGCACACACACCACAAAGACGTCACTCTCACTCTCTTGTTGTAAGATAGATGTAAGTGGGGTGTCACTATGGTTGAACAGACAGAGTGCTGGGTGATGAAGAGCAGTGTTACAAGCTTCTGTGTGTGTGTGTGTGTGTGTGTGTGTGTGTGGTTTTCTTATCGGTGCACTTGAGGTTGGTACCTCTTTGCGCCTCCAGGCTGTACTAACTGCGCCATGGACCCACACTTTGTGCACCATACATTACATGAAGCTAATAACACACACACACTCACACACTCTGTAATGCTGAGCACCTGCACTATCCTTCTAACACACACCCACACAGACACACACACACTTATCCAGCTACAATGCCAGCCTATTCATTATTTGCATCGGGACTCTTCAATATTTCAGCAGACCCTTCTAATCCCATTACTGTGATTCTCAACAGTGTGTGTGCATGTGCGGGTGTGTGTGTGCACATTTAGCAAGCTACACTGACTGTATCAGAGAGCGCAGGAGTGGGCTGCTTGAGATAGTGAGGAAGGAAATCAATCTTGGCAGAGGTAAAGAGAAAATGAAGGAATAAAGACAAGGTGCTGGAGGCAAGTAAAGATGAAAGAGAAAGAAAGGAAGATGGAGAGAGGAGGAAAGAGAGAGAAAATGAGAGATAGATTGGGGTCTTTACAATGGGTATCTTCTAAGGATAAGAGAGGGTGGAAACATCTATTGAATGGTACAAACTGCCTAGTAGTGGTGCATGTTTGTGTGTGTCCTGCACGGCCACAGCTGGGGAATAGCTGTGAGGTCATCCTAGCAACCAAAGAGCAATTGTCCAAGGTTTGTTGCATATATGCTGGAAAACTGAATGAACATTCGCATTCATGCTGACAGCTCAAAATATCTCTTCAATCAGCAAAAAAAGTCAAATTCTGATAGCGGAGTTGTTGTTGTAGTAGTATTACTACTGCATATTAGAGGTTAATTTAAAGTACATTGTCAAGACAAAGTGCAAACAAAGTCACTACTCGTGTGGAAAGAAAGAAAGAAAGAAAGAAAGAAAGAAAGAAAGAAAGAACGGTGAGTGTGTGTGTCTGTTTGTGTCTGACAAGCCACCTCTGTCCACCATTTCAAACCTGCTGTTACATATTTAATATCCTGCCAACCCTGCATATAGACCCCTCATTATCTAAAGAGTCTCACATAAACACACACACACACACACACACACACACAAATAGACACACTATGTTTCACTTTTAGGGTCATAAGTGGAAATGTCACCTTCGTCCCACTAGACGACAAGCAATCAGTAAAAACCTCTGACATGACTACCTCCACCCTGCACGGCTGTGTGTGTGTGTGTGAGAGAGAGAGAGGGATCGAGGGGGAGAGATCTAGATGAGTAAAGAAAACACGAGCAGTCAGTCAGGAAGTTAAAAAGAGAGGAGAAATGTGTGTAGAAACACAGATTAGATGCCTGCAATAGAGTGTGTGTGATTTCAGTGGTCACACATGTATCAGGCCACTAAGACTCTTCATTTTTGTTGCCTCTGATGTTTTTGATCCACTAATTAGAGCCACTGAGATGCTCATGTTAAGCCACTGGATAACAACATGAGCTTAGCCTGTGAATGAGATGTTGTGTGTGTGTCTGTTTAAAGCTATTATCATTAGGGGTGAGTGTGAGCGTATTTCCCATTCAGCGGTGGCTGACTGATACTGTGTAACCCATCTCTGCTGAATGGCCGGGGACCATTTTAACAGCCAGCCACACAAGTTGAGGCCATTTCTCATAGCGACTTCATAAATGTCTGAACCCCACCTCAGCCTCCGGTTTACCCCTAAACCCACCACTCCTCCTCCCCCACTCTCCTTTTCCACCGCTACGTTCTCTCACTCCCGCGAACTCGCAGGGCGGTGTTTTCAGGTTGTGTTTTAATGTGTATGTGTGTGAAAGGTGGGACTTTGACTTACCTGAGGTGAAGAGATGAAGGAAGCCAAAGGCAGCACGTGTCACCAGAGAGAAAGAGGGAAGAAGAAGAAGAAGAAAAATTAGAAAACATATTGTGACTGTCATTTTGTTTTGCTGCCATTGTTATCACTGTTACTAACCCAAATGCTTGAATAAGCAATATGTGTCTGCTTAGAGCAACTTGAGCAATTTTAATGCCAAATTAAAGAATATATAATGTGTCAGAGCCAATGCAATTGTGTCTTTTTGTGTGAATGACCAGCTTTACTTTCTATTATGTGTTAATCTTGCTCCATTGTGTGGCTAATTGACTGTCTAATGTGGGAAGAGGGATCAGACCACCACAGAGTGAACAGCCTTTTGTCACGACAGACACACTCACACTCACTCGGATTTTTTTACATCTACTTACAGAAACTGCATTTAAAAATAACTTTTTGTCATGTTCAGGTACACTTTGTGCAACAATATATGCAGCAGCATTTCACTAAACTATAAAACAAGACAAATGCACAGCAGGGAGGACACACTACATAAATGATATAACTATGTACTGAGTGAGCTGAGCTGTGAAAAACAGTACGACACATGTGCTGGTTAAAAAGTGGAGCCCACCACTGGCTAACTGCTCCTTGTAGACCAATAAAAAACAAATGCTAGATGGAGCAATATAAAGTAAGAAAAAACCACTCATCAGGAACATGATCGAGTGAGGCGGGACGCATGAGGGCAAAGCAGGAAGCAAACAGGGATGCTCATTAGCAGAAAACGGGAGGTGTGAGTGTACTGTTGTGTGTAATGTGTGCTGATGGAAATAGCCCAGCATGCCCACTATGCTGCTTCTGTTCCATGTGGAGGGTGAAGTCTTGTTGTGGTTTGAGCGGCGGAGGCCACCTCCAGCTAACAGCTCCTGGTAGACCTATAAATTTACCTTCATAAACAAGGAGACGCAGGGAAAGAAGGAGAAGAGGAAGAAGAAGGAGGTAAAGGAGTGTAAAGACAGGAGAGTGGGAGGGAAGGGTGAAAAGAGGTGAAGACTAAGAAAAAGGAAGGGAGGAATGAGGCATGAGGGGATGTAGGATACGTGGAAGGGAGGAAAGAAGCAAAGAGGGAAGGTTGATGGATGACAGTAAAAAGAAGAAAATGAATAAATGAATGAAAGAAATGTGTCCTCTCCTCTACCAATCTATCCTTATTTACTCTTATTTATTCTCCTATCCTATCTCCTCTTCTTCTCTCTCTGTCTCTCCTTTCTCTTTATCTCCTCTATGTCCTCTCTTTCCTCTATTTATTTTCTTATGTTTTTTTTCTCCTATTTTCTTCTTCCTTTCCTGTTTTATTTAATTTCCTATCTATCCTTCTTCTGTGTCCTTCTTTATTCCTTGTTTTCTCTCCTTCTTCCCATGTCCTTATATCCTTTCCTTTCCACAGTAAGCAATATTTCATGCCAGGCTACTTATTAAATGAAATCTGAATTACCTAAATGTTCGTGACTAGGCTGTTTTGACTATTAGCTGCGGCTCATCGACTCACTGGAGTGACAGGCCTCGGAGGGGTTACCCGTGGCAACCCCGCTCAACCCTACCCAAGAGGCTTCTTCTTCTCAACCAACCACTTCCCCAGATGGTGCCGGGTCATCCAGGAAGTAGGAAGTCGAGGTCGACCAATGAAAAAGCAGACCTGGCCTCTCCCGCTGACCCGTGACACCTTCATCCCACAAAAACAGACCCAGTCTGGTTTGTTCTGAGTGTATGTGTGTGTGTGTGTGTGTGTGTGTGTGTGTGTGTGGAGGGGGAAGGATTAAGCGCAGACTGGTGTCCAGCTGTCCATTCCTCAGCCAGACAAAGACAAAAACCTTGACCATCATTGTTTAGTGCTGGAACACACACACACACACACACACACTCATTAAAAGGTCTGTCTGCATGTTTTAGAGGCCAAATGTGTGTTTACAGCTTCAACTTTCTGACCAAGACAAACAACACATACACAGATCAACAGACATGAATTACACAGTATCTGATGGTGTCTTTTCAAAATAAACTGCAGGTAAAGAAATTATAAATTAAATATAAAATAACAGGAAACTGACTCAACGTGCCATAAAATAAGGCATTATCCCCTGCAAACTGAGCCACACTAAGGTGTAAATTTCTCAAACTTGTTTTCCCTTCCCTCTTTCTCTTTCTCCGTCTGCTCCGTCCAACAGACAAACTCCGAAGATCTCTGAAAAGTGAGATGACTCACAACGCTAAGTAAAATAGGATTTATTTCATCCCACCACATGAAACTCTTTTTCCTGTTCTACTTCTTTAAAATCCAACCTCTATGGCTTTATGTTTGACTTTCCAAAATGTGTGTGTATGTCACTATCTGTGTGTGTGCGTAAAGTTTTCTGTGTGTGCTGTGTGTGTCTTTTGAAAGCAGCTGGAAACTTCACAGAGAAGTAAGCCTCCAGCTAAGGCAGTCATCCACTATTAGTTTTACTGTTAAGACCATCAGACTCTTCCTCTTTCTTTATGTCTCTCTCTCTCTCTCTCTCTCCCTCACAGACACACACACACATACACACACACACTCATGCAGTGGGGTGATAACACTGGTTGTAAACTTAAGATCTTAACTTTCTTGTCTCTAGTAGCATCAAGCGCCAGAGATGTATCTTATACCTAATGAGTGTCACACATTCTTCTTCTACAAATGTTCCTATGTGGGAGCAGAAATCTTTGTTTTCAGGTGTAAACAAATAATATGTGGCTTTATTTCACAATCTATAGATTCAGTTACATTTTCTCCAAAATCATTGTCACCTAATCCAACTAATATTAGAGGTAAAACATGGTGTAAATCTGTCCTTTAAATGAGTTGTCAGTCAAACAGTTCAACGTCTAGCTCCTGCTTTCCTTCACTTTTTTACATTCTTTTTTGCATCATCCCTCATTCCTTTTACCTTCTTCCCTCTATCTCTACCCTGGACCCAGAATGCTTTGAGCCTCTTCCCTGTTGCCTCTGAAGCAAGATCATAGGGGACATCTTGGCTCACACACACACATGCACATTCAGGTGTATGAGATTGTCTGCTGTTTCTGCTGCTTTGACTGAGTCTCTCTCTGTATCTCTACATCTAGGTCCCTCACTCTTTCACTCTTGAGACCTGCAAATGCACACACGCACACACAAACACTAACACTTACAATCAAAGCTAGACTGTTTGAATATTCACATATTTTCTTTCTCTGTTATGATAATCTAAAAGAAAAAAAAGTGTATCATCTGCAAAGAAGTTGAGTTTGCTGCACTGTTGCAGTTGTTTGTTGTAGCTTCCTCATACCACACATTTGTATTCACTTTTAAATCTGCACCATTCAATACAACATCACAAATCCTCCTACAAGGAGCAACCAGACAAAATATGAAACAACTTCTAGAACTAAACTATTTATAACTGAAATGTCAACTTCATCGATTGTGTAAAATTGAGTAAATAGGTAAAATACTGTAGGTGATGAAGAGTTGGGTGGAGTAGCTGGGCTAGTAGTTGAAAGTCTAATTTCCATTTTGATGAAGTCACAATAACAGGCAGCTGCTGCTTTTTTGAAAATGGCAGCACAGTGTTATTGGTGTGTGTGTGTGTGTGCGTGAATGGTGCGTGTGTTTAGGCACCATTAAAAAGAGCAAAAAAGAAAACAGGTAGGGGGAGAGCCAGCATAACTGCTACCTTTTACACCTGTCAAGAGGCAACTCAACTGTGTTTATACAATATTTATATGTGACACTCACACACATCCACAACACGCACAGACGCACACAAAGAAAAAGAAAGAAACTGGCGGTGGTTGCAAACAAGCAGGCTTCAACAACCTAGCTGCAATTTTGTGTAAATTTCGCCTTAAAGAAACACACACACACACTCAGTCAGCCCTGTGTACATTGTGCAGCTATCATATAGTTGCTGTCAAAGCCACCGCCAATTATGACCATTAGGAGTCCCATCATGTCACTAGCTGTCCCTGCACTGCCACCCTCCTGCGCCTCCTTCCACCTCCCTCTCAACGACCAGACCCTATAATCTAACCTCACTTTGCTCCTATCACACACACAAACACACACACACACCAGTGCAAAAAGATTGTCACGTGCACTGTTGTATTTCTCCCTCTTTCTCCCTATGTAATTCTTTTAGACAGAGGCAAATGGATGTTTGAGGTATAGAAAGAGAGTTTCTCCCTGTTCTGACCCTGTCTTTCTTTATAGACAGAGATAATTTCTTTTTTTTTACTTTTCCTGTTTAATTTTTCCTGTTTTCCCTCAGGTAGGTGAGTGATGTTTGCACTGTGTGGATTGAGTTGAATGGGAGATGGCTATTACAATATGAAAAGCAGAAGCAGAAGTTAGCTGTGTTTCACATGCTCTGGAAGAAGCATGGCCATACGTTAGGAACCTGTCATTCACAGAGATATACACATTTCCTGTGGGTCAGGGTGTGTATTTAGACAGAGCCAGTGTGTCTGTGAGTGTGTGTGTACAGGAAACCATTAGCCCTAATAGCCAAAGGCAAGACAGTAGTTAAGCCACCTGTTTCAGTTAACAGGTACCTCTTAGTTTATGAGTCTAAGTGGTGTATATGAGAGTTCCTTCTATAGTGTGTGTGTGTGTGTTGCTTAGTGACCACAAGGGTAATTACCATGTAACTGTCTATATTAAAGCAGTTTAAAAAGTATGTTTAAATGATACTGAGAGAAAAAGCACTTAGAATAATACAAAATGTGACTTGACCCTAAAAAACCCATTACTGAACTCATACAGGATGACAACACTGGCACTACCTCTCCCGTGGGGTGATGTCACCCTCACACACACACACACACACCCTTTGTCTGCTCTGCTGCAGCTTTAACTGGGCATGGCGGCATCGCTGGAGCTGGCAGAGTCACCAACATGTTGATGCTGCCGCGGTGCCAGGAGCCTACACTTCCCGGCTCTCTCAAGCGTTTCGACAGCTAGAGTGGGACCCAAACTGGGGGTCACTGCGAGATTTAATTGGGTGTCTGAACTGTTCTTGAGGTGCTGAAGCGTCCAGTAAAACAGCTCCATTAGAATGTTTTATATAAAGCAGTCACTTGCCTTTTGGTTAAAACATATCCAAAAAGTGACTTAGGGAGCCCTCAAATGGTTTTGTGTAGTGCGAAGAAAAAGAGTTTCCTTCAAAAAAAGGAAGAAAAAAAAAACAGGAGAGGAAAGAAAGTAGAAGTATCATGTTCAAGTGTCACAGCAAGTAGTAATATCTCCAACACACACAAGAACACACAAATACAGGTGCAGCACCCTGTAGTGTCCCAGTGTGTGTCATTAGGCCTATCAGGGCCACTCTAGAAGGATTAGAGGACTGTTAGAGGAACAAGGCTTCACACACACACACACACACACACACATACAGTGACAGCTCTCCACTGGGTTGTCTACACACTGATGGACACCAGATTCCTGCTCATGTGTATGTGTGTGTGTACACGTGTGTTAGAGCATGTGCCAGTATCTGGTGTATCATGCTGTGAGCACTGAGCAAAGATATCAGTGCACCGCTGAGCCCCTTACAGAGCTAATCCATCACACACACACACACACACACACAAACATGCAGTACAAAAACAGATTTTACAGTGTTGCTACACAAGTCATGTTCCATTTAGAAATGGGTTATTTCCTCGTTACATTTCCATTCTAATGTTTTTTAGTGATCTCTGGCAATTTTGCACTGCTTTTAGGCTTTCTTGGAAACATACTGCATTGTGGATTAGCAGCTTTGTGAAATTGAATTTCAATATTTAACCAATTAATGGTGCAAAAAGAGAAGTAAAAATGCTGCAAGGAATGGAAATGACAAGGAGAAAAGAGAGAAGAGGAGGAAACAAAAGGAGCTCCCTTAAATTTCAATTGATGCTGCTTGTTTGAATGAAAACAACTACAGATGGTTCTTTAAATACAGAGGAGTGGACTCACCCACTCAACATATGCACTGACACCGTGTCTGTCTTTATTCACCCTTTCTTTCTCATTCCACCTCTGTCTGGTGACGCTTCCCATCCACTTTAGAGGTGGAGGAGACACGGAGGAGGAAGAAAGGGATGGATAGACAGAACACAAGGAAGAAAGAGGGGTGTTGGAGAGATGATGTGGAGGTGTCGGAGGAGGGTGTAAATGCAGCAGCAGCGAGTCAGTCAGTGAAATGGTTTGGAGAAGAAGCCAGCACAAAAGGAGTTGATGTGTGTGGCTCTTTTCAGGGCTGGTGTTTTTGTGTGTGTTCGTTGGTAATATGCATGTGTGTGTTAGTTGGGGGGGGGGGGACTACCCCTTTCAGGGGCAGTTTGGGGTCTTGGGGGGCTGACAATGGGGTGGAGGGTTGGGTGCATTAAGCTCCCTTATAGCGAGCTGAGCGCAGTCACCGAGCCAAGGGGCTGGTCATTTCGCTGTTTTCACTGAGGGGGAAAAAAGGAGGGGAAGGAGGAGGAGGATGTGGTGCACTCTCTGTGGTGACAATTTCCACCTCTTCTTTTCTCCAACCATTCTTCTGCTTCTCCAGAGGCTTTTCTTCAGGGTTAATACAGCCTGCAGTGGAGGGTGGGATGGGGTGAAGCTTGGTGGAGGGGAGCCCTTTAAGGATAAACTAAACCCCTCCAACCCCAAAGGCTTTTATTACTATCAAGAACTGTTGGAGCACTTCAACACCAACTGAGGAAGTTAGACTGAGAGAGACAAGAAGAGCAGGAGGGCATGATAGATCTTGTTCTTTTCTTAGCCCTTGATATGCAAGAGGAGCAGGATGCAATGTACAGTAGTAAAGAGGTCAGCAACAGCAACATGTCATTATGTAAAGCAACTGCTACAGTATAATAACTAACCACAAATTATCTAACTTATGAGAGAAGTGTAACATATTGTCCAAGTGCCAACAACAATGGCTCCATTAAATGATTCATCTGACACAAATTAAAGTTATTCTGCCCTGGAGGAGCAGCAGAAGATAAATTATAGGTAGTTTGATGTTGAGATCATCAAATAAGTCAAATATTTAACATAAACATATCAATAAATGTATTCGGTATTCAGTAATATGTCACTAGCAAACAAACAATAAAACTAGGAAAAGTCTCTTCCTTTCTTTCATAGCGCTGCATAAATCTGTAACAAAAGCTAAAGCGTTTTAGCCTGCAAGCTAACATTAACAAAATGTCAATTATGACGTAAAACTTGATGAAGACTACACACAGATAAAGACAGAAGCAAGGAGTGTTAGCTAAATACTTACATTAGTGTTAACTTGCTGGCTAACACAATTTAGACTTCAGACTTTAGTGACTATGTACAAATAATTTCAAAGTAAAGTTCACTTTTAACTCAGAAAGAGTCCGTGGGAGCTAAAATTAGCTAGTAGCATGTTTAGCTAACGTTTTTATTCTTGACAAGGATTCACAATGTATCTAATTTGAACAAACACAAGGCTTAAAATCTATTGAAAGCTAGTGTATTTTAATGAATTAATGTAAAAAATGTTGCTTGTCATCAATAAAAGTTTCCTCAAACAGTCTGAGCAACTTATTTTGTAGTGTTAGGGAATGTACTCGCGCCTGTGGAGCAATGGCGGAAGACAAGAGAGTAACAAAAGACAGAGAGAAGCAGCAACAGTCGGGGGAAAGAGAGAAAGAGAGAGAGGGAAGGATGAAAGCTGTCTCCACTTTAAAGTGGATTAGGGGCACACAGCGCTGAAACAATAGGAGGTGAAAAATCAAATTAGGCCTCCCGAAACATCAAATGAGGAAGGCCAGGAATAGCTAAGCCTCCTCTGTTGTTAATCTGTTGACTCAATGTGAACGATACACGCTGCTATTCACCCCTGAAGACAAGCTGTTCTGCTTCTCTTTGCCTTGGTGTGCTGTGTTTGAGTTCTTTTCTCCTCTGTTCCCTCTTTTCTGCTTTTTGCTTCTGTCCTCCCTTTGAGTTTTTGGCTTCAAAGGCGGTACCTTAGCGGTAAGGTACAGCTGAAGTCAAGCTAGCAAATGTTGAATGGTGAAGACGATACTGTGTGATTACTGTGGAAAAACTGCTGAAAACCTCACTGAATTATCCAGCCTGTCTTTTTGACTGCCTGTTTTTTTCCACTCTCCTCATCAGTTCAGTTTTTGTTCTTTGCTCCCCTGGTGTCACTTGTTCTTTTCAGCTTTCCTCACGGTACATATTCCATATTTATATTCCTTTTCCCTGTCTTCTTGTTTCATCTCGTCAGTTGTGCTTTTTGTTCTGTGATCTGGCTTCAGAAGGTCGACACATACATACAAACATCCATGTAATGGCCATACAAAAAACACAGATCTTAGTTCTGTGGGTCAAAACTAGTCTTGGTCTGAATACCACTCAGGGGTACAAAAGAGGCGATCACCGATAGCAGGATGGCCAACATAGAAAACTGAAAAAGATAAGATAATAATGATGTCTTGACTTTGAACACAAGAAATATGCAGTATACCCCTGCTTCAGGCCTTTTTAAAAATATAGATTGCTCCCTATCTTTATGTTCTTCCCAAACTTTGATGTTATTGTTTTTATTTCTATTTTGATTGATTATCAAGCAACATACTTGAAATAGGTTATTAGTTGGTGTATATCCAGCATCAAGACCTCAACACCTTCACTGCACACCCACCGTCTACATCTGGATGTCTATGGCACTAGCGTTTCCTTGCAAAATGACTTTCTCTCTCTCTCCCTCCCACAGTTCCCAGTAAAGAGGGAGAATGCCCCAGCAGCGATGCATGTTCCATTGTTCACGCTCTGCCTCCAATTTGCTCTCCACATTCTGCGGCCTCGGCAGAGACGTTCCGCCGGCTTAAGGGACAAATCGCACACACAAAAAGGGAGAGAAAGAGAGAAAGACAGAGTTGGGTGGGGGGGGGGGGGGGGGGTGGGGGGGGGG
>JAUMHL010000010.1:3750194-3764369 GCA_032362345.1 Sandelia bainsii
GGTAGTGGTGGTGGAGAGATATGGAGAGAGGAGAGGGGTGGGGGAGGCTAACCCTCTTCACAGCAATGCAATTATGGTCTGCATTTGAAGCCAGTGGGGTTTTGTGGCAGCCTCTCTCGCTCTCTCTCTCTCTCCGTCACTCTCTGTACTTTAGCAGTGAAGCTAATAGCCATAGCCGTCGCAATTTCTACGGTACATGACATTAACATGGTAGCGTGTCGCCGACAAAGGGAGGCATTCAATGGGACTTAGAAAAGAGCAGCGGCTTCGCCTGGTTAAGTAGGCCTCAACCTGCCAAGACGGCAAGACAGACAGACAGCTAGTGTGTTTATTACACATGCCACCTAGGGAGAGGAGAGGGAAGGAGAGGAGAGAGGAAAAGGAGAACATAAATTGGTAAATGGTGTCTGTGCTCTTTGCTTTAGCTCCATTACAAGTGACCCTTTAAATATGCACCGCTGTCAAGTGAAAAGCAGTCACATGGGTGAAAAACCTTACCCCTCTGTCCAAAAAGAATTCAGGCGCTTAAAATGACGCAATAAAACAAAACGATACAGGGAATTGCACACCAAATAGGGTTGGGTTTCATTTTACGTACAAGTAAAATTCAACACGTACAGTAGCTGGGACCACCAACTGGGACAGCTGCTTGCTCTGGTAGCTAACAGTAACTAACAGTTTTCTAATAAGCAGAAAGATAATACATGTTGTGGAAATGAGAATAAGAATGAAAGTCTATGTGTGAGGGTGTGTGAGAAACAGGTGGCCAGTTTTTATAATTTACCATGCAGTAGCAAAGATTTTTTTCCCCTCTTTATCTGAGTGTTACCCTGACTAATTTGAGTGGCTACGTGTCTGCCTTAATTCCAGATTCTCTACGGGCCTTGAGATAAAAATACAATGAGAACACTGTGCCACTGTCTGTTAATCCCTCACACACATACAGAGGCGCGCATACACACTACCATATTGTGTGTATTAAAGAAAAATTCAACTAGTATACACATTATGTGAGCATAATCCAAACATTATTTCTCACTTCATAACAGAAGATTAAGAGCGGCAGCAGTGGTTGTTGATGTAGTTTTTTAAGAAAGTGGTATTTGTTGTATTAATAGTGGTATCTTTCCCTTTAATGTATTAAAATTATAATATTCTTATATCCTTCCTATTAGCTGTATGCTACTGTTAGAGGTTACAAATATGTAAGCACTGCACTAGGTCTCTAACTCGGGAACACACACACACACACACACACTTGGTGCATTATGTGTGAGGTGAAAATGGGGGCAGATGAGCAGAAGGCAGAATTAGTCAGTGGCTGGGAGTTTGACACAAAAGACGCGTCCAAAAGAGAAAGTTTGGAAGCACAAAGAAAGAAAGAAAGAAACGAAGGAGCAACACGGCTGCCTGGACACAGAGGAGGAGGAAGAGGGGGAGCAGCGAGGGTAAACTCCCACATTCATACACACAGACACACAACAAGTGAACCCCCACTCCATTCAAAAGACCATCTGTGGCTTGAAATGGATGAGTGTTGTGTGTGTGTGTGAGTGTGTGTGTGTTCGAAAACATTTCTGTTTTAATTGTTGTGCCTCCGGAGTGGGCGGAGCAGAGAGAGGAGGAGGGGAGGGGAGGCAGGCGTGAAAGGTCCTGCTTCTGCGTCCTATCACTCTCTTAGAAAAAAAGAAGGACTGAAAACAAATAGATGAGCGCTGCAGAGGGTGTGTGTAAATGTGTGTGTGTGTACGGGCCCCTATAACATGGGGCCAACAACACAAACCAAATTACACGGGGCGCGCTGGGCAGACACAGCTATTTTGGAAACAAAACCACTCTGAAATCTGGCATTAGAGACAGAGTGACTAACTGAGAAAGACATTTAGGGCCAGTTTAGGAAATTCACCATGTCCCACTTTTTAGAAAAATGCACGACCAATGTGTTTAATGCCACATTAGCCTAAAATCATTACGTTTTTTATAATATAAGCCTCTATTACACTATTTTTCCAAGACAAGTAATACCTAAAATAATAGTACAATTTCCTTATAGAGATTTAATATAATATATTATATATACTATGTGGTGCTCAGTGATTTTTGCTGCCTTGTTGAATTTCATGGCGTTTTATGATGCTGAACGACAATGATATTCCTATGGTAGGAGATGGGAACCTATTGATATGTACACAGTGAAAACTATTTCACAGTGTATTTTCTCCTTATCACAGATTGCTTTTTTAAATGTCTCCTTAATAGTAAAAGTCATTCAAAGTTTCTAAAAAAAAAAGCAGTTTTTGCAAATTTTAAGATTTAAAAAAAAAAATCTTAGTAGTATTAGATTATGTATTTTAATAGCAACACACTGTTTAAAATATGCGTATAAATACACAAAATTTTAAATTTTAAATATGCTTATCTGCATATTCCAATGTGAACGTACTGATAAAATATCCATGCCTATTTTATTTTGAAATAAAATCACCCAAAAGCTTCAACTAGGCTTGTTTTTGCCTCGTGCTGCGTCTCTCTCTGCCTCCCCTCCCTCTGTTGTTGTCTCCCTCTCTCCAGATTGAGTGCCTCCAATTCATTTGCGCCCCCCTCCATGTCAATTAATTAAGTGCACGCTTTTCTTTGGCCGTGCATGCCAATTAGCATGAGATAAATATGCATTAGTCGAATTATCTTGTCTTGTCATTTACCACCCCTTGCACCCTTGTTCTGATGTTAACGCTAATTTGCATCATGAGTATTTTTAAATGCGTGTTAATTAGGCCCAGGTATTAGGTTCTACCTTTATACAGGACCTGAGGAACGTGTTGAAGTGCATTTACAGCCAATGGGAACCTGACATGTTTTAATTAAAGAATATAAATGACTTAGTGAAGAGGTGTTTGCATATTGTATATGGTAAAAGTAGATTTTCTTATTTAGAAAATATGTAAAATCATTCATGTTATTTATTAATATACTGTGTGTGTGTATTTCTACTTCGACAAGATACTACAAAGATTCTTTCTAATCTTAAAACTAAAGCAAAGAAGCAATATAATACTGTTAGTCCTCTTGTAAAACTGAAAAATGTGATCTTTTCCCATAACATGATGCCAATGGCCTTCTCCAAACTTCCTGCAAGATAATCAAATAATGGGCCCAGAAGTCGATTTTCTCTAATAGGCGTAGGGGCAATTCAAACGATAGACTTCATAGCATTACATCACTCACAGAGCACTCTGACAAGCCATTTACTGACAATGAATTACCTCACTGCCCATAAAAACTAAACTAATGTGAAATATCACATATTTTAATCAACTTGGAGGAGGGAGAAAAAAAGTATTGCTCTCCTCAAATATTTAGACCAAGACTGGACATTTTGGTGGCAGGCCTTAATTAAATTACCGTGGGACCATATTTGATTTGTGCCCATTAAAAACTCCAGACTTTATAGCATAATTCCTAAAAAGTATCACCAGAGGTTAACGACTTGTAGAAAGGCACGCTGCAGTTTTTTTAAATTACGTTTGCAAAGTGTTTTATTGTCCAAAACTAAATCCAGGAAAGTGATTTTTCAACAGGTTCTCTTGGTGGAGCTCAGCCTTAAATCAGAAGAGGAGCTTCATCTAAAGGACACAGGGTTAGTGTGTCTGTAAAAAGGAAGAGGAGGATGGATTGGATATATTCATTGCCTCACACATATACAGTCTCAATGGGAACTTACTCTTAAACAAATCAATTATCTCTAGAAGAAACTAATAACATTTTTGAAATATAACTAACGTAGATGCTGCTATAGAAGTGTTAGAACCATACTGTATCATAATTTGCTGTGAACTTACTATGAAGGCCACAGACACACAATTCAACTCATCTGATTTGCTACAGCACTACAAATTATTAAACACGCTCAGTTACCAGTTTAGGAACCCCTAGCTAAAACTAAAGTAGTCTAATATAAAGTCCTCCAATAAAGTCTCTTTCATGAAGGTGATAATATTCAGTTTTTTTGTTCAGACTTATTTTACAGAGGTGTCGATTCAACTGTATGATCATTGCCAGTGTCACACTGCAGGTTTCTTGTAACTACAGTGAATGAGTTTATATTTCAATATTTTGTCTGTGGTACCTACTGAAAATTTACTTTTTAAAAAGCTGGCCAAAAATATTTTTGTCATTTCAAATTTTTATTTTATTTATTTATAAATAAAAGTAAATAAAACTTACCAAAAACAGGACTTAATGGGGACTATTTTTAGCTGTGGATTTATACAGGTTAGTATCAAAATAAGTTGTAGAGCACATTGTAATGAAGCCTAGTGTCAACCTGTGCAATAATGACTTTCTGGACAACAATTGAGATTAATGGCACAGAAGCTAAGTAGGTGATAATTTAACATTGTCAATATGAACTTTTGGTGTTTTTGTGGAATTTGTTCATAATAAGAAACAAATTGGCAGCCCTCCATTCACTGCTACTATATAGCAGTTAAATTTCATTCCTTTACAATTATAAAGTCTAATCTGGTCTTGTGTGAATATACCCAGTGGCAAATCATTTTGTTTTTTTGTTTTATATTCCAGTTGGTTGGTCTCTATAGTATTTTCTGAAGGAAGAAAATGTAGAGAGAGAGAACTTCATGAAGTCAAATTAGAAGCACAGGGTCTCTCAGTGATGGAGCTGCTTTGCTGAACACTAAATTCTCTCACATAACAAAGCATGAATGGATGAGAAAGAAACAGCAAAGTACCGTCTGTATGTGTGTGTGTGTGTGTCTATGAGACCTCTTGCTTCTTGACCTCTAGAGCCCTCAGTCCAAGCTGACCTACCCAGACAGAAGCTGACAGGACCCCCCACCCTCTCTCTCTTGGCCTGTCTTTCTCTGCCTCTCTCTATCAATTATCATTTGTCCAGATTGAGCATGCATCATCTGCTTCAACTTTAAGGGACACACTCACTCAAAATGCTAATTTTCAGTCCACCATTTTTCTTGATGAGCTACTTGTCAACTTGGTTTGTGTGCAGGAGTGTGTGTGTGTGGGAAAGCAGCAGGTCTGTTCTGACCATTCACTGAAAGAAAAGCAGCTTGTCAGCATTATCAGCTTCCCTCTTTAAACCAGGGGCCATTTAGGGACTTAAGTTAAAAAGTTTTAGGTAAAAAAACTGTTTGTTTGTCCTTATCTTTTTTTTATTTTCCAAGATTAAGTCATAAAGTTCCTATTAAACACTGAAAAGGGGATTGTGTGACAATTACTGTGTTGCTTATTTAGTCATACACACATGCTATGCCATAATTAGAAAAGTTAAATCTAATGTCTGACGTCTGTCTTGAAAATACGATTTTTAGATATGGAAGTAGAGGCATAGATAGAGAAAGCAAACTGGGAGGTGTTGGGTGGATGAGCAGAGGGGATGGGTCAGTGTGTGTGAAAGGCTGAAAGAGGGGTGCCTGATGGAAGATGAATGCCACCACCCAGTAGGCCGTGAAATCAGAAACCCTTGCCAACAAGACAGCCACCCGCACACCAGCCGTCGCTCAGTGTGTGTGTGTGTGTGTGTGTGTGTGTGTGTGTGTGGTAGGGCTCCTCTAGGGAAAGCGCAGTCATGCAAGGTATCACCCAGCTCCTCCTCCTGCTATCTCCTGTCTCCTGTCTGCACGGCACTTCATGTCCATCTTGCGAGTTTGTGTCTTTGTTACAGCTCTGTTATTTGTCAGTGTTTGGTGCTTACTGCAGCTAATACTCACTGTTGCGTGAGAGTTTTACAATAATCTAAAATATTGTAGCATACCTCTATAAAAGATCCAGTTAATTTAAACGCACACAGTTTTTTAATGTAACATTTTCTTAACTCATTTTTTTCCTTCTTGGGTTTTACAAGAAGAACACCCCCTTCGCCCTCCTCCTCCTCATCTCCTCTCTCTGTCTTTTCTTTTCTCTTTTAACAAACTCTCCTCTTTTCTTGGTGTCTCGGTTAGCGGGCCTGATTACCATGCTGCCGGTGACTTTTCCCCTCTTGTCTCACTCTCACTCTTTCTAAAGGGTACTTAATAAAATTCTGAGTCCCGTCTTCGTGTGTGTGTGAATGTGTGTCTGAGTGAGAAAGAGAATGTGAGGGAGCGAGAGAAAGACTTTTCCCTTGTTTTGTTTCTCTCTCGTTCTCTAAAGGGTACTTAATAAAATCGGAGTCCTGAGAGGTTGTGTCACAAAAGCATGGCATCCCTCTCTCTCTCTCTCACACACACACACACACACACACACACACACTTAGTTTCTATTAGAGAAGTGGAACACAGAGCTTTCACAAACTAGTGTCTGGCTCTGCAGTTCATTCTCACTCCAATGTGCCAAAGTACATAGTTTGGCCAATCAGAGAGAGAGATAGAGACCTGACAAACCTGACTAAATGTGAGTATTCTATTTTGAGATTTTTTTTTACAGTTATTTCATTATAGATGGAGAAGAAGATGAAGAAGCCCATACGTGACGGAGCTTGTCATGAAAACAGACACCAAAGTCATCACATTTCAGGATATTTAGTTTGATTCTATGAAATAGAAGTTCACATTTCTCCTGTTTCTATCTTTTCACGCTTTTTAAAAAATTAAACCTGCAGTTTGTAACTTTTATTGATTT
Organism: Sandelia bainsii; assembly: GCA_032362345.1. Taxonomy (NCBI): domain Eukaryota; kingdom Metazoa; phylum Chordata; class Actinopteri; order Anabantiformes; family Anabantidae; genus Sandelia; species Sandelia bainsii. The sequence goes on from JAUMHL010000010.1 coordinate 3,756,828, forward strand.
TATTTTTTAGTAGAAACATGTTCCAAAACGTATCCTATTGTGGAGAGGAGCTGTTGAAGCTTCCCATTAAGTCGACTCACAGAACAGCACTGGCAGCGCTGCAGAGATATTTGCTTCTACAAGTTTTTGAGTGAGGCTCACCTTTCTAACCAATCTGAGAACTTCTTCTATTTCTGCTTAATCAGTAGGTTTTGCAGTTTTTTATTTATTGGAATTTGATAATGACTAACACATTTGAAGGCTGTGCAGAGTGTGGCGAACAGTAGAAGAGCAGAGCGGAGCAGGGAGAGGGAGGGCGGAGCAGATTGGATGGATTCTAAGTGTCCTGTTAGCGCTAGCTTAAGTTGAATATTGCAGCTTTAAAGGTCAGAAGTAATTAAAAGTCACCTCAACAGAATTTTTTGTCAGATAATAATCTGGTGTATGGTTTATTTGTGACAAAATGTTAAATTAACAAGTCAAAATGAGAAAATCGTGGAGATACATTCAAATGCAAAACTAAAATTTAAGATGAGTACATAGAAATATACAGTACAGTGAAAACAGTCCAAACACTTTAACTCTGCATGTACATAATTCTGATTTGAAACCTGACAGAAATCTATGCGTAAAAGGTCAGATGTGTTTTAGCTCTTTCAGGGATTTAAGGGTCAAGACACATTTGTGCCAAATAATTGGTTTCCTATGGGGATCATGTTTCATGCAAGGAGACAACAATTTGAAACATTCACAGGTGATTGTGTACTGGCACTTGTCAGACATGTTCCCAGACTGGGCAGAAAGAAGAAAAATGTTTATTCTGCACCTCTCCAATCATTTAGGGAGTTAGAAATTCATCTGCAACAAGCAAACACAGGCTTCCTTCCTGCTGGAAGACTAATGACTTTAGTATTAATGAAACTCTTTCTTTCGCAGGATGAGAAATTAATCAAAGATAGAGAGAAAGGAAGATATTAAAAGTTTAACTGGGGCTAAGTAATTAATTACCCTCTCAGAAAGCGTTTGACAAAGATAAACTCCTCCAAATTAAGATTTTGTTTCTGCTTATACACTGTCTGGGCGAGTACATCACAAAAGGCAGGAAGAATGAAAAAAAGACTGGAGAAGAATGGCAACAAAGGGCGGAAGGGTGGAAGAGAAAGAGAAAAAAAGGATGAAAAGCAGAAGAAAATATGATAAAAAATAAAATATTAAAGGCAATAAGTGACAGAAAAAGTGAATTGTTGAAAAGTAAGAAAAAATAAGGAATATGTTAGGAAAAGAATGACAAAATGGGGAAGTAGCAACAAAAAAATTAAAGAAGGGAATGGAAAACTAAAAAAAGAAAAAAGGAGATTAGGGTAGAGATGGTGGAGAGAGAGAAGAAACTGTACTGTCTCACCTTCCTCTGCCTCCTGACACCCCCACCGCCGCTCATTCTCCATCACTGTTAAATTATTCAGGGCCACTTCTGCAGCATGCTTGATTAAGTTTTCATTTCTGCAAATTACCATCCGGAAACGCGCTGCGCTACTGAATCACATAACCACTACAAGCTACAAGACTGTTTACCTGCTCTTATACAGAGAGAGAGAGAGAGATATGCAAAGAGAAACAAATGCAGCATAAATGATTGCATTATACCTTAATAATTTCTTTGTATTGTTTGGATCATTATGTATCGTAAACCGCTTTGTCAACACTGTTAATTCTTCGACAGTCATGCCACTAAAGCATCTTTCAACTGATTTGCAAATCACAAGCTGAAAAAGAGACGAGGAGAGAAACAGAAATGCAAAAAGAGATGAAAAAGAGATAAACAGATTTAAATAGAGAGTGAAGGAAAGGCAGAGGCTGCTGTTCTAGTCGCTGTTCTACATACGTAGTGATGCACTCTGTCAATAGGTTCCATTAAGAAGAGAAATGAGAGGGAGACCAAACATTTAGCACCCAGTTAAACATTTATTGTGTGAATGCATTATAGTCACTTTTTAACTGTGGTTAAGTGACCAGTGCCAGAAACCTTCACTGCAACTGAGAGGAATGCCCTTACCCAACTAATTTAGATTTAACCTGTTTGCACACGTGGAGCTGTAGTTGCACAATGGTACATTTCTCTGTGTACATGAAGTTAATGATAAAAACTTAAAGCTACACTGCTCAAAATGTTTCTTAGTAATGAGAAAATATGGTATGTGGGAAATTTATCAAAAGGATCACTGGTACAAGAATTATCACCAAAATCTGCGGTTCCCCTTAGCTCTGTGGGGCATTTTTGCCTCTTTCAGCTCATTGTTTTGGTTTTACACACCACAACTTTTCTGTTTTGGTTCATTCTCCTTGGTGTTTCCAAGTACGCAACCAGGCCTCACCTTCCTATACAACTACAAATGTGATTACGTTTTTGTAGTGTGCATTATCATATTATGAATATGTTCTGATGCAACTTATTTTTTGAATGAATGAGGAGCTACATTTGTTAACAGAAAGTGAGTAACAAGGATGTGGTTGGAGTGGCTGGCGGACGTATAATGCGCAGGACTAACAAGCCGCAGACCCAAGTTCGACTTCAGAGTGTGGTTGGGTTTAGGCAAGACAAGCACTTGGGTTCGGGTTAGAGAAAGACTGTGGTTTTGTTTAAAGTTTATTAATCCCACTGTGAGACCACAATCTTTCTCTAACATTAGATTTTGATTACAGTTATTGTACAGGAACATAATTTTTAGCAACCATGATTATGGTTTCATAACGTGACATGCATTAAAACAGAGTCCACATAGTAAAACTAGCTAATAGGTTCAGATTTTGGATGCAACTAAGACTTCCTCTTCTATCTTTAATAACAGTGTAGAGAGCGTACACAAGCCTTTCTGGAAATATTTACACTTTTAATTTTTATGATTAGTCCACTGCAAAATTTCAGCCATTTGCACTGAACACAAGCGTATTGTATTTTTTCCCTCAAAGATGACAGAAGTGGTTTAATACAGTCTGTGGTCTGAGCAATTTTCCCCTTGGACCACAGTTTCTGTAGTATCCTGGGGGGTGTCCTGCATGCCTAACAGCCTATCATCACTATAATCAGCATCTAGAGTGGATCCTCTGGGGCAACGTAAGCGGCAGTTAGGGAAATGATGGTGGTTAAAATGAAGAATATGCATGTTTAGGCCTGGGAGAGGCAGTGGGAGGTGGGTGCATAAAATGTGTGTTTGTGTCTGCAGGTGTACAGGACAGCAGGGATTCCATGTACATTGGTGTTTTCAGGTGTATGGTATGATTAGGGAAGGGCAAGATCCCAGTAGGGGTGAGGAGTACGACTCTGTGTAATGCACATGTTCATGTGTGTGTTGTCAGTATGCAACAATGCAATGTGTTGTGTGTGTAACACAGCGGTCTCTGAGGCCCTGTAAGGCAGCAGGTTTCACATACCTACTTTTCTTATGCTTCATTAGTGCTAATATTAGTTCACATAGGCAGATTTACTGTTGGTCATGAAGCAACAGACCACAAAGGGCCCCTCTGTGGCTAAAAGATAAAGATAACCATCAGACCATACACACACACACACACCCGTAGCAAGCAGATAAGCGCCGGCCTTTGCTGATAGAAACAACAGGTTCTGATTTACTACTTTGGATAACTGCAGCAAAATGCCTACTGAATATGCTTAGGTCACTGTGTGTGTGCGTGTGTTTGAGTGTTAAGCAGGTGATTTGTGTGGTCTCTCTGATCAAAGCAATCCGTCACTGGGTGGCTGCACTTGTGTCAGCCGGTATCATGTACCGCTGCATCTGTGCGCATTGTGTAAAGGTTGCGTTGCAGATTTACGGCCGGCTCCCATGGTGAAACATCCAACATGGTTCCTCCTGTAGCGGCTGACAATGGACGGTGGATTAACAGTCTGCCTTCAGCCTTCCTCTTGTCTCTTCCTCACCCTCCCTCTGTCTTTCTTCGCCTCTCTGGTTCTCTGCTTGTTAAAATCCAGCTCCTAATTAGAGCTTGTGGAGCCTGGTGATATACTATCTGCTATCTTTCTTACACATGCTGAAGAAAAGGAGGCTTTTATTTTAGTGGTCTTTGGTCTTTCTCTTTTCTTGTCTGTGTCGCCTGGACAGTCTCTGATTCCTTATCTGCTCTGCACCCTTTCTCACTGTCCTTTGTTCTTCATTTAGCTCAGTTGCTCTTTTTCTTTCTGCTTGTCTGTTGCTATGTCAAATTAGTTCATGTTCAGACCAGCATTAGTGCTGTGTCACACAAATGTACCCTCCTCATTCATTTCAGTTAAGATTGTTGCATAGACACAGGAGGGATACCATTACAGAGCTGGGTATCATCCAGGAAGTTGTTTTTTAATCTGCCTCAACTTTGCAAAATCATCTAACAATGCAAAATGATAATTTTACAAGTTGTAACTGTATCTGGGTACATTTCATCCTCCACTCAGTTTGGGTTGGATGTGCACTCTATCAAGCATGTTCTTTGCTTTACAAAGATCTAAATGGTCTGCACTTGTACAGCACTTTACTACCTTATTGGTACCCAAAGTGCTTTACAATGTTGCTTCTCATTCACCCAATCAATTTCTGTGCTTTCCAGCACAAACAAATGATTCATGGCACAAAACTTCTTACAGTGGAATCCGAGGTTTAGAAAATGGCAGAAGTGCTAGAGAAAAATCATGTTTTGCATGCTTGTTTTACATGCTTACACCATAAGAAGATGTTTGATGATTTGATTCAATGGTTTTGATAGAACGTAATCAGTGATCACCATTTTATTTGAAGCAATGATCATCTTGACTATTGCACACTGTCACTGCGAAGTCAGCTGAGTAGTGCTACCACAAAACAGGTGTACAACAGCTTAGAATTGTTATATAACCTTGATTGTGATGAATTTGTTGGGAAAATCTTGTCCCAGCAAAGCTCACAAGAGGGACTGACAGTGATCTTCGACATTTGTTTGTAGTAGTCATACTATTTACTGAGTTGTAATCATGTTTTCTTATCTTCTTTTAGCTGTGTATTTCTCTCCCCTTTCCCTTCCCTTCTGTGTTTCTCTCTCTCTCAGCACTGAGGCCATAGATCTCTCTAACAGCCACTATCTGCAGCTCTAAGCCCTAATGAGGCATCATAAGGCGAACAGTTTGCAGCAGCGCCGCGCTCCTCTTTTATTCGCCAAACCATATCTCTTCCTCTCCCCCCTCCCGACTGCCCTCTCCTCGTGTCTCAATTGCTCTATCAGTCTGCCCCGCTCGCCATATCTCTCCCTCTCTGTCTCTTTCCTCCCCTCACTCTCTCCATCTCCTCCCTTTTTCTCACCCTCCCTCACTCTCTTGCTCTTTCCGCCATTGTGTTTTATCTCTCCTCTCATTCACCCGTTGTGCTCCCACTCCCCTTCTCCCCAGTCCCCATCGTGGTGGTTTGAATCATATCTGGCCGTCTACATATGCTAAAGCCTGTGTAATTACAGCAGCTCTTAAACAAAGACATGCTCCTAAAGCTGTCGCCTGGAATCACAGCCAAACAAGGCAGGAGGGGCCTCCCAGCAGCAACAAAGCTGTCATAGATAGCTATGGATTTATCACCAGCAAAGATGAGGGGAGAGGGAGGCAGTGAGAAAAAAATATTCCACATATTGCCAGAGACACAGTAGAAGGTAAATCCTCCTGATCTTTAATCATGTTTTCATTTGGAGGAAATGTGAAAAAAATGAAATGAGATTGGTCGACAGAGGAAGAAAAGGTAGTAAGGAAGGTTATGGATTCAGTGTGAGAGAATGTTGTGGAAAAACGTGGACACTCCAGCTTTTCATTCCCGTAACAGTTAGCATGGTCACGACGGCTTACAATTGATCAGCAGCACAAAACTGCAGGACAAGCTCATCAAAGTTGAACTCAACAAGAAAAACGCTTGTGCTACTACAAAAAAGCTGCATTTGTCCATTGGAAAGATTAGATTTAGCTGCAGAATTTCACAGTTTTAAATGCTGATGTGACTGAGATGTAATACTTAACAAGTTTCATGAACATAAACTTGATCTATCTTTAATAAACCATAAAAACTATATTGACTAAAAACATGTATTTTTTTAAATGTAGTTCTATATGAACATATCAATAAAACTTAGTTAGCATTAGAACAATATATTGTGACAAAATACAGCTCACTTGACCTCAAGTCTTGGCAAACACTGGGTGAAAACACAGCTTGCATTATCAGTCTTGTACCCCTATGCAGCTCTTGTGTCAGAAAGTCTCCATTCTGTAAAACTATTTCCTCCCTGCCAAACAAAGACGTCTATTCAAGCAACCTGTCTCCCTAGCCATAAACTCCTCATGTCTGTCAAAATGTAACAGCTAAAGTCAATATTATCCAAGCGTTCCTGCTTTTAGAAATGAATTTCAAGTGCTTGGCTTCTCGACATCATCTGTCTGTCTGTGCTTGAACCTGGACTGACTGCACCTAAATGAGAGATCCATGTGATGGGCCTCTTCTCTGGATTTGCTGTTTTTCTCCATCTTCCACCACATTCGTTTGGCAAGCAGCCCTTCTGTTTCTACTGTTCTTTACTTCTAGGACAATCCATGACTTCTTCATCGTCAATACCATAATCTCCATCCCCATCGCCAACATGCCCCTCCTCATTTTCGTCCTCGACTCTTCCACCAAGCCTTCCTCTCGCCTTACACATTTTTGTCTGCTCTCATCTTCTCCCTAATCATCCCACTTCCCTTCCTCTCTTTTTTTCTCCCTACCTCCTTCCAATTCTCCCTGTTTCTTCCTGACTTGACTTCTGTAATTCATCAGTGCAAGCAGCAGTGCAGATTGATCAGCCTCTAAAGGCCGAGCTGTGTGTGTCTGCTGATGTAGCAGTAACCTCCGCTGAATAGTGAGCAGTGTGTGTGTATGTGTGTGCGTTTGTGACCGGCACCGGGGGAAAGTGAAGGGGACATTTTTTAAAATGTATTAAACGTTGTGGTAACAGAGGATGAGACTGGTTGAGACAGGCCCATCTTTTGAGAGAGAGAGACCATATGTGACACATGTGCACACACATGCACGCACACACATACACACGGCCGCATACTAATATCCTGAGGGTTCAGCCCAAGTGCTTTACACCCTTGATTCAGCCAACACACACACACACAGATACCTAAGCTGCATTCCTCACCACACAAACACACACCACCTATGGGGAAATACAAGGCAATTTATCACTAATCACTAGACTCCCTAACTTTGTATTCATCTGGATTTCCTATGATTAATATCTTTCCGCAGCAAACTTTGTCTCGCTTTAAACTGCATTTGAGGGTATGTGTGTGTGTGTTTGGAAGTAAGAGCTCTACAGTATAAGCAGACATAAACCAGTGTTTAATTGTTTGGGGAGAGAATGTTGGATTAGCCACAAGATTACTCCTTCTATTGCATCTTTCTCTGTCTTTTCTGCACTCTACCTCTTTTACTTCTTTTCCCTTTCTCTTTTGTATTCTGCACTCCATCCGGCAGGATATGGGATGCAGGAGAAGGGGGGGGGGGGGGGGGGGGGGGGTTTGGG
>JAUMHL010000010.1:3764379-3793140 GCA_032362345.1 Sandelia bainsii
CCCCCCCCCCCCCCCCCCCCCCCCCCCCCCCCCCCCCCCCCCCCCCCCCCCCCTTTAGTGCGTTTCAGTACCTTTCTTTCTCTTCTATCCATTTATCCCTGTTTCCTTTGCTCAGTAAGTCTGATAAATGAGTTAGAAATTCAAGATAAGTACCATAAAAATGTTACAATCAGGAAGTTGGCTGTTGTGAAAGCATCTTTGATCAGTCCTGCCATAGATAAAACTAATATTTTAACCGTCAATGAAAGAAAGAAATTTGTTTTTTTAATCCGGCAACCGGAAATGTGTTGTGGGATCTTGACAAATGTCAAAAAGGCCAAATTCTGTTCTGTCTCTGCTGTACGAGCTGATTCTACACAAATCCTGGCTCTTAATGGAAAGTTGGTGGACCAATTAGATATCTTTTTATTAACTCACTCCATTTCTGATGGTGGATCTTGTGTAGTCGAGCCTTCTGCAAGAATAGAGAGAAGGAGATGGAAGAGGAGGAGCAGACAGGAAGAGGAGATGAGAGCAAAGGAGAAGGAAGAAGGAACGAAGGCAAGCAGAGGAGCTGGCGAGTGCAGGAGAGGTGACAAGGCTTTGGGGACAGAGGCATGAATAATTTATCAACACTTCTGATGGACAGATTAGGGGAGAAAAATGAAGAGAGACTAAAGGAGAGAGAGAGAGGTATAAGGAGGAGGGGGAGGGAGAGAGGAAGCGAGATTGAAAGCGGAGGAAGGGGAGGAATAAAATGACAAACAGAAAGAGAAAGAGAAGAAGAAAGCAAGTGAAGGGTGGAGGGGGCCACACACTGAAGCTCTTTGATCCTAACAAACTCCTCTCACCCTGACACCACCATGCCATCTGTGGCCCGCACTGTGTGTGTGTGTGTTTAACCAAAAGAGACAGTGACAAAGGAACATGGAAGCAGAGGGAAACAGACAAGGTGTGATTAAACTGTGTTTCTAAGTTCAGGCACAATTCAAAAAAGTGCTTCTTAATTAATGTTGTACTGAAAAAGAAAATGTCAAGTGTCTTGGCTATTTTCATTCTATATGCTGTAATCATAATGTGATCACATTTGGTGAAACCCAAAAAAAGACAGAAAAACGAGACAAGATTTGCTGCTATATTGGAAATTATGACATAGAGATGTTTGAGTAACTAAATAAATAGCACAGTTAGAGTGACATGCCCCTTTAAATCAATGTAATTTTGTATATTCTAAAAGGCCTTGGTTAATTTATAAAAACTCCTGTCAAATGCCACAATTAGCATTCTGACCACTTATTGATGTGTGTGTGGATGAATGTAAGAAGGTGATGGACGCCTGAAGCCACCTCAGTGTGTATTGATGGGGAATTATGAATGCAGTGACAACAGCACAGACACACATGCAGGACACACAATAAACGCCATCATCATTCACATTAGGTCTGTCACTCTTCTTCACCTGCTTTGACTTTCACATGCTCTTTTTGTCGTCCCTCATTTTCCCTTCCTCTTACTATGACGCCGCATAGCTGCACCTGCCTTTCATTATTGCAGCCAGCACTTTTCAGCTTATACCACTACCCGTGTGTTTGTGTGAATGTCAGCAGGAGTAGGGTCAGCATGCGGCCTGTCGACATTATGCTGCAGCCCTTCCACGCTGCAGACAACAACCCCACTGTGTAGAAGCCTTTACCTCCCACTTCCCCTCCGACACACACAAACTGTCATGACCGGTTGCCCCCAGCGACCAGACATTAGCAGAGACCTCGCACTGTGCTGCCGTGCCAAGTCACAAGACATGTGACCTAACAGCGGACACACATACGTGCAAAAAGCTATCCTGACATTGATGCAAAGTCAGTGTAGTTCTGTCTTAAAGCATTTATTGCTACCAATAGTAACATAATGTTTGGATTGTTTAAAGCTGCACTAGTCAAAATTTCTGTATGAAAAATGTTTAAAATCAACATGTGTAATGAGAAAACTGTCACACGTAGTGATGATCCCACAGAGACTAGTCACCAAACCCTCAAGTTCCCTTTAGCTCTACAGAGCCTTTTATTATCTTTCAGCCCATTGTTTTGGTTTTATGACCCACAACTGTAATGTTTTGGTTCACTCTCAGCACATTCATCACACCCAGTTCTAGCTGCACACTCTAACTATTATAAGCAAAGAAAAAACTGATAACTCCAGCTAATGAACACAATGATGCATTTAGCAACTAAAGAGGCAGATATTTCCCTCAGGTAATAAAAAGAGCTAAAAGGAGAGTGAATATTGTCAGAGGCACAAGTCCAAATGACAAAATAGATATTTTCCTATGTTTAGTGAATGTGTAATTAGGTAACTGTTTGTTAATATTTATCATAACCACTTCTGTAAATGAAGTCAATGTCATAGCTTTACACAGTGCATCCAAGTTTTTCCATGTTTTTTTTTCCTTTTGTACTTAAGACAATAAGCTAACTGTTTCCTCCTTCATCCAGTCTTTACAACTGGAATCTCATCCTAGGAAAGAAAAAAATGGGCATTTTTTGCCAGAATTCAAAACTATTCCTTTAATATAACACTATTACCAGAGCTCCTCTTTCTCTTCAAGTCAAATTTGATCACATTACACAATCACGTCCGTATATGTGTAAGTATACCTCTTTGCAAATTTGCTATTAGCACTCAGACTGCTCTGGAAATTCAAAGGCATATGCATCATGAATATTGTTACTGTTAATATACAACATAATGATTTCTTATACTGACTTTACTTTTTTTCACTGAACATAAACAGTTATGTGTTCTCTATAATGGACTGATCCTGAAGTCACTTCACAACACACAGCCGCAAGCTATACTTAACACTGTTTTCTGTATGATCTGGAAGGCTGTTTTTAAACTCCCCACCACTGGCCTTAAGGTTCTGACCCAGTCACTGCTCTGACAATTGCATGAGAGTACACATAGGGTCCCTACCAGTTTGCAGAGCCCCCGCTTGGTGACGTCCCACAGGTCATTAAGCTTCTTTCTGAAAAACAAGGCTGAGCTAACAAGTGCACAGCAAGGTCTAATGTGGTGTTAGTGTTAAGACAAGAGAAAAGCTTGTCTCTGTGGTGTGCTCAGAGGGCAAAAGTTTGTATTCTTTTGCCCGCTGATGCTGATTTTCTTCCAGAACCAGAACTGAGTATGTAACAGACAGGAAACAGAGCAAGACAGATAAAAATCCTAAAAAACTAACGAGCAAACTAGGCTGTGTCAGGCTGTGTTTAAAGATGTGTGGTTTGACTTGTTGAAATAATCTGAATCTTCCACTCTAGCGTCTATGTGGAGTCAAAAATGAAATATTAAATATGTGTGAGAGAAAAATGTGTGCGACTTAATCGAATATATTTGATCTTATTTAACAGTACTTCGCGAATAAGGTTCTCTGCTTATAAAGGAGTCAAGGAGGAAAGATCAGGCTGTGCACTCGACTTGTGTACTCGGTCACACAGACACACACACACACACACACACACACACACACACACACCCTCCCCTGCTGGGTGTAGAGGAGAATCAATATGTCTTTGAATGAGGGTCAGAAGGGTTGTCTGCCCAGGGAGAGCTGACAGATTTGCTCTCTTTTGCTCTGCTAAGCCCCTGCCTGCTTCTAACACCCCCTGACACACACACACACACAGATGGAGACACACAGACACACATACAGATGGAGAAACACATACATATACAAACAGATGAAAGGAGACACACACACACACACACACACACACACTCAAAGATGTGATGCTTTTCCAGGAGAGCAGAATTCCGAACATTTTGCCGCAGGGATGTGATATTAGACGTTCCACATCGAAATGAACCCCTCTACGTACCCCGCTGAGTGTGTGTGTGTGTTTGACTGTGTGACAGAGAAGGGTGGTGGACACCATGTTTGGACAACAGAACATGATCTACCTAGAGCCTTTGTAAGTGTAATAAGTCAGAATAGGACATACACACACACAGAAACTTCAAGCACCAGATTAGCCCCCTGCTTGCACAATGTACACATGAACATACAAGAAACACATCAAACAGAGATGAAAACAACCAATTAGGAAATTTGTCCTCACATGTGGTAGCGTCAAAGACCTGATTTTGATCATAGTTGGAGGTTATGTCCTCCTCCCCCTCTCTCATCCAGTCGGCATAAAAATCAGGTTGCCTTGAATCACTGTAGCTGGTTTTATTGATGAACAGGTGTAAACTGGGCTGGGTAGTTTAACAGCACAAAAACACCACAGGGTTAAGCAGATAATAATGGTAAACAGGGGATATTCCCACTCATGATTCCAAAATGACACCTAATTGATGTGACTACAAAGCTGATCAAAGTACAAGAGGCCATTTGAAATGGATCATATGATATGGATTTAAAAGAAAACTGAGTGATCCTAGAGGAAAAAAATCAATAAAATAACTAAATTCATATTAAATGTTTATTTCATATTTGTGCATATAAATAAATGATTTGAGTTTTTTCCTTTGTGTATTATTTATACCTCTGTGTCTTCCTATCCCCTCGACCATAAACAAAACGGAATTGTGTATGTGTGTGTGTGTGTGTTTGTTTAATTTATGTGCCTCTGCGTGTACATGCGTGTATGTGCCCTGTGTGATTAACATACTGGAGCAGCAATTAGTAATCACTCATGGAGCTAATGATATCAATCAATGAGCTTTTAAAACCAGCCATTTGATAATTACAACCATCAATGGTCACCCATAGATTCATTATGGCGCTGAGCTCTCTCTACAGTCCTTTGTGTATCTCTTCACTATGTGTGTATATACAGTATATACTGTATATATATATGTATATTATAACATGCATCATTTAACATAACTGTGTGTACTGTACATGGCTGTTTTCTCATTGATCAGAAAGTAAAGTTATGATTCTAAATAGAGAAATTACTTAGAATAGTCATAATAGAGGGACGAATGAAAAGAGATGAATTAATAAAATGTTACAATTCTTCTTACTCTCAATAGGAGGTTTGACAACAGTACCTCGGAACAGAAACCAGAAAGGAGGGATGGATGTTCTTATTTTAGTTTTAGCCACTTCCCACTTTACTGTCAGATTTTAGATTTCATTTAGAATTGATGCAGCCGCTGTCTCCTTGCTAACAACAGTTGAGGCCACTTTCCTTCCACTGTAAAGTTTTAAAAACTCTAAACACATACAGAACAGTACACTGCATATCTTCAAAATGTAACCCAGAACTATGTGAAGCTATTGCGTCCGATATCAAAATTGGTTTTGGTGACCTTGACCCTAAAATCAGGTCCTCTCAGGGACAATGAAGTGTCCGGGTGACCATCTGACAACTACAGGATCTGAATATGCACTAACCTGCACATCATATAGGAGTATGCGAGTGTGCATGTCTAGTAATGTGTGTGTATGTGTGTGTTTGTGTATGCACATTTGAGAGCGTGCGTGTGGCGCGGATGCGCAATTACCAGGCAGGCGCGAATCGATAGGTGCCTGCTGACAGATGGATTAGCACGGTAAACAGATGATACACACACCGCTAAATTATTCATCTGCTGAACAGTGGGCTGGGTTTCCACACACACCCGGTGATGGGGGGGGGGCTGGGGCAAGAAGAGCATGGGGATAGAGGGAAGGAGGGGCAGTTGGGTGTGAATAAAGAACATGAGGGTGAAATGAGATGACTTTTTCTTTCCAACTAAAGATGTTTCTTTCATCATTTAAAATTTTAAAAATGACTTTCATTGCTGTGACCTGCAACAAAAGTCATTAACCTGCGATTTTATGAGTGCAGCATGTGTGCCTCAGCTCTGCTTAGAGACTCAACAAGGGGAAAAAAACCACACGTGGACAGACTTACTTCATGTCCCCCTAATGCCTTTTAGATATGCAGAGGCACCACGGGGTCAGCGTGAAGTGTCTTGCGAGGTGTTTGAGATACCGAACACACGCACGTGTGCAAACATCGACACACTCATCTTTCTTTTATCCGCGCCTTTTTCTCAAGTGCGGCTAAATCCGTGATCATCGACTGTTTATGCCTTTAACAAAAACGCACACTAGAAGTACAGGAAACGCATGTGAATAAACTTGATCATGCCACAGGAGAGACATGCACCATTATGTTTTGAGTTAGAGCACCTTTACATCTGATAAACATGGAACTTTCCATAGAAGAGGCCTCCTTTTTTTTAAATCAATGTCTCATGTTAGCATGGTCTCATGGTAATCTGCATTGATGTGGGACATTTCAGTATCAGACATCACTATAATTTGCTATGAAAAGTGGATAAAACTAGCACATGTAAAGAAATGGGCAATAAAACATGCGTTGATGGGACCTTTAAGTCTCTGCAGCCACCACATTGCACTCCCAATATTGAATGATATAGATTCTGGTGCATGCAGATAATATGAGCACACACACATTCACGCGCACTCTGGCATGCATATAAAACACCTATTATTGATTTGTTTCACCTTTCTAAGGGACTTTTGCAGCAGATGCTAAGCTTTGGCCCCTGTGGGAGTGGTGCAACTTTTAAAGCCAAGGAGGAAGATAGGAAATGTAATGAAAGCGTATGGGTTACCTTATCACTAACCACAACTTTCGATTTCAAGAAAAGGAAAGAAATAGTTCATGGTCAAATAATAACATCAAAAAAAAAAAATCATACTTCCTTTTTTAAAGATGTCTCTCACTTCCTAAACAGCTACAGGTGCAAGCGATTTAGTTGCTCTTGTCACATGTGTGCGCTAAGAAACAGGCCGGTTCAGCTTCGTGAAGCGACAGTGTGTTGAGAACAGCTAACGATCTCGAACCCACGACACCTCCCCCTTACACACACACACACAAACGGTCTGTTCGCATCATGGCCACCATCAGCAGGAACCAATCAGTTTTGATGAATAATTCAATATTTAAGAGGCTGTGACCAAAGACAGCGAGGGCGGCGGGCGCCTTTGCCAAGTAACTGGGCTCTTTTTGGAAGTGGGCCTGCTGTTTTTGTGTGTGTGTCTGTGTGTGTAGGTGAGAGAAGTGAGGGTGTGTGTGATGGGGGGGGCTTGTCACACTAGACTGCATCCACAAACTGGCTGCAGATTAGATTACTGAAGGGGGGGGGGACGGAGACGGAGGAAAAGGAAGAATAGGAAAGAGAGGAAAAGGAAGATGAGAAGACAAACTGAAGAGAAAACACATCTGCATTGGGAGGTGGAAATAAGCACATCTCTGCTTCTGAGAGAAGCTGGCCACTTTCACCACTAGAAACTCAGGCATAGAGAGACAGTGCTGTGTATTTGTATCAATGAGCTTTTGTGCTGCAGTGGCGTGTGACACATGTGTAAGAAAATGTAAAACACAGCGAGGGGGAGAGGTAAGTTCAGGGCTGTGGCATGCCATAACCTTATGTGAGCTTGTGTGTGCGAGTGTGTACGTACAAACATTAAAAGCTAAATGTGTGTTGTGTTGCCAGGTGTGCTGCAGTTGTATGAGGCTCAGTGGAGTTTTAACGCAGGATTTTATTGGACAAAGCTGACATCACCAAGGGAACCAAGTGGAATTCCGGAACCCGGGACATTACAGACCTGGCTCTGTGTGTGTGTGTGTGTGTGTGTGTGTGGGAGAGAGAGAGACTTCGTCTGTGTCTGCTACAGAAATACTGTCATTTTCCACTTCAAAGCAACTTGCTTGGACAGTTCCCTGAATGCAAAGCAACATCCTGTCCTCTGCATGATTCTATGTGGTTTTTACATGCTTCCACTCTTTGCAGAAAATTTCTGACTAGAGTAAAAACAGCAGTCAAGCCACAGAATTAGTAGGTGTGTTAAATAAAATAATGATTTTTGAGGCTGGAGAAGAGGGAGAGGGAATCCACTCGTCACATCTTCGCCCCTTTATTTGCCTCTTACACCAGTTCCAGTGGCTCATTTGTGTAACCTACTCTTACACACACACACACACATACTGATCTGTGTCCAAATGGAGTGGCTGGGTCAACAAAAGGCTCGACAGGAAGCGACTAATTCTTGATCTGTGCAGCATTGCAACAATGACTGGAAGACTCACACCAAGTGACATTCACACACAATAGACACACACTCGCACACACTTAGACAATAGCTGTTTGTATCCAGTTATCACCTAGAGAGAGAGACGAGAAGAGAAAGAAAGGTTTTGAGGAGAGATGTGAAAAAAATAGTTCGATATTCCTTTACCCTTTGAAATATATATGTATTAAAACACTTTTTAAAGAGAAAACATTAATAGCCACAATAAATAGAGACTTTAAGTTATCATTAGCTGTGTGTGGCCAGTATGCATGCACATTAACAGGGGAACACACACTCCCCACCCTGGGAGAGGGGCACACACTTAGGCGGGACAGTCCCTGATGTGTGTGGGTGAAAGAGTGTGTGTGTGGCACACAGTGGAGACTGACATGGAGGCAACATGAGAGGGACAAGCCTTTTAACATCTGGCTAAGCAATGACAGGAAGACACACACACACACACACACACACAGAGGCAGGCAGGCGAGTCCCAGTCCTAATTATTAGAACACTCTTACTTAACTTAACCCTGCTACTAGACCGTGACAGGCAGAGATGGAGGAGGGGGGAGAAGGCGGGAGGGGGAGGTGGAGAAGGGCAGATTTTTGTGAGGACAAGGAGAAGGATGAGCGTTCCTGTCTCCGTCACTGTTTTTTTTAACTCCTTACGTGCCACAGAAGGGAGAGAAACAAACACTGAAGAATGAAAATAATAGAAAACTGAATTCTAATAAACACTGATTAAAAAGGAATCGCCATGTGCAGAATCTCTAAACATAAGATGCACGGCCTCACAGTTTGATTGACAAGTGATCCGTGGGAAGTGCTGTGCGGAAATCCCACATTAGCCCTAAAAATAGAGATGAAAAAAAAAAAAATCACAACAAAATCTGTTTGTCATCAATCAACATCAGCATCACTATCATCCATCTTCTCTTTGTGAGAACTCTATTCTTTCTCCGTTTATTTTTTCTGCTGTTACTTTTTGTTTCTTTAGCTAGCTACAGTTTGTGCTACTCTGTCCCTGAAAGAAACAACACACACGGCATTTGCTCTGAGTAAAAAAAAAGAAAGAAAAAAAGATCAAGATAAACAATAAATGGAGGCAACACCAAAAAAGAACAGAAGAAAGGCAGAGAGGACGAGGAGGAAGAAGAGGCCTCTCGCTGTGTGTTTTAACAGCTGTGTGCGGTGCACTCGGCTAAACGCTCAAACTTTTGTACACTAATGGGAGTATGAGAGCAAATGTCACTTTTTTGAGACCTCATTTTGAAATAGGAAGCAGTCACGAGGCAGGTTTTGAGCTCTGATTAGTTGATTTATAGTTTTTCCTTTTTTTGGGGGGGGACAAGTTTCAGCCAAAAGATGCACATTGTGTCTGTCATCCTACCTACCTGTCTGTCTGAAGAATTCCTTTTCAGTCAAGCAGATGGGATCTGCGTTACAGCTCAACATCTCGCTGTCCTCCCTCTTCCCTCCCCTCCTTCCTTCTCCAAACATTTTTTTCTTTACTACTTTTATCCTGTTTTTTATCTGAACCCCCCTTCTTCCTCCTTCCTCCTCTTCCTCATAGGTTCCTCCACAAGAATTTGTGTTTTCTTTCTTTACCTGCCAGGAACTCTTTTTTTTTTTTTTTTTCAATTGTGTATGTGTCTTCTAAATGGTATTTTTTGCCTTTTTTGTGTAAATTGTACATATAAAACGTAGAAAGAAAGAAAGAAAGAAAGAAAGAAGGGAAGCTGGGTTAGGCATTCAGGGTCAGGTTCAGTGTAAATCTCTCAGCCTTGTAAAAGTGGAGAACACAGCGAGTAAACAAACAGACTACAGCTGCCACACACACACACACACACACACACAAGGAGAGGGAGGGAGGAAGCGAAGGAAGGATAGTAGGAGAGAACAGAGGCTGAACAAAACAAAGATGAAGGAATGTGCTTGGATGCTGATGTGCACACACACACACACACACACACACACAAACACACACACACACACAAACACACACACACACACACAATCTTCACAATGACACGACGTGCAAAAGCATCAAATCCTCTGCGCAAACAAACAAGAGAACAGCGAGGGCGGATTGTTTCATTTGTCAACATTCCCATTAATTCCAATCACACACATTCCATAATTCCGCTCTCTCTTTTACTTCATGCACAAAACCCCTTCTCTGCTTTGTATCCCTTCATTCTTCTGCTAAAGCCTCACGATGTGAATACAGTAAATTTTAATATCTTTTACAATAATATGACATGCATAGTCCTCTTAAAGCATGATAGGGCCTTTATGTGCAGGTTTAGTGGCTGACAGGTTAGCGGGTTTAGTTAAGAGCCAACGTGCCTGCCGGAGCAGGCGAGGGATTTGGGAGGGCTTAGCATAGAGTAGGCCACAGTGCCTTGGAGTGGCATGTGGCAGGGTTGACAGAACTGCATGCAAGGCAGTTAGAATTGTAGGGTTTTTTAAGTTATTTAACGTCCTTTTTTTCTTGAGCAAAAAAGCAGGACGCTTCACATCTTAAAGGAAAGGTGATTGGATTGTGATGGGATAAATTCCATATCCAAATAGATGAAAGCAAGACTGTTGTCCTAGTGTTGTAGTGTCTATGTCACATCTTTAGTTCGGTTCAGTTACTCTACATAGCATGTTTATGACCCTAGCCTCGACAGCCTCGTGGAATCCTCTAACAAGAGCGAATGGACTAACTAAGCCAGTTCCTGCAGCATGTTCATACATGTGGTGGGTACAAACATAGGGTTACAGTCCAAAGGTGTCTAGGTGGTTAGTGCCTGTGGTGATGAGATTGTAAAATACAGATATGCTGTCTCTTTCAAAGATGCGCTGGAGTTTGCAAATCTGATTTTGGACATTTATAGACATGATGACATAATGACAGCTGCAGGTTAGGGTGTTTTGCAATATCTAAAGGGAGCAGCAGGAAAGTTGGAACAGAGGGATGTTTGCCTCTGGTATTAATAAATGTGTCACATATATGTAAAACATTAAAACCACCCTTCACTGGTTTTAATGTTGTGGCTTACTGGTGTATCTCCAGTTGCATAGCAACGTGATGTGTAAACCAAACAGTGACATAATTGTATTGTTGGGATGTTGAAGACGAAGAAGCAAAATTATGTGTTTCCTGTCGGCTTTGGACATTAAATTATAAATCAGTCATATCTAATTAATTTAATAGAGAGATATCAGCATTTAAATGATAGCTGTGAATTGTATTAATGTAAATAATATAATCCCAAGGCAGATAAGATACAGATTTAATGGCTCAAATGGTTTCAAAGTTCATAAGCCAGACTTGAATCTACAGTATCATGCTTGCGCTGAATGCACCCTTTGGGTTAAACCATGTTATGGAAACACAGAAAACCTCATTTATACTTAACATTTTTTGAAAACTTAATCTAGTAAATTAAAGTGCTTTTTTATTTTAAAAAACTATTACCTATTTCAGTTTTTGTATCACCACTATCACAGTGATAACACTCTATGATCCTGAGCATTATGAATCTGTTGTCACTACGAGGCTTTCGAGAGGCCGCTAATGTGTGTGTGAAGCAGCAAGGACGTTGTCATCTCATGGGATTGTATTAAAGTGTTGTTTGTTCTTTGCGCCTCCACTGGAAAGCCAAAACCAGTGAAGGAGAACTCATAAGTCTTTGCTGGAACTAGTGTCTCTGCACATCCTACTGCATTAGAAGCCTATGGTGCAGGTGTGCCAAGATTTAACCTGATTGGATCCAGAGCCGGCCATTCCAAAAGATAGAACAGGTAACTGCTATAAACAGATGATTCCCTATTCAGTAGTGCAAGTCTTTATATCTCTTGAGTCTTTATTCGTTTCTATTTCACTCTCTCACTTTATGCTCTTTTATATCTTTCTTCTTCTTATAGCCTGCCACCAGGTGTCATTTTCCCCAATATCCTTTTCTCCATTCTTTCTTTCCTTCCTTCCTTCTTTCTTGGTCTTTTCATCCGATCAGTCTCAGGTCGTCGCCTTTGTCTCTCGTGTGTTCCATCAAGGATACATCCCTCAAACACACTCACGCTCAAAGATGGAAGAAGAAAGAGGGGGAGAAGTAGAGGTGTGATAGAGATAAGAGGAGAAACTGAAAAATTAAAACTACAAAGAGAGAGAATTCCCTTTTGTTAAATTACACAAAATAAGTTGCTATGTCTGTCAGTCTTGCACTTGGAATTCTTACAATTCTTCTCCCATCCCTCTTCTATTACACACACAAACATGGCCTGCCAAGGTTTTGGGTATGTGGGTAAATCTTTTGGCAACGAGGCTGCCAGTGTGGCGCTATGATGAATGCTGATGGCAAAGAGCATGGCCAGTCTCTGAACCAATCACTCACACACTCTCATTCATATATAAACACACACACACAAACACTAATCAGATTCCCCGTGTGTGAGAGCCAAATGGCATCCTTCCACTGGTGAATGCTAATGTGACCAGTGGAGCTTGCGGGCTTGTGACACAAGGATGGCGAGAGCCAGGAGAGATGATGACAGCAGAACATAGATGGGATTGTTTATTGGCGTGTGTGATGCTAGTCTGTAAAAATTTTCACTCCTTTACAAATTGCAGCAAGTTAAATTTTAATTTGAGAGCTAAAATTACATTTAGCTGTGTGTGCATTTATGTCTTGGGATAATTTTGTATATTTTTGCATGTGTCTTGTTTGTAATCTTAATTCTCACAATTGTTAATAATATGCCTAAAATATGACAGCTTAAGTTGTTATAACAGTTTTGCTAAAAAAATGGGAGGAAAATTCCAATCATTTGTCATCTACACAACACTACAGTCGAATCTAACATATTGTTGGGTGACACATCTGTGTGAAAGAAGAACCCAGCACAAAGTGTCCAATTAATTTTTAGCTACCCTATGAGCCTCATCTTGTCGTAGATTCTCAAACCACTCTACCGGAGGGGTGAAGAGTATTCGTCCCAATAGAACTGGCTAATGTGTTGCTCCAAAATTTTTAATGTGTATTCTAAGGTTCAAAGGTTATTTTACTTTTTTCCTGTGATTTGTCACACCATCTGTATGCACAGCTCAATGTAGTTCTAGTTTTCTTGAGTGCAAATATAAATTGCTACTTACAGCGCTCAATGCGGTCTTCTGGGCTGGAAGATGTCTCTCGATCAGAAAGGAGGCCTGACACAGCGAAGATCTTTTTCCCACTGTCCTCCACTGCCTTCAAGGCACTGCTGGGTGAGCCTCCAGGAGGGATCTGGGCACCGCCAAAATCATACTCTTTCCCCTCAGCATCAGAGTACCGCAGGTGGGGTGAAGCCTCGGCATCCAGGCAGCCTTTGAGGCGCTTGGCTGGGGTGAAAGCAGACTGATACCCACCTGGGGCTCCATCTCGATCTTCTGGAGGTGAGGCAAAAGGCCTGAAGGCGCCAACCCCACTGTGATTCAGCATGCTGATAGGCGAGCAGTCCAGATTAGGTGGGGCAAATTGATGATGTAGATGGAGGAGAGATGGAGGAAAGTCCCTGTTGGGGAATCCAGGCGGGACTGCGCCTTGGCGGTGGTACATTGATGCAAAAGTGTAAGAACCATTATTAAATGGTAAATGGACATCTTTTTCAACAGAAACCGGGACGCCAAATGGACGTGGCTGCTGGCAGGGAATAGAGGCATCGCGAGAAGCTTCGGCGGTGGATGCCAGGACCATCAGGGCTGGGGAGGCCAGGGGATTGGGCAAATAGGAGGAACTCTCCATCTTGAAGGCTGCCCTGTGGAGGTCCATGTTTGGACTGAAGGAAGAGGTCGTAAGGACTTTAGAAGGAAGAGGAGAAGGTTCCTCCTCGGTGAGACTGGTGACAGTGTCCAAGACCCTTGGGAAGGGTCTGAGAAAGTTAGGGAATCTGGTGTGGAGAGTCAGATAAGGGAGTTGGCTTTTTGGTATAAAGGGCTCAGAAAAAGATCTTTGTAGGAAAGGTGTTCTTGAATAAATTACAAAGTGTCAGCAAACATCAGTTCAGGTTAGCTTGAATTCAGTTCATTTCTCTCCAGTGGAACTATAATTAGTTAATCCGTCGCCAGTAAAATTCTCTTGAGCTCTGTTCAGGTCAGATCATTCCATGCCAGGTACGTGCTGTTGGCTTAGTTCAGGTTGGACCAAAGTTAAGTTTTTCCTCCTGGGTAAAAAGCAGTAAAAGCCTCCCTCTTGGAGAGTTTGTCGGAGGTATTGCAGAAACCAAAGGGTCCTGAGAGGTTGGACATCCGTAGATCATTAAAGCTGGTTCCTCATCTTCACGTGGTCACCAAACTGAGGGGATATAAAACACAAGCATTAGATTTCAATTCAGTTCCAGAGCTCTAGGGTTTTAGTTTAGGATTAGATGCTGGCATCACTTCTTATGTCTTACAAGAGTAAGAAATACTTGAAACCTGTGTGTTCATGTTCTAAAGTTGTTCTCATGCAAGTCGCACAATCAAACAGTCCAATGTGACCTCTTAAATGAATGCTCTCATCAAACCCATTTAGATTGCGCATCACTTATTTAGAGGACATGCATTCATACAAGAGCTGTACTTTGATAAACATTCATTTCTGGAATCCCCTTGTGCCTTTCGCCCTTTTGGTCAGCCCTGAAAAAATCCTGTTTTGTCTACAAAAGTGCTTAATATATGCTCTGTTATTTCATAATATCTATAATACTATAATACCCTTTCACATTTATCTTAGACCTCCTCATCTTTTTCTTAATGATAGGTACTTTGAGAGACTAGAGACGAGCTGCTTTTTCAGCAGACACAGATCGATGTCTTGCACTCAATCTGTATGTAGTGGCAAGGAGGGGAGCTGAGTGGAAAGTTTTAATAAAGGAGCCACTGGAAGCCAAGGCTTGAAGTCAAAGCCTTTGGGGAGTGTTCTTAGACGGACACTGTTGTTGAAGCCACAAATTCAAAACCTTTTGGGAAAACGTGTCCTCAAGTTGACACCACTGATCAAATCCTATAAATCCCTACCCTTTGACAAAAAGCCAAGAACTATTTCAAACCCCAAATTCTCCCCACTCCCCGAACCCCCCATTTTCTTCTGCTCTTAAAAAACTTATCCAAACTGTTTCCACATCACATCTTTCCATCCCAATCCAGCCCTCCACATCTCATCTCTTTCCAAATGTCCCCTCCCTGTCCTCCATCCTCTTAATCTGTCCATCTCCTCCTCCTCCTCCTCCTCCTCTTCTCTCTATCCTCATCTCCTCCTCTCATCTCCCTAGTACTATCTTTCCACCCTTCCCTCCTCCATCTCAAATCTTGGTCTAAGCCGCTTATTCCTACCATCTCCCAGGATCTTATTGGACCAGAACCACTTGTCTTAAGATAAGGACACACACACATCCACACTTCACCCACACCCACACATCTGATAAGAGGTTATGTGGCTCAATGTTCAGCTCTACACCCAACTCGGTGGGGCGAACACACTCTTGAGGGCTATGCTACCCTCTCCCCTATTTCTCTATCTAACCACTTTTAATTCCCCCAGTTTTTACTATCTGTTCTCCTCTTCTCTTTACATCTCTTCCTGTCAGTCTCTTCTCCTCTCATCCCTCCATCTCTCGCTCCTTTCCCCATTTCTGCCTCCCTCTTCTCCCTTGGGTGATTCTGATGGGTGATATCATATCAGACCTCTCCATCTGCCATCCACAAGCCAGAGGAAATCTGACTGAGTGAATAAATTAGCTGTACTTGACCTCACGACCCCTCAGCATCCGTGGCAACAGACTAGAATCTTCCCTCATGAGGATTAGATCGGAGCATGTGATTGGTCGGTCTGAGTAACACAGCGAGGCAGCCGATGAAATGATAAAATAACATTTTAGAGATTTTTATCCCCAAAGGGCAATTTGAAGGTGGCTTGTTAAGCAGCCAATATGTTTAGATTTAGGGTAGGTAAAGATACATTTGTTATACATAAGTGATTGTGGGATTTTGTGCATCACTCAGGAAAAAAAATAATCTGATAGCTTACTAAATGCAAATAAGTTATCATGAATAGTTTTACTATATTTGATTGAATCTGATAAAATTTACATGCTAGTTTGTACTATGGAAAAGCAATATTTATGGTTGTACTATCATAAAAGTCACCACTGCCATCAAAAATCAACAACAATGCAACTTGAAAAGGTCAAAAACGAAGTCATGCACACACATACATAAACACACAGCAAATACAAACTCACACAGTATCAAGTAGCAGCTCGGCCTGCTCTAGACGAGCTTCAAAGCTGCGTAGACTTGCAGCCAACATCAAAGGAGAAACTCCCTGGGAAATGAAAGGAGAAAATCTTTTATAGCTATCAGCTGTCCACAACACTCATTCAAATCAATTTCCAAACCTGATCTCGGCTTTGGCACGCTCCTCCACCTCCCACACAAAAATACACACACACACACCACCCACACACAACAACTGCCAAGAGAAAGGAGAGAGGCGAGGGCCCAGTGACAGAGAGAGATGGGGAGATGTGAGATGTTTTACATTACCGCAAATGTACAGTAGACTGGTGTGGATTGTTGAGAATGGCTCACGCTAACATGCCTCTGGTCTGGACAGATGCCACAGAGTCATATTACACGCCTCTCCTCCTCCTCCACCTCCACCTCCTCTTGTCACCCTTTCTTCCCTACCTACCGCAATCCATCCTGGAAATAGCACCTTGAAAAAGTAGCCATAACAAAACTCCTGTCATTCCATCATCGTCCCCTCCCTTTCTCTATCAGTTTACTCCATCTCTTTCTCTCCTTCTCTGTGTCTTTCTCACTTTCTCCTGGCTGGCGTCCTCTCTCCATTCACGCTGTATATCAGATCACACTTTCTCCTGTATAACCTCTAAAGTAGGAGTGTGTCTGAGGTGTTGATAGCGAGGTAATACACTGATAAGTACTGGGATATTTCAATTTTATTATCATTACCCAGCAGGCCAACAGGCGGTGAGTGAAGGGCCACCAACATGAAGCAGCCAATCCAATAAGAGGACGCTTGATATTCCCTTACTGGCCGCAAGAGGAGGCGAGGAGAAGAGAGAGGAGGAGACAAGAAAAGGAGAGGAGAGGAAACAAGGAGGGAACGGGAGAGGGTGTGATATCAGAGTAAAGGGTTCTCATCTCATCTCCCTGGGTGACTGACACAAGCTGGCTGCCTTCTGGCCTGGTGATCTTGAGTGCACATGTGCGAACACACACGCACGCTAACACACATCTACACATACGTATGTGAGGAGACCTCTAGTAAAAGGCTACCCAAGAGGCCTCCGTCTGTCTGCGTTCACTTCTGTATCTAATGCTTGATCACATTAAAAATATTATTCTTCAGTGTGTAATTTGCAATCTATTCTGACTATCCCGGTGATATTACACTAATAGAAATGTCACGAAGCTGCTAAAAGTCAGTGATGGTTTTTTACCTTTACCTTCTAAAACAACAATCATAATTCCAGATGACATACACCTTTGCACATCATCAATCCACAAGCGCAATTACAGCTCACACACGCGCATACTGTCAGTCAGTGCCACTTACAATCCCATTTACCACTGAAGGATCCCACCCACACATTGTCTGACACCGGCTATATGCATTTTATAATAGAAAATGTCACAGGGGAACATTTACCACGCTGTCATAATTTGATTACACTGTGCAAGAATGATACAGCTGTCGGCGTGATATTAAATACAAACAGCGAGCAGGGCTTTTCACGTCAAATCTGCACTTTAAGTGACAATGTTGTAGCAGTTGGTGAAATTGTGGTGTCAACAACAATGTGCTTTAACATCATTCTGAAGGGAAATTGCACTCAGGGAATATGAGCTACTGAGCGGCAGGAAGGCAGGAGGAGTCATAAATTCAATGTAAAATAATTTGTAACAGTGGTCACGAAGATTATTAATGTTATTTAAATATAAGAATGGGATGCCATTTGCTTGCAGGGCCACTCAAAAACAAAAAAAAATATCACTTTAAACCTTCAATGATATGAATAATACTGTTTTTTCAAAATAAGGTTCTTAGAGTAAAATATTTTATCATTCTTGCTGTTTTTGTCACACAGATGTCACAACATTTTTTTTTTATCAAGAACTGGAGGAAAGAAACACAAGCAGCTCTGAGTGTCACTATCAGAGAACAAAAAATAAAAATGGAGCCAAATAACTACACTGGTGACAAAGAGAACTGGTCTTATCGAAGCCTTGCTTTTTGTTGACTGGCTGGAATAAATATTTTACTTGCATGGTTGCTTTGAGTGTGCAGTGTTTTTGCTGTTCCAACACGATGCCGAAACTTGTCAGATCCGAGTTCTGCAGCGCGTCTGCTGAGTTTTGGAGAGGAACGAAGAGGAATCCAATTGTTGTTATAAAAATGTCTCGTCAACTGTGACTGCTGCGCCAGTGTGTGTGTCTGGAGACTGTCGGGGAGCAAAGCAGCTGAAGTTTTATTTTATTTTATTTTATTTTTGTCTAATGGAGACAGAAGGACACAGGCCTGTCTGAATGTGCGTGCATGTGTGGTCCCAGTCCATAGATAAATTTAGAGATTGTTGACAGGCGTGAAAGTGCCACTCTTACATTTTATTACAAGACAGGTCGAGCTGTGTCACTCAACTCATCTCTCTGGTGCACACACACACACACACACCAGTGTGTGTGTGTGTGTGTCTAAAAGATCACCTTGGTGATGCAGCACATAGAGTTCATATTTTAACTTGATGCACCATGGAACAAAACTGACCACAGTGCATGTAAAATGACCTAGCTCAGATCAAAATGTAGCAGCTATGCTACAGGTGCCACAGGGGAGAAACTGAGAAAGCAAACTGTCTGTCTGTACAATGTGTGTGTGCTGACCTGCAGACAGGTCCACTCTCTATTCCAGACAGACTGCTGTGTTTGTGCTTGTACAAGGGTAGGTGTGCGTCTGCGTGTGTGTGTGTTTGCTGATGTCCGAAGCAACAGTCGATACTATTGAAATCTACTCATTCATGTCTGGCCATGAGGCAAAGCTCAAATGTCCTTGTGAATAAGAATCACAACCATTTATCTCCCCCCTCCTCCTTGTTCGCTCTCATATTATTTGTCCTTGTCTTTTCTTTCAGCCGTAAAACTCTAATTTTCTAATTCAACGTCTTTCAAATATCCAATCTCATGTTTCTCTCTTCTGTTTTCAATTGTCTTCTTTCATATATGGAATCTGTAACCAGGTTACTCATTGCTACCAGCTGCTGCAGTTAACAGGAGATATATGCATCAGCAGTGGGGCAAAAAATATTACAGTAAGATTTAATAACAGACAGACACACACATCATCCTGACAGTGGGAAATATTCAGCATCAAAATTGGATTGGACAAGATTTGTGCAGCAGTCCACTAACAACGAATATATTTTTGTAGAATGTGTTATAATAACACTCATTTGTGTGTTTTTCTAAATGTTTGAGTGCACAAAAGCAAAAAGAGGGACAATGTTTTTCAGTCGTCTTCCTTACATAAACTCTCTCATGAAATACTCCAAGAGGATTTACTTCTCAAATAAGCCTTTGGGATTTCGGTGACAGAGTCGTGGCCGGTAGACAAAAATCATTCTGGAAGTGGGCCCTGACCTGTGGCAGGGATTTCTATTCATGGCAGCACCGACGGGGCCCGGTTCAGCGGGGCCAGCTAATTTCTGGTACCAGACAAGGCTAAATGGGAAAATCATACCATTCCATTGCTCACAGATTAGTAACCCCAAAGTGTATTTTTTTGACAACTGGTAAATCTCAGCATGATTGTTTTCTTTTTTGGTTCCCTGAAATGATGTTCTGATCCTGGATACACGTCCTTTTCACGCAGTATTGACCTAGAAAGGCTTGAACTGTTCTGTAATTAGAAAACATTTTGATGTGTGATGTGATTACAAAAGACATAAAGTAACAATTCATAATCACCAAAGCAGGAAAAATGTAATTTGAAATTAGTCTATGTTGCTTAATATCTAAGAGTAGACACTATTAGAAAAAAAAAATCCCCTCCCCGTTTTTCTGTGCTTGATTTACGTTCCAACTGATACTGCGGCTATGCCTGGCACTGCGACAGCGAGCTTAACGGAAGCCAGAAAAGACTTTCATCCAAAAGGAAGACAATCTGCTCTTATGCCTCATATTTATCCTTTTCTGTAAAAGTCATAATACTTTTTATCTTTTGGTTTTGCAGAGACGTGACACTTGACAGATGACACCAGCGCTTCCTTGCTGACCGACAGGTGACGAGAGCTCGCCGTCTGTCCTGCAGGAGTGTGACTGAGTGTGTGTGCGTGGCACCGGCCGCCCTGCTACGACTCTTTATTGCTGTGCTGTGCCGATGTGTACAACAGCAGCCACTAATCTAGCTGGCTGGCAGGCAGACAGGCGGCTGGTTGGCCGGTTTGTACTACAGGCTGCATGCAAGTGGCAAGCCAATTAGTTCAAGTTTAACAAGAAAAAACTGTTGCCAGGTACACCGCTCTCACTCACACATTTTGCTGCAATAATGTGAAGTTAATAGTGATGATATGAACAAAAAGGAAATTCTTTCTCTGAATGATCTACATGAAGGTCAAAGGTCAGAGCCAGATAGAGAGCTGCTGGGATTATGGAGGACGGTTTCGGGCACAGACGCTTCAACCAACAACCAAATCTTTGACTTATCACCAGCTGCCAAGCGTGTAATGTGAATATCAACCTTATGCTTGTGTGTAGACATGCAGATGCATAAACGTGTGTGTTCCTGCAGGTGTGTGTGTGTGTGTGTGTGTTTATGCACTGGTTGTTCAGATGAGCCTCCCTGTATCAGTCTCGTCTCCTTGATGCCCAGCTGGCTGCACAGAGAAAAATGATAAGTAGGCTACACAAATGCTGCCTGTCTACAATCGATGGACGCAAATGCACCAACAGTGTCTTCTGGGGAGGTGTGTGAAACGGGTGGAGGGCAGGGGAAGGGAGGGGGTGAATATTAGCTTATTTTCCAAGCAGGGAGTTTGTGATCCAGTTCACAGTGTAATTGATGAATGAGGGAGGGGGGGAATATGAGAGAGATACGATGTGGCTGATGAAGGAAGGAGGCCAAACGAGGAGGTGGAGGGAGACAGACACGCAGAGAAGGAGACAGAGCAACGTGGAGAATAGAAAGTATCTGACATCCGACACAACTCACCCCCCTCTCCCCATTAGGCTAATTCTTTGACTTTCTCTTGTTGCCGATAGCGTCTCCAAGTGATATTTTCCCATATAACGGCATTACTAGTGGCTGCCTTCTCCAATACAATCAAACCATTACACACAGTGCTGCATCCCCCTCCATGGAGTGATTTCTTTCCAATAGAAAATGACTGGACACGAGCTACTCCCCTTTCCTGCCATCAATAAAAGGAATAATTGGCTCTAAATGCATATTTGCAGGAGGAGGATAAACTTTAGGTTCACAGCAGAATTGATATTAACCCAGTTTGTTAGAAATAACAGTCTAATTAACACTGAAGACAAGTGTTTCTGTATATTTTCAAGAAGATGACACCGGCACAAAAAAAAAAAGCAAAATTGTCTATTTGCCTAAAACATACAACCAATAAGGAGCAAAATACTCTCATAATTACAGACATGAACATGATGCTGTGTAAAAAAAAAAGTAGAATAAAAAACTTTTCATTGAAGTTCACGCAGAATATTAGAAAAATCCATCAATTTCGCCTCAGTACACAATCTGCGTTGCGGACAGGCAGCAATTTCCAGTGAGGGAAAACATTTGTTTGGTTTGATAAGGGAGACAGCCCTACAATATCCATCCATTAAATGATTGCATCCGTCTCTTCGCACTTAATTATGGTGATTATAACAGCGATAACAAGACAACAACAACACGGAGTTTTTTTTTTTTTAAGATGCACGCAGCGCAGGACGCGTTTTCTCTCCAAAGGGAGCCGCGCTCTCGTGTCTGCGTGTTCAAACACTTGTTATTTGCCGGCGACGCGTTTATTTCAATTACCGCCTGCATGTCAAATTAGCTCTCATATGTAGCGTCTATTAGCACAACAAAATCATAAAATACACTCGCAGAGAGGAGGAGGGGCAGGAGGGAGGTGTGTGTGTGTGTGTGGGGGGGGGGGGGTGATTCACTAGAGTGAGTCAGAGAGTTTAGCCTTGGGCAGAAAAAGAGACAGTGAGAGAAAAACAGAATGAAAGAGAGAGGGTGTGAGAAGGATTCTGAGATAAAGAGGGGACACATGCACCCACACATTAAAAGACACTAGAAGAAGGCTGAAGCACTCTGCAGAGGGCAAGGAGCCGACTAGCCGTCCCCTCTCTCTGATGTGGGGTCAGTGTTGTGCTCACTCGGGTCACCTGTGCCATCATGTCTGTAATAATTCAAAGAGCTATGCACAAACTGATCCAGCATAATGGATAAGCTGGATGAGAAGACAGCAGAGGGGTATGATTGAATAAATCTGTATCCTTGACATGAAGATGCATTATCCATTTATCTTTCTCCTACCTAATCTCAGTTCACATTTAGTCAATTTTAAATTATGTAAAAATGTACTGAGTTAAGAAATGTGACATAACATTTACTCAGGTGTGAGTGAATACGTTATATTGTTTTTCTTCACTTAATGTCCAAGTGCTGCAAGTGAGAAGTCTAAAAGGGTTTACCTGCAGTACTGCAAACCTCCAGTAATATGTCTTTTAAACTTTATCTCTCGTGCTATTCTACTTACTTGGCGCGAGTGCATCTCGTTCTCGTCCTCATAAGCCCGTGCCCCCTCCCTTCGTTCCCCATCTTCCACCTCCACCTCCTTTTCTTCCTTCAGACCAGGTGTCTGGGACGGGGACCCCCGGTGGCGTGAGTTCCTCGCCGGTTCGATGCTGATAACGGAAAAGGCAACAGCGCCCTCCTGCTCCACCCCCACCCCTGAGGCTCGAGGTAACAGTGGGCCAACGACGAGCAGCTGGAGCGCGACAAGAAGCGGTGGGATTAAAAGAAGTAGTATTCCCGAGCGCAGGAGGAGACCGCCGCGGCCCCACCGCCGAGCACAGGTCCACATGCCTCCACCGTGTTGGCAACGGGGAACATCTCCGGTGCGGTGCCCTGGGATTCAACTTCTTTCTGGAGGGTAGTGAGGAAAGTCCCAGCTGAAAACTCTCCTCCTCCACTTTCTTCCCCGACCTCCTCCTCCTTCTCCTTTGCCTCCAGGGGAAAGTTGTGATGACGATGCGCATTCCTCGGTCAATAGTGGCCTTACTGACACAGTGACTGCTGTTTTATTTAGCCAATAACGTACTCATACAGTTTACAATTACCCATTAAAGCCATGTACACTAAACAAGGTGCTAACTACATCAATTTGTAAATGATTTGTTTAATATAGCCTAACACATTAATTTTGTTTATTCCTGCCAAATACTACATATATAAATCACAAAACAATATTGTAATATTGTATTTAAATACTGATGCACAACAGGTTGTATTAGGACCTATTCCAATCCCAGTGCAAAGAAAACTGTCTGTTTTACTCTTATTTGTGTTGTAGATGAGTACTTTTACTCTGGTAACTAGGCTATTTTAGGCCATTTTACACACTAAACCTTTGACTAGTTTATAAAATATGATACATGATGCTTACATGATCATATTCTGATGCTTTAAGTATATTCTGATGGTAATAGATCCATACTGTTGTTTAATGCAGGCCTTTTACTTGTAATGTCATCTTACATTGTGCTATTTATTGTTATCTGATTATAAAATATTTGTGTTGTTAAACTTGATGATAGTATGCGTTTTACTTGACTGCAAATTTGTTTCAATTTAGCAAAGAAACACAATTTATTTTTAAGTGAAATGCTGATATTTTGATAAAAAAAATAGAGAA
Organism: Sandelia bainsii; assembly: GCA_032362345.1. Lineage (NCBI taxonomy): Eukaryota > Metazoa > Chordata > Actinopteri > Anabantiformes > Anabantidae > Sandelia > Sandelia bainsii. The sequence goes on from JAUMHL010000010.1 coordinate 3,788,395, forward strand.
GTCTGAAAGAGAGTAGTTGCTCTGCTGTCCCTCCTTTCTGCCTGTCATGTAGTGCGTGTCCCAGTCCACCATTCCAGTGGAATGTCACAGCAAACACGTTTCCTCCGGCCATGTCTGAGTCTATTTAGTCAGGCTGTTGACAAACTGTACACAATATGCAGCCAGTAAACTCCCCCCATCTGCTATCTTTCCCTCTCGCTCACTCTGTCTGTCTGGCACACACACGCATACACATAAGCTGCAGATGTACAATATTTGCTGTATTATAGCAAGATTTCTGGTGAGGACATGCATGGGTCCCTTCCCGTCAGCTCTCTGGTTCCAACAGTCTTTGCACTGTGCTTTAATACATTTCCTTATTTGGATGAGGAATTTCAAAATAGTACATTTTTGTGTATTTTGTTTCTGTGACTTTTAAACCTCTCTGACACTCTTTTCTGATTTCCTAAGTCTGGTTTCTTTCTTTCCTCTCCAACACATCCTCCCCTTCTCTCCCCACCATCCATTCCTCTCCTCCCCTCCCTTTCACTCCCTGTCGAATTGTGTCCTTGACTGAACTCTCTTGCTCACAGTTCCAGACAGCCTGAGCAGAGCCCAATACTCAGGGAGGCTTTAAAACACACACACACACACACACACACACACACACAAGCATGCTCACACCTCCCTTAATCCCTTAAAGAAGCAGTATGCTATAGACAAGATTACCAATGGCAAGAACAGAATGTGTATTTAAACATTTTGCACCTCAGATACATACATGATATGTAACAGACAGATATACATTTTTTTCATCACAAAAACCACCAAACAACACAAGACCACAGAAAAAAGAAGGGAGAGAGTGAAAGAAAGAATGAAGCCCCGCCAAGACTTTTGTGCCTGGGGAACTACACTGCTTTTGACCCCACTGGCACGCACACACACACACACACACACACACACAAACTCACACACATATAAGCGCACATACACAAAAATACATGCATCACTGCAGTCACACATTCTGTCTCACATTCTCACACAGAAAACAAGAGTCTCTTTGGGGCCACTGGATCATTTCAGTGTCTCTTTCCCTTGTAGTTAAAACAGCAAAACACAGGATGTTGAGTCTCCATGCTGCAGTCCTCCTCCCCCCACAGAGCAGAGAAACCATGGCAGAACGCTGAGGAGGGCATGTTGATGACGGACCTTCCGAGTAAAGAGGGGCTCCCCGGCTTGGAGCTGGAGTCGTATGTACTGTACAGATGAGGCTCAGGGCACAAGACAGAAATGCAGTGTTAGTGAGTCGAGTGCAGAACACGGTTGCTGGTTTAGCAGAGAATGGGAGGCTGAGAGTGAACAGAGGATAGAAACAGAAAGAGAGACAGAGCAGTGCGATCCCAGTTTGTCAATATTCCAGATGTACAGAAGAGGACCAGAAAGATTTGGTGAGATACAGACTTCAGAAGTCCTAGAGTATGAAACAGGACTCAAAAGGATGAGGAAATAAGTTTGTCTATGTCCATCAGCGTCTGGTATTCATCTGTCGGCCATTCCCTCATTCCAACGTAGAGTGTGACAGTGTGCACACGTGTATGACTTTACGTGTTCATGTTTAGGTAGTGAATTCATCTGCACATCTGTGTCTGTGTTTTTGTGTCTGTGCACGTGTGTATGCATTTGCGTGTATACATGCTCGGGTGTTGGCGGCTGTAAGTTGCAGTTAATCTTGATTGTCAGTGCTGGAGAATTAAAGCTTTATTGTCCAAAGCTGGCAGCTAAATTCTCACCCTTCATTTCACAGTCTCCTTAACAAAAAAGAAAAGAAAAGAAATGTTTGCAAATCTGTAAAAGCTTGGATTGAATGCACCTGAAAGAAAAACAGAGGGACAGAGAGAAAAGAAACAGAGGGATTTGAGTCTGTTATTTCTGCCAGTGGTCAATGAAAATCACAATATGAACTGATTAAAATAAACAACAAAACTATTTAACAGGTCTTAACAAACACATCTTTGATTTAGTGCTACAAGTAATGTTAGGAGTAAGATCTAGATTGTGGTGTCACTACTGCTGCACTCCATTTTTTATTGATTTACCTATTTGCATATCAGCTTAAGAGTTTACATGGACTTTTACAGCTTGAACGTGTTTTGAGGATAATGCTTTTTGGAAACTGCTACAAACATTTCACTGTAACATTTATCTCAAATATTAATTTTGTAATTACAGCTACTAACAGTGCTTCATCATCAAATTAAATATCAACTAATGAACTGCTTTTAAAACACTTGGTAAGGCTTTCTATTACGCGTTATGAAAAGCATGGTCATCCTCAGCAATCAGTAAGTAAGTAAGAACCCCTCTGGAAATGTCTGAGAGTTTTCATTTGTGGTCATTAGTTTTTTAACAACCTTATTGTGTGTTTGAAGCTTAAATAAACTCACCTGCTGTTACAGGCTGGTGACACTGAAGCTGTCATCACTGGCTGGGTCAAGCAGCTGGCATAACACCCCACCTCCCTGAGCCTCTTGGGAGGGGTAGCGGTGTCCCATGCTCTGGTAGGACTGGTGGGACTGGTGGGACAGGGTGTAGCCACTAGTGTCCTCCTGACGGGGCGAGGAGTCCAGGGGAGGTTTGGGGTATGGCGAGTGAGGCAGGGGGCCCTGGCGAATGCCTGTGCTCATGATGTGAGCGGTCAGATCCCTCTTGTGGGGGTTCACTGTAGAGAGAGGGCAGCGCTCCTCATAAAGCACAGATGTTGAGTGGGAGTGGAGACTGGGGTTGGGGTTGGAGTGTGTATGGGACGGAAGGTGAGTGTTCAGGTTTGTGTGGGTGTTGTGGTGGGGCTGATTGCTGGTATGGGGGTTTGAGTGAGAGAGGGAGTTGCTCTGGAGGTGTGAGGTGGGATGGGAGTTGGTGTGTGAGCTCAGGTTTGCATGGGGCTGTGCATTATGATGATGTGTGTCATGGGGAGTCGAGCTCATGTGTGTGTGCGTGTTTGCATTTGGGCTAGCGAGTGTGTTCCCATGGGTATTTCCATGAGGACTCGTGTGAGGGTTGCTGTGTGTGTGCACGGCTGAGTGTGTGCTGTGCGAGTGTGGACTGGGGCTGCCGCTGTGTGACGTCTGTCCATACCAGTAGGGGGAGCTGCAGTAGCTGGGGGAGTCATACTGCTGTGAGAACTGTGGGTCTTTTGGAGGGGGGCGATGTGAAGGACTCAGTGCAGTGCCACAGTGGGGTGTTACCCTTGGCGAAGGAGAGCAGGAGGGGGAGAAGGTTCTGGAGGGGATGGGGTGGTAAGACTGGGGTGGAGGAGGGGTGGGCTTAGGGGGGTAAGGGGGAGATGAGACACTGGGTGACAGAGAAGAGGAGGACTCTCCAGGGTACAAGGCTGGATAACGCTCCTCAGAGGAAGGTGTGGAGGGGTGTGCAGAATATGGGGAAGGGTACTCACAGGGGTCCTGGAGGTAGCTGGACGGTGGTGGAGGATTAGGAGTGGCCAGGGGAGAGAGGCTACTACTGTCTCCACTGTAATAGTCCAGCCCCTCTTGGAACAGCCCAGACCCCTCTGGACCTCCAGCAGTCACCACTGCTGCCGCTCCTGATGTGGAGGCAGCCTTGCCCCTGCCTTTAGATCCTGATGGCCTCTCTCTCTGACATGGAGACAAACCCCCTCTGCCTCCTCTAGACCCTCTGCCCCGTCCTCCAATCCCTCCCCGCTTAGGTCCAGGAGTAGGTGTTGGGGAAGGACTGGAAGGGGAATCAGAGTGTAAAGCAGAACTCCCCTCCTTTTCTGATAGAATTTCAGTCCGTTTCCTGCGACCACGGCCAGGTTTGCTGGTTCCCCCGCTCTGGAAAAGGACGTTCTGACTCCAGTTATACGAGGGCCCCGAAGCACTCTCATGCCAGTCCATCATCAACTTCTCCAGACTAGATAGACTTGACTGACCTCCTTCTCCAGCGACAGAAGCAGCCTCATTTTGTTTATATGCTCCACCTGTGGAGCTAGGTCCACTACCAATGGCTGCAGAGCCAAGATGCGAAGAGTCAGATGAGGATTCTGATAAACTTTCAGGAAAAGGTTGTCGCTTAGCTTTCTGTGGGGTGTAGTTTGAGATATCCAAGATGTCTTTGGACTCATTGGAGCCATATTCACTGTAGCAATGATACTGAGACCCAAAGCTGTCTGTAGACCAGCCACCATAACCTTGTCTGAAAAAATATAGCAATACACAAACATTACAATTCATTAGTGATATGTCTGCACTTGAATAATAATATTTCAGCTTTCACTTCATGTTCCACTAATCAGTAATAGACACCCGAGGAGAAAAGTCAATACATTCTTATCCTAAACAACCACAGTGCACATTTTAGCCCAGGGTTAACTATTTTCAGGTGTCTTTTGTTAATTACCACATGATGAGCATTGTACAAATTGAAAATTGTGGGCTGGAGTGAAACAAATTATGCTTTTTTGTTTTCTGATGTTACATATATACTTTTGTGAAGTTGGGAGCCTGTGTTACACATGGCCAGTGGACCAAAGCTTGAGGGGAACATGTCTTTGCATACTGTCTGGTAAATTCACTTGATTCTCAATAATGTTTTTTCTAAAAGTGAAACTGTCTGACATCAAACTTTGCAGAAGTCCATAAATACCCATTTGTTTTGGGCGCCTTTGGTGATATTTGGTGGAATAACCCTGATTTGCAATCACAGCTTTCATGCGTCTTGGCATGCTCTCCACCAGTTTTTTACATT
>JAUMHL010000010.1:3801506-3851292 GCA_032362345.1 Sandelia bainsii
ATTTAAAAGGATAACTGATCATTAGAAAACCATGTGCAATGATGGTAACACAACTGAAGACATGTATCTTTTCATGAGAAACATGGTCATTCCTATGTGTGTCCAAACTTTTGACTGGTATGTTAACAGCTGTAAAACTATTTTCACTCACAGAGCCAGAACGCACCTCACTGACAACATCACACGGCATCACCGCTGCATGTTAGCAGACACATGTTAACATCAAGCCTGGTTCTGTTTTCAGCAGATTTCTTAGCATCTGAACTGAGTCACATCCTGCTGTTATGAAACCTCTGACATCTCCTCTGAAATGACAGCGTGATAATGAAAAGCCGAGCTGACAGCCAAGGGCCGGGGCTGCCTTCGTGCAGCCTGCTTTCACCTCTGCTTGGCCGGGTTTATCCTTAAAGCGTATTACTTTTTTTTTTTTTTACTCTTAAATAAGAAGGCTGGATTGAGGGTGTGGGAAACTGTGGGTTTTTGTTTATGCTGCCCATTGGTTTGGCTATCGGGCGTTCTCGATAGAAAATGGTGTGATAAAAGGTGCAGGACTGAAGACATTTTCAGTTAAACCTTTGTCTATTTTATGGTTTGAACTTGTAATCCTTTGATATTTTAAGGCACTTCATACTTGACCTCCTCTGCCACCCAGTGACTTAAGCAATACCTTGTAAGGTCCTTTACACCACATGGGACTTAATTCCTTAAACAAACCATGTTTGAGTGTGATTTACAGCTAATCTGGACAGGCGACGGTCATTTCTATCTTTCCTTTAATAATTTACGATTAGTGTAATTTATAGCACCGGCTCCCCGGCCGTGCATACCACCAAATCCATATGTCTGTAACATAATGAGATTTGAGCACAGCAAGATTATAAATTATGGTGTGATTTGTTCTCTTGCTGTTTTGTCAGGGCATAGCCTTTGAGGATGTGTGTGTGTGTGTGTGTAGCTTGGGGACATGGCTGGCATTTGGCTGCCATGACGCTCTAATTGCTGACGTACACACAGATAGATGGGACCTGATGGTTGGTGTCGCCACTGGAGGGAGGAGGAGGAGAAAGGAAGAGGAGACAGAGGACAGGATACAAACCATGGAAGTGCAAGAAGAGGAGAGTTGATGAGGAGGAGGAGAAAGGAGAGGAGCAATAGCTGGCTAGAAGAGAGGATGGGGAGGAGGAAAGAGAAGCGGGGCAGGGATGGATGGTTAGATAAATGGAGAGACAAGTGAGGAGGAGCGATATTGTCTTGTGGCAGGAGACGCAGCTGCCAGCAGCTACACAGCCAAGCGGTTAACCACACTGAGGGAGCCACATTTAGAGAAAAGAAAGCAGAGAGACAGAGGGAGAAGGGACAGAGACTCAGCCGCATTCATCTCGCGCTCAAATCCATTGCTCCAGGGAGCTGTTGGAAAATGAAGAATTACATGGCCCTGATCAGATTACATTACAGAACAAGTGATTGCATGCATTTGACTCTTGTACAAAAGAACAAAAAAATGAAGGAAGGGAAACATACATGATCTGATTAATTATGTAATTATGTGGTATTTGTTCTGGCTGTGATACATGGGCGACATTCTGAGGGAAGGTAGATGGGCAATTTCATCAATGTTTCATTGCCTGCTATCTAAATCTGCTTTTATATAAATGTTGATTTTGTCCTGGGCATCACTTACAGACTTACTGCAGGCTACTTTACACTCAAAACAATTGCAGTTCTAATATCTGGTTTACATGAAGAAAGTGGGAAAGCCAAAAGATTTGATGGATTACATGATAAAAAAGTCCCCAGACGACAATATAGACATTGGACAGTTACAAACCCAATATTCTGCTAAATGCCAATGTTTGTTTTTAAATTCTTGTTTTTTACAGTGCAGATAGTAACAAATAAATCAAAGTTGAGAAAATGATTTGGGATGATTTATGGTTTTCACCTGCCCTGAGACGGATGTGTACACGCTTCACGCTACGCCTTCACCTATTCAAACTACCACTGCATACGTGAACACGCACACTAATAATAATGTTGAAATAAACAGTATGGTGTATGAAACAAGTGTCCAGGTTACTTGTCTAGTGCATATGCACATGGACATGGTCAGAGGGGTGACCCCCAAGATCTGACTGGCTACACCTGGTGCCCCCTCTGCCAAAGTCAGAATGTGGTAGGTACTGGTCTTATCATTATAAATAATTGTAGAACATTCAGCACAACGTGAACAGACAGAAATTTGAGTCTGAAATAAATTATTATCATTATAAATAATCAGAAACAAAGTGCACTCACTCCCGTTTCACAGTTTTTAAAGTTTAAAGGCCAATTCATACTTTCCACACATTTGTATCCAAATCCATGATGTAAATTTAAGCACAACTGGAATCTGTGACGGTTGAGCCGGACTCTATACGGACGTGTGTGTGTAGCCCAAAAGTTTATGTTCGCCTGGACTGTTATCAGTCCTAGTACACCAACCGTGCATCTGCCAGAAAAGAAAAGAAAAAATTGCTTCATGCATTTATTTAAATTGTCTTGATACTGTTCTTGTGAGGCAATTACACATACTGTTCTATTTTTTCACACTGGTCTGTCAAATACAACAAACAGAGAAGCACTCTGTCTTGCTGTTGCTACCATCCAGGACTGTCATCATAGTTTGTACTGAGCATGTGTGGAACTTGTATGCGTCTGCAGGGTGGATCTGAATCTGTTCGAGGGCAAGCAGCTAATATTGCTTTAACGCATATGACTAAATTTCCAAAAGGTGCTGCCCTTCTTTGAGTGTGTGTCCCAGTGTAGCCACACTATTAGAAAAATTGTGGACCTGCCCCTAGATGAACTCTCAGAGGGGTGGTATGGGAGTCTTCTATAAACCCCAAGATTGGTGGTCTGACTCCTGGTTTCCCCTGATTCCTGGTCACATGTTGAAATGTCCCAGGACAAAACAAATGTGGCTGCCTGTCCACAAGAATTTTGCCAATGGTTTTGGAATTTTACTTCATGCATACCCAGGTTTTTTACAGACCTGTTTTAATAGATCATAAACCTGTACATTTCACCTTACTGCACAGAAGGTCATGCGTCTTCCTGCATTGGTACCGGATGTTCCACAATAAATTGTGAGGTCTGGTCTGTTATGGACATAATAATTCTACCTTTGGGGTTTGAGATTTCAGGAATTTAGCCATTGTTACATTACAGATAATATGTCGATATTCATGAAACACACACATACACCCAAGGATATCAGAATAGCTGAAAGTGCTTATGCTGAAATATGATATATAATTTTGTGTTGGCTTCAAGATCGAGGATGATACATGGTCGAGCGTGCATTTCTTCGTTTGTCACTCCAGTCGCTCTGTCATCTTCAAACATCCACAGGGAGTGACTTGTTATTTGCTCTGAGCTGTCTGCATGGTTTGGCTTTTTGATTAGAGACAGACAGAAAGAAAGGCAGAGGGAGACGTAAGGAGAGAGTAGAGATAGTGAAAAGAAAGACAGCCTTGAGGCACATGTCAAGCAATGTCACAGATAATCACACATTGTCTTAAAATAGCTTTGAAAATGAGAGCGGCGGGCTGGGGAGGGTGATGTTGGGGTTTAGGAGGGGGCGTGAGAGAAGCATCACAGCACATGTACCATAATTAAAGACCGGATAAGGTTAATTTCTGACATGTCCCCAGGGGAACATTTATCAAGGGCAACATATAAAAAAATATCTTATCTGTGAAAAAGAAGAGTGGAGCTGGGGGTTACATGAGTATCTAACATACATCTGCTTTGTGTTCTGAAACAGAAATAAATATAACAGGAGTCACCACAGCGACAGAAAGAGAATGAGTCATTTCTCCAGTCTGTCAGGTGAAGACGGTGAAGTGACCTCCTTCTATCATCATGTACCAAGTAAAACCATCCCCTAGTCATAATGCAAGTACTCTCCATATTAATCCACTGAAACTGTACCTGCTCCTATAGTCTGGGACACTGGGTGATCATTTTACATGTTGATTAAAATCACACAAAGTTCAATAAGTGTATATAACTGTATATATTATTCTGTTGCTTTGTCCCAGGACTTGATGGAACTGTGTATTATCTGTGACATGCCTCTTTGTTTTCTGAAGGTTGCGCTTTTCAAAAACTTTTATAATCAGGTCCATTTATTATTTTGGCTCTGTATGCTACCACAGTGGATTTGAAATGAAACAACTGTACGCTTTAATTTAAAGGTTTGGTGGAAAATCATGGCTGAACCATGTAGGAACTACAGTTCTTTTTCTATATGCACCCCTAATTTTACAAAGAAATTTTACATTAAATTGTTAGCTTTAGTCAACTGCTACTGCTGAAAAAGTTTGATCTTTCTTTTAATTAATCATGCGGTTTTTTTCTGTGCCCACTCTCATCCTATTAAATCTATCCATCTTCTGTTCAAACTGCAACTGAAAATGCAACAGTCATATGCTTCTCCTGATAAGTTAAGGAGTCTGCATATTGACAAGAGGTTGAACAGGCACTCAAGACAATCTGGATGACAGTGAATTTTAGCAGCACTTTCATTCAACACTGCCACACCCCTTCACCATTGTGTGTCAACTGTGGAAGCCTTAAAGTTTATGGGATCCACCATTTCTCAAGACTTGAGGTGAGAAACCAACATCAACTTTATCCTCAAAAAAATCCAACAAAGGATGTACTTCCTGTGGCAGCTGAGGAAGTTTTAGCAAGCACAAGACCTGTTAAATTAGTTTTACTGAGCTGTCATCAAATTAATCCCACCTATCACAGTCAGTTAACTACCAAACAGGACAATACTAGACTGCAGTGGACAATGACAACAGTGCAATAATGTATCTTTTCACAGTCTACAGTATAGTAGAAATATTGTACTATACTCAACCACTACTATTCCACATGCTATGTCAGACTGTTACTCACAGGACCTGTGTTAGAACTACTGCACACACTTGCACCTTGCATTTTGTTCTCTTTAGGTCACCCTTATATTACATTACTTTTACATAATTTGCACTGTCTTTGAGGGCTACCAGCAACTGAGATTCCTCAAGATTGGTTAATTTCTACTTGTACTACTTGAACTTGCCAAGTATAAGATTGTAAATATACATTGTCTATGAAGCTTAATACAGATGTTAATGTATGTTAAATGTATAACTTATAATATATCATGTCATTTAAATTGGAATAACACATATATGGATGTTGTGGGGTAATGCAGACTTGGCCCAGCATGGGTTGAGTCTGACATTTCTGTTGGGGTGATTGCAGCCCTGTGCTGGCAGTATTGGTTCAGTTTTGACAAACAGATCTGGCCCAGTGTACTTGGGCTGACTTGGGGGCATCATTCAAAATAAAGTCCAACAACCACACTTGGGCCGGATTGTTTCTTCTGGTCTGCCAAATCTGAGCCATTACAGGGTCACTGTTCTGCACACGTAGGCATAAAAACTTAAATGTCACGTTTTACGGCAAAATATATCATTGGTCTACAGTTTTTTAACCAGGAATTATGTTTCCAATTTAGTCTGTAATGTGAACTTTTGTACTAATACAATTTTTGCAAAATTTTGTACTAAAGTTAATAACAGTGTTTATCATTTGTTGAAAAAAGAAAACATTGAAGTTCCCAGGATTTAGAGGAACACTTTATGCAACATTGGTCCATTTATCTGATGTTGATGGATCATGTAAATCAAATCGAATTGAATCAAAATAAATCAACTGTGTGAATCTGATTTGAACCGAATCAGGAGATCAGAAATAAAACTACTGAAATCGTGTCAAAGGAGCAAAGGAATTTGCAGGTATAAGCTGCTGAACAAGTGTGGGCTGCTTAAAAATCTAACTTTAAACATTTCCTTCTTTGAAAAGTTATATAGACTTATACATGCCTGGATGGAAATATACAGTTTTCAGCTAAATAATAACAGTATGACAGCTAAACATTTTCCACTGTCAACAGCTGTCAATTAATGGAGAAAAAAATACAAACATTATGGAATAAATCAACAGCCTGGACATTTGTATGTCTAAGGAAATTTTTTGTAGGAATGATTCACCCATCTAGTCTATACACTGCAGAAGCTGGTAGTTAAGCTAAAAATAATGTTTATTCCTGCAGACGTTTAATGGTCCGTCAAATGGGATAACAAGGACGGCTGATTTGTGGCCCTTTCTCTGCAATTACCCAGCCTTCCCACTTCCTCCCTGTTTAAATTAAACAAGCCATTGATTTTATGCCGAATATTATTGTGCAATATTACTCAAGAGCGCTTTTGATAGAGATATGGAGTGATTGGACCCACAAAGAAAGACAGTTATAGAAAGACTGAGGCAAAGCCAGGGATAGAAAAAGCAGATGGGGGAGTGGGTCTGTGTTTTTCATTCGTTTTTAAACGGTAAATGAAATTTTACATTTTGTAAGTGGATTTACATTACTTCTTTTTTGACTTTGTTGCCATTACACAGGAAACTAAAATGAGATGTATTATCTTCCTGCTTGTAGCTTCTTTTTGTTTTGGATTAAGGTGAATGACATTAAGAACATACAGTAGTTACTCAGTGATCTGTCCCTTTTCTATTGCATGCTAATGTGTGATTTTATAGTAAAAAACTGATCTTTTATTTCCTGCTAATTCAAACTTTTGTTTTACATATTGTCTGTACCTTTATCTGAAAAAAGGAACACATGCAACAAAATTTATAAAGTGTATTTATTGGCAAAATGGAAGCTATCACTATATGAGTCTAGTGAATCATTTTCAGTGAGAAACAGGCTCTCTTCACTCAGAGACTATTTTTACAGAGCAGTACAGAGAGCTCTGTCCTATAATGCAATGACAGCCACCTGGATCTTAATATCAGAAAAACCAATGAGCTTGGGGTGAACTAGCGGAGGAGCAGGAGGCCCCCTGTCCTGAATAGAGTGGACTATTACAGGTACCCTGGGGTCCAAATCAATAAAAACAGGACTGGACTCACAACACAGAAACACTCTTCATGGGACAGGACATCACATCTGACCTATGACCACAAAATCTAATCAGTTCATCCTTGAGTCCAAAAGGATGTTTGTGCCAAATTTGAAGAAATCCCCTCAAATAAATGAAGTACATGCACCATGTTAATCCAAATCCAATCCAAGGGTTTTTACCAAGTTATGGGGTTCTATGATACAAAGACATCTGACTGGATAGTGAAAAACAAAGAGCTCATTGTCCTTGGTGACCACAGACAGGAACAGACAGTTGGTGCTTTTGACATGATGGCAGATGACAAATTTTGCATTATGTGGCCGTCTGCTGCTGTGCAGTCATGTAGAGAAGTAATTTGAGTAACATTTTATGTAGTGATCTGGTCTGTTACCAGGAACACTGTAGTGTAATAAAGTGATTAGGACAGCTTTTCAATGTATATTGCAACGAAAATGGCACTTTGAAAACATCTGCTAGTGGCTTTGAACTATACTAAACAATAGCGATCAACGTACTAGCTTTCGCTGGTACTTAATATTGAGATTACTTAGTGAGAATGTGAGACAGCCTTTTTGCTTTGTATCTGTCTTTCACAATTCACTCAATGGCAGAAAGAGGCAGTCCATGAAATCCCCAAACTTCAGTAACTTGACTTCTGTAAGCTGCACCACTGTGGTTACTACTAGCTCCATCTAGTATTAGTAGCGTCTCACATTTGAGCCACAATCATATTTATCCCGATAACCCAAAAATTGTTACATGTATCTGTTTCTGGCCTGAAATATGTTTTTCTATGGACCAGACACCCAGACCAAATTATTTTTAAATCTGGACAGAAATGTATGGTTAAAAAAGGATTTAGAATTTGGATGAGTGTTGTCAGATGTCATGTACTGATCTTTGGGGTTACCGAGTTGTCACTGTGACTCAAATGTAGGTAATACGTGAGAAGCACAAGCTGGGGCTAGGTTGCTGCTTGGCCTTCGACGGACACAAACTATGACAAACATACATGTCTATTCATACTCCAGACAGGGATGCATACACAAACAACCCTGAACTAGTTGAAGTCACAACATGCACTTTGTGATTTAAAATAAAAGTAACACGATTCTTGAGCACACAGGTATCCTGTGTACTGTAGGTGTGTGCAGATAGCAACACAGACAGACACATGCAGCTGCACTCTGTACTGTCAGTAAATTTGGATTTCTCTTTCACTGTGTTAGTCACGCCTGTGCAGGTGATTACATTTCATTGTTGTGTGTGAAGGAAAAATGAGATCACCTTTGACAGGTTCATCATGGAGGCCTTGCAGAGGCACTTTGCCTGACTTGGTGGCCTGACAGTCAGTGACTCTATTAGTCATTATGTTTTCATCCACAACACAGAACTGTGTTATCCAGGTTTCTAAGCACATGCACACGAGCAGACACCGCAGTCACTAAGGAGCGAAGATTACACAGAGAAGTCAAGTGACAAATTCAAGTGGCCAGAAGAAATAACAATTCATTTAGGACCAGTGAGCAGCAAGCCTGCTGTCAGAGAGAGAGGGAGAGAGAGATCAAAAGGGCTTACTCCCGATATGACAGATGCATTAGAGACAAGAGCAAGACAGTTAATTTGTGTGAGTGAGTGTGGGTGCATGTGCGTGTTTATTCTGCACAGCATGTCTTTGTGAAGACCCTGTGAAGATACAATAAATATATGCTCAAAGAGGGAGATCCAGTTTGCCAATAATAGGGACACAAAGTGGCTGGCAAAGCAAACAAATCAAACATGTTCGCCCATTGTCAAGAACACAATTCCTCTGTGCAGATTGAAGCAAAACCATGCACTTGTGAGGGCACTATTATCAGAACGTCATAAATATGGATACAAAATGTGACTGATGTGTCGCCTCACTCTTACAGACATCACCCAGCTCAAGGACAGGACTGGACATGATGCTTACTTGTGGAGGGTTCAGGGTGCACCGAACCAGGAGGAAACCACAGTGCAGATCTGTCATACTCTGGAGGCATTGCACTTCCCATCTGGCTTGGGATTCTCCAGAAACAGCTGGAGGACTTGGTTGGGGAGAAAGATATCTGGCCTTCCACCATGACTCAGACCTGGACAGCAGTAGAAAATGGATGGTTTGGTTAATGGATGTTTGAAAAATTGTTAGTTTCTTGATTAATGTTATTTAATTAGTTAAATTACATATAGTGTCACATAGTTGCAGAACCTTTTTTTCAATCCTGCTGCTCCACTGATATGCATTGTATGTGAGTTGATCTATAGTTTATCGATCTTCACAGATGTTTATGGCATTTATCTAGAACAGAAATCACCCCATAGTCTAATCCATGTTTTATAGTTAAAATATTGTATCATGGACAAACATGTTTGTCTATAATGGCCTTGCGAATGAAATAATAGTAAAATCAGTGCAACACTGCCTGTAATGAGAATGGTGCTGCTTATGGCTAAATCAATATTCATGTATATATTAGGCCAATGTTTTGTGAGAGGCAATTACCGCTGTGTTGAAATGGTGTCATTGTGTGTGAAACAAAATGACTTGGAAGTGTAGAACATTTTGATTAGGGCTTTTCAAGGTGATCTCAAGACATTTTTATGTGTCACTTCTTCCCTCCTCTCTCTCTCTCAGGCGTGTTTCTTTGATGAAGGAACAGAAGTGTACAGATGTTGAAGTGTGCTGACATGTCCTTGTGGAGGGATTTCAACCATGATGCTAATAACAATAATTAGCTCCTAAGTGTTTATGGAGGGGGAGGGAGAGACATGAATATTCTCTCTTTGTGCTTGTGTTGTGTTACAGGACAAATGGCTTCCCCATGTCTTTTTAAAAGGACAAATTAGCCATAATTGCTTGTTTCAGGGGTCTGGGGATGAAGGCAGCTTTTTGCTACTTCATTATGCCCGTTTTAACGCTCCAAGATCACACACACACCCATACAAACACACGCAGTCAGACCATTGAAGCTATTTACAACATAATATTGTGACTATTTATGAGCAACACAGCAATTAAAAGACTGCATTTACTCCATAATGAAAATTGCTGACTTACCAAGGACCTGAACTGAATTCAACTGTTTATGAGTAAAAGTCCTATTAAAATAATTTAAAGAGGTTAAACCATTGAGCTACCACAAGCAAAGAATCATTCTGTGTTTAATTGAAATACATTGGGATTATTGCAGTTCATCTTTTAGTTGGAGTGAATACATAGGGACTAAATCCATACACCACTTAAAGCAATCAAGGGGTGGAAATTTTCTGATGTGCAAAGACAGACTCTCCCATCAGCTTTGATTAGCATTACAGTCTGTCTTTCGCGGCTGTTAGATATTTGAGAAATTATTATTAATAACAAAATAATTTCCACAGATTAACCCCATTCTGGCTTTACTCCTGATCTCATGGCCTTTAGGAAATTGATCCTGGGAAAGATTGATGGCTCTCCTGCAGTTTTAAAACGTTTGTCCTTGCTAGTCTTTTTTTTTCTATTCGTCTTCTATTATACTAAACTTTAGTATCTCTGCGTCTGTTTAATGATGCAGTTGTATCTGTGAATGTGACATTGAAACAAACCAAAAGTACATTTGAGATTTTTTTTCCCCCATTGAATTTGCCTATTTCATGCAGCCTGCTTAATGAGTTTAGTTTTGTAAATGATTTTGTAAATGATTGTTGTAATTAAGGGAGTTAAGGTAGAAGGTAACAGTCGTGCTAACTGTGAAAAAAAGATTTTAGATTGTTTTAGATCACTGCTGACTTTTTTCTTTACGTGTCTTTTCTTACTTCCGTTCGAAAATTAATAGGTCATACCTCCCAAAGGTTTCACACAGATGTATAATATCAGATGTATTGAGGCTGAAAGTAAATCAAATGCCACAAATTTCATCAAAACAAAATAATTTATTTGTTCCAGTTCCTGTGTGGCTGTTATGTCCTGACCTTTGACCTCCAGGTTGATGACGGGCAAGAAGAAGACAGGATGATGAGAGATTTAGGACCCCTTAAGTTCATCACACTCTTCAGCCCCCATTACCTTAAGGCCGTAACTCACCAATCTGGTATCAAAGAACTTTAAGTGACTGAGAGTAATTGTTACGTCACCTCGCGTCACCTTCAACTATAGGAATAGTCACCAGCAGGTGGGAACAGCCTGTATTCGTCATTCAAAACAGGAAAGCAGAAGAAGACCTAAAGCTGCAGATATACAAACCGCAAACAAAGCCGCACTTAGCAGTGTTGCTAACTAGGAGGGTGATACAATCCACATTTTTGCTTTAACAAGTGAATGCTGAGAGATCTCTCTCTCTCTCTCACACACATTCTCTTTGCACATTATGATTTTCAGCTCCACTCGTAGAAGTCAGAATAACTGTAAGAGATTACCCCCAGGAGAAAGAAGTGTCTTCACCCAATTTTTCCCAAAGTCCAACAATGGAAACATTACAAAAGACACACTCTGTCAAACTAGTAACATGGCACCTTATTGTAAAACTTATATGTAGAACCATTTTTTTTGTACTGACATCATCTCATGTCTCCCACCGAGGTCTTTTCCCTTCAGCCTGTAATTTTAGCTTTGCAGGTCAGTGCTGAGTGTCCCTGGCTCCACAGGTAAGAGAAAGGTGATTTCGGGTGTGCTGCCATCATGACAAGTGTGTTGAGCTAAAGGATGACAAGAACACTGGACAGCAGCAATGGCTGCCCTCATTATCCACAGGAGATAAAAAGTGATGTTTAAAGGTGAGGAAGACTGTCACTGCAAAGTGTTAGGGTTGACAGAAAAGAAAAAAAGATGCGCAGCGTGAAGTATTTTAGGCTTTTTCTACATGCAAATTAAGTGTTAGACTAAGAGTCACCCAGTGATATCAACCAGGCAAATATGATTGCCCAAATTCCATGTGGGAATTGTTTGTGTCCTTTGGCAGTATACATGAAAATGAAATGAAATGATACTGATGCTAATACCCAACCCAATGACATTCCACTCTTCTTCCACTCTCTATATGAAGGTGTGAAACCTTCACATAGAGAGTTGCATTCTAGGAGGCTTCCAGGTCCTTAAAGAGCCTCATATTCAAGGTCCTTGGGGTCAACCAGACCCTTTAAAAAACATCAGGCCCAATGCCCTGCGGGCTATGGAGTTCCTGATAGGTTCCTACATTTTACACAAAGAATTGTAAATGTTGACCAAGAGGATATCAGTCCATCACCTCAGTGACTAAACTATACTGCAGAGGATTTCTATTTCCTTTAAGAGCCTGAATGAGCTCTACACAAACATGAGTTGATGGATGGATTGATGGATGGATGGATGCACTGAGAAAGAGAGAGAGAGCATCCTTATTTATTGTTCATGCATTTTTTAACAGAAGGCCAGTGGGGTCAAATGAGTCAACAGGACTAACCTGAGGGCAGGAAGAAAAGAGGACAAGAGTGCAGCAGAGAGAAATTAGAGTGTGAGTGTGTCAAAATGCAAAAACTGTTGCTGTTCGTGGGGAAAGAACATGCTAACCAAACTTCAACTGATACACATGTTCTATAAGGAGTAAAATGAAACTTTTTGTTTCACTTATTCAAAATGTTCCATCTTTTTTTTTCGTCCGATTTTTTCTCATTGTTGAACCTTCACTGCCTAAAAGATTCTGGTGTGAAACGTGTGTATTTAGGAGGTGGCAGGGTCAAACTGTGCCCTGCAGGTGCCTTGACCTCTGACACACACATGCACATATATAAAAACACACATCCACACACATCCACACACACACACACACAGCCTGTGGCATATGACTGACTGATGTGGCTGAGATTAGGTATACGTCTCCACAGGGAGAAGACTACGCTGACCCTTGGTCTTCTTTGTGTGTGTGTGCCTGGGCATGAATGAATGTGTGCGTAATTTTTTCTGTGTGTTGTGCCACATAATGGCACTGTTTATGTTATGTTTAATTGGGGTGGGTTACACAAAAGCAGTTTCCAAGCACTGCTTACACAACTTCAAATCATGGCAGAGCAAACAAATGATTGTATCTGTAAAATCGATCTGAGATACCCGCAAGAGAAAAAGTTCAAAAAGACAGAGCCACATGTAATATTCTTTCAATGACATAACATTTATGACACCTTCAATCTATGATGCAACATTTCTACGCTGATGGGATTGGTCTCCTTCAGGATGACAACACCCTCCCACACCCCATTGGATGTGAGGGGTCACTGAATGATATGATGAGGATGAAAATGATGTGAATCATATGCTGTGGCCTTCACATCTATGGGAGATTTTGGATCAACGTGTTAGACAGCTTGCTCTGCCACCATCATCAAAACACCAAATGATGAAATGTGTTTTGGTAGAAGGCCACTGCCCCATAATGCTCTATGGGTGAGGGCATTGTCTTCCTGGAAGAGACCACTCCCATCACAATAGACATGTTTCATCATAGAACAATTGTCTGAACCTATTTTCCAAACTTTCCTTGCTGTGACAGAAAGTCGCATATTGAGAAACGAGAACAGTGTTCCTTCAGTGTCCTTTACTGTTTCTGTGCGTGTCGGCAGCACAGAGCAGTTTCATGCGGTGTCACTATGACAACCAGCTACACTGAGTGGATGCTATATCTGCAGTGGAAAACAAAGTGACGGTAACAAAAAGTAAGTAGAGTAGTAATAGAGTGGTATTGGAGTAGTACAAAGGGACCAAACATAAAAGTATTTTATGAGAATATATAGCTAATATACTGTATGTAACTTTAAGATTTGACATTTGCGTTAGTCCAAATTACCAGAAACCTGCACAACAGAGAGAGCAGACCAACACATATAAAGGTGTGAGCCCATGTGGTCACCTTCGCTCCTCACCCTCATCCTTGTTGCCATGGCAGTGAAGTGTGATTAGAACTCTGGCTAACCAACATGGCTGACAATATTGACTTCCTGTCTGGTTCATGCAAACAGGATGTGACAGATTTAATTTGTTTGTCAGCACACCTTAATTTAAATAGAAGGCCTGGAGTGGGAGAGAGGGAAAGACTGAGGGAGGGGAGGGACCGAATAAGAGAGACTGACACACAGACACATTCACTTTCTGATTGGCTTACTTGCAGTTTAAATGAGTAGTGTGTGTGCAGGTGTACCTGTAGCTCAATCACAGGTGTTTTCATTGTGTTTTACAGTGGGTACACAGAATGAGCAGTCTCTTATTTTTTGTCAAAGTGCATGTACAAATCTAAACAGGTAAGATTACGATAAATAGCAATGGACAGACAGATGAGTGGAGACAGAAGACAGAGTATGTGGGAGAGAGTGTGTTAGTGATGACAGGAACATAAGAATAGACAAATACATAAACCGGGAAAACAGAGAGGAGAGGGTGGAATGAAGAGAAGCCGCAGTAGATTAAACAGGATTGACGGCATTGTGACATGATGGTGTAAGTAACCAAGTCTGGGAGAGAGGAACACAAAAAGGAGGGGATGGAGGTAGGTGCGTGGTTGAGCCTGAAGACGGAGCATGAACCAGACGGACAGTCTGAGCTTGTGTGTCTGAGAGACAATCCTGATGGTGGAGAATCAGAGTGTGACAGTGAATACAGAGAGATGCATTATTGTTTAACTCATTGATCGTTTCCCTTTCACCACTGAACATCTATTCAAAATCATAACACTGGCTCTCTGGTGCTTTTGCAATTGTGCGTTGAACGTAGCGACTCTCACACTCTCTCCTCACTTAACAGCATTTATTTTAATTTTATTTTTTTAATGTCCAAAAATTAAATAGCTTGTGTTCAACAGAAAAAAAGTCGTTTTTTTACCCAGACAATTCAAAATAACATGTTAAAATAAAAAAAATAAAAAACTGTAATTGCAATACTATGAAACCTTGATACTTTTGCTTAAGGTTATTAAACTGTCACAATCTCATAGCAATCCATGCCTAAATAAAAATAACCAGCTGGCTGATTCTCAGTCAGGTTTACAGGTCTACTTTAATACACAGTCTGCTCTGGTTAAAGTTGTTTGTCCCAACCAAAGTCACCATTTGTTGTAAGACTGCCTCCACATACGGAGGGATACGGAGGTTTGTTTAAATTGCACCCCTTTTGATGTCAGGCACCAAAGTTGCAGCTGGTGTAACGCTTATTTTTGCCCTGAACAGTCCAAAATGCTGAGCAACAATAGCACAAAGTGTTTTGGTTGGAAAACAGGCAGAGAAGAATCTGGGTTAGGGTTAGGCACTAAATAGACATGGTTAGGCTTAATAAAAATTCACAGCTGCTTTAAAAATGACTTCTTTTGCTTCCTTAACTTCACATAATGTTTGTCATGTGAAAAACATAACGTTCCCATTTCTCACGTCACTGGTAACAATAAAACCAATAGAAAGTTGTCTTATACTGGACTCGAACTCTGGTCTCCTGTGGGAAAGTCCTGTGCCTTGTTGAATCACCCATCCACCCGAATTCCCCCACCCCAACAAAATGTGAGGATATTAATAGTTCTGTGTATAGTACTAAGTACAGAGAAGAAGTTTGTAGTTTAAGTTTTTTATTGGTTTATAAATAATTGAAATGCTATTTGTTCATGCATAGAAAAAGAAAAAGAAAAAAAAGACTTTCCTGTGTAATATCAGTGCTATCATCACCATATGTTCTCTGTTATCAAATGGGAAAGCTCAACGGGTGAGAAGAATTTTCTATACACTGTATTTTAATAACATCAGAAAACATCCTTGTGATTTTTACAATTATTAATATTTTCCACTTGTTTGAAATGGCTTATTTAACTGAGGAAAGCTCGGCTAACCCTGAGATTAAACATGTCTTTTTTCAAGAATATTACGGCAAACAAATAGTACAAAAACACAGAAAACAGCTCACAAACATACAAGAGCTGGGTCCCCAAAACACAAAGGTTAAACTGACAGCTGGAGTCTATCCATCATTTTAAAGAAAATCTTTTTTGGTCATTCAAAGTAAAAACTGTCACACTGCTCAAATTCCCTCTGAATTCCCTTCTCATGCAAACCTCAGCACGCCTGTTGCCAGTTGTACAACATATTCCCCAAACCTTATTTTGGTATCCAGTTGGAAAGTCACCATCGACCGTGCCAGCACACCGCCACAAGGCTGTGGTTCTGGTTTGTTACCACGGAGACGAGCACGCAGAGCGGCTGTTGCCGTGCGGCAGCGATGCTCGTCTTGGCAGGGAAATGGCCAACGTTGAGGTCGAGTGACAGCCAGACACACACACGCACACACACTCTCTGTCTCTCCTCAAGGCTCAGCAGGCAGAGAGACTGTGCGGCGATCTGTGTGTGTGTGTGTGACAGTGTTAAGCAGGCGAGGGTGACAGTGACGTGACACTGGTGAAATAATTATGAGTCCAAAACAGGGCTGACAGGGAGCAGCCCGTGCCCTTCAACTATCTGTCAACTGTCATTAACACAGAGCCCTGATACACAGCCTAAGGAGAGAGAGGGAGGGAGAAGGAGAGACAAAAGGGGAGAAGACTGTTAAACTACAGAGAGAGGACACAGCCAAAATGATCCATCTTGGAAAGTCATTTAATCTAGAATAGGGTCTTATAAATCCTTGTTTCAAGACAAGTTAACAGGGATCAGATGATCTGCATGATCAGACTGCTCGTGTTTAAATGGTTTGGAGTGACATGGACATTTTTTCAATCAGGAGAAATATTTGAGCAAGACATTTGTACTGGGATTTCAGAGAAGGGATGAGGAGAAAGAGAGGGAGGAGAAGGTTAAGACTGGGAGACAGGGCAAGATAAAGAGCAGCCCTGCTCAGGGTTGGGTAATTAAGGAATTAAAGGAAAGTGACATTAGTGGTGCCCTTCTCTATTTGCTCATACAGCTGCAGTCACAGCAATTCACTGTATTTTGAAGTGTTTACTGTAATGTTGCACTGTCCAACAGGAAAGGCATACATTTATCTGGACGTGTGGCATCAAGCACTGAGAAAATGGCCCCTGAAGTCATCCCTACACTAATGTGTTCACTGAACATCAAATAGCAAAGGACAAGAGCACCATATCACAGTTTTTAGACATAAATGGAAGGACAGTAGTAATCAGGTAGAGAATGAGCACCCAGACAACATCAGTTCAATCAGCAGATAGATGTTTACCAGTTTTAAAATTCCATAATTTTAACCCTGGTTCATTAGATGACACCTAAGGTAACTAGCAATACAGCAGTCCAAGAGTTCTGTTTGAAATAAAACATCTACTCACAGCTGGGAGGAAGACATGTGGGGTTTGTTTTACAGTGCTGCCACACAAACCACAACCTTAGAGCATATAAAGAAGGCCAGGAGGCAGTTAACAGTACCTTCTGATTTGATTATGGATAGAACTGTTTCATCATAGGATAAAGGTGATCAATCTGTATTGATTTGCAGTGACCCTTCCCTCAAAGACAGGGGTCAGTAACCTTTAATCTCTGTGGAGCCATTTTGGTCAGAAAGAAAAAAAAAACTGTCTGGAGCCCTTTACATCACAGCACAGCTTATTATTCACAATGAGCCTATCAACATTGCCCATATAGTAATGTGCTGTAGTACTTATTACTAGATATAGCACTGCTCTTCTGTCAATATGGAGAGAAGCGTTGAGAGTGCGAATTACTTACTAACGAAAACTGAGCTACATTCTACATTTGTTTGGAGAGTGTGAGACAAAGTCTGAAAGCGGCAGCAGCAGTACTGTCAACCTGATCTAGCAGTGGCAGTGGTTATAGCCTATACCATTAGTTTGTTCACCATTTTTAGTTGTCAACGTGTTAAAGGCGAAAAAGCAACTATCTGAATACACTGCTCTTAAATCCAGGAACCTGCAACACAAACACAAATGACTAAAATCAAAGTTATTTAAACTTTTTTTTGTAACAGTTCTGTCCAATAAGAAAGTTTCACATTTTTCAATTCAGTGGGAATGACCCATTGAAAAGCTCACAGCAACAGGCATCACCGTCAAATGCTTTACCCCATGAGATCACTTTTTACTCATGTAAATGTGTGTGAAATGTTTCTGTAGCAGGCTGCAGACTGATATGTGGATTAGGCAAAAGCTCGGGTGAAATATGTCAGAGAACACCCTGTTACCAAGAGTCAGGGTGTAAAACGCCTCAGTGTACATAACTCTTCTTAACAGGGACTAAATCCCTCCTCAAAACAAGAAGACACACAGTACATTTCACAACAGTATATTTAGAAATAAATCTCACATGATGCACCATGAAACCCTCACGGAGATGACAAGAGAGGCAGAGTTAAGGAGGAAAAACACACAGAGATGAGAGGAGGATTTATGGACAGAGGGGATATCCCAGTGCCTAAGACGAACCAAGTGGCCAACAACAGACTGACGGACTGAAAACACAAATAAAGAGCTGTTTTTATGATGTGAATGGATGGGTTCTCGGGAAGACACTTGGCTGGATTTTATTTGGTCATGGCTTTTGCCCGAGCCACTACATATTTCTGTTTTATGAAGAGACTCAGCAGCTAAGACAGCGGCTAGTAGAGTGCTGCGAACTCTCTCACCTCATTTGGACTGGTAGACAAAAGAGGGAGAACAAGGAAAAGGTGAAAGACAAAAACAAAAAAAAAGTGTTTGCAACTTTAGAGCAAATTCAAAACTAACATTTCTCATTTACATAAGTTTTCAGACGCTTTCATTTTTCTTGACATGAGTTTAGAGCTTGACTTGAGTTCACCTGTTTGTATGAGGTCTCACAATTCACACTGCATGTCAGAACAAAAACCAACCAAGTCCAAGGACCTCTGTGTAGACTTCCACAATAGTATTTTGTGGTGGGGAACAGATCAAGATGAGGGTATAAAACCATTTATAAAGCTTTGAGTGTTCCCAGAAGCACAGCGACCTCAATAATTTTGCTATGGAACAAGTTCACTGGTGTGTTTATGGCTGACAATGAAAGACTAGGAATAAACTATACGTGTTAAGACCTATTCATGTGTTTCATCATCACATAATTATAGACAATCACCAAGCTGGGGTCAGGTCCTGTAAAACATATCCTCAAAATACTTTACCTTTTCAAGGAATTTGTCTTTATTTTGCTTGTGCATACATTTTGTAAATTAAATTATGACCATCTGAAAGGGTCTAAAAATAGAAGAATATAACAACACATTTATGGTAAAGGGTTTAGTTTATAGTTAGTTCATATAGTTTGTTGAAAAAGAAAACAAAGCAGCCTGCAGCCTGATACATGTCAGCCCTCGCCTTCACGTCTCTGATAGAAGGCTGCATGAAATGGTTTGGGCAGAGGGATAAGTCACAGCATTGTAAAACAACTTCTGTAGCCGGTAAAATAGTCATCACTGCAAAAAAATTAATTGCACCCCTCGCCTGGATCTTTGACAGTGAGCATGTGACAGTTGTTGCTTTCAGTGCGAAAACCCCAGTGAAAGCACAGACGACTCAATCTCGTCCTCCGCCTTTCATACAATATCTCTTTCAATCTCTCACACACATGCTAATCGTTTCCTCTCATTTGCATCCTAATGATTTCACTCTTCCTTTTTACCACTTGTCCGATCTCTATATTAGGATATCTGCTGCTCACGCTCCCTCTGTGTGTCTGTGTAGGTCTCTGTTGACTTTTCTTTCTGTGTGTCTTTTGTTGGCTTTTCGTGGGGGCTATTTGGCACCAATAGGCAGGATTTCAATAGTTTATAGTTTAATCTGTTAGAGTGGAGATTCATATGTCACTCATGAAACTACATCAAAATAAAGAAAAAGAGAACAAAATAAAAAGACAGAAAATGCTATAAGATAAGCGTAGGGTTAGTGCTGAGATCACAAAGTACAAACTCTATGAAGATATAAAGATATTAGCAATCTTGAGCAAAAGTAAGTGAAAAGTGGTTCAGAAAGATAAATCTGGTCTCTGTGACATTAGCACTATATGAAGACACAACTAGAACATCCAGATTTTTTAAGAAGGTTGATTTAATATGTCCTTTTAAGCACTGACCTATAACATGGAACTCTAAAGGAATAAATGGCCAGAAAATTACACAGATCTGCACAATAGCAGACTGATTCCACTGAAAGTAAAAAAACAAACATGAAATTGAGTTGTTAGATTACGGTTTTACCAAACCTTTTATAATTTTATTATATTTTGACCCTTAATTCATCACAAATTTCTATCATTTATCATGAAAAGAAGTGGCAAATCTGTGGCTAAAACTGCTACAATGTCAGTCGTGTCACTGACTGAGGGAACGACGGACCCAAAAGCAACCCAGAGCCAGAGAGTTAATGTGTAAAACTGGATATTTTAATGGTCAAAGTGAGCAAACATGAGGTTAGACTAGTGAACAAAAAGGGAACTGAACTAACAGGGAGTGACTGTACAAAAAGAAGATAACATAAACTAACTAAAGACCATATAAAGCTACGGAGTGAGTGAGAGAAGTGGCTAGAGGGAAACTAAGGCAGGGACAAAACCAGCACAAAAACCAAAACCAACCCAACTTACATTTGTGGAGGGGAAGGGGGAGGGGAGAGAGGAGTAGGTGATAGGTGAGATGAGCGGGGGGGGACCAAACTGGCGAACGAAGGGAAAAGACGTGAAGATTGCAGGGCGATAGATGCAGGGTGTTAAATAGTGGGAGAAACAAGGTGCAGCTGGCAACAATTAGTCAGGGAGAGCAGAGATGGGGCGTGACCAGAGTGAGGGAAAAACAGAGAAACCTCTTCTACAAAGCTCTTCTACACTCTGTTGGACTCTTACTAATCAATCTGAAATAATTGAAATTCTCCAGGTGGTTTAAACCAACTGGTTCAAAAACTTTTAGAAGTGAATCTCTCTGCACTGCTCACAGAGCTTTTGAATGAGTCTGGACCACAGGAAGCTTCAACAGGACTTTTGAAATTCTGGAGCCTCCATGTAGTAAAAAATATTCCAAAAAAAGTAATATACTGTATCTTTAACTGTGACAAAAACAATCCCTATAAACTGTAAATCAAAACTGAAAAAACTGGTGGGCCCAAATGATGCCTCACAGTTGTTCTACTGCAAAGGACAGATCTTTGAAGCACTAATTTAAATCTGTATGTGATACTAAGTAAGGAAAGTAATGGTATGTAATCTTTGCTTTAATTAGTTTCAATTAGCGTTCAAAATGGGATATATACATACAGTATACTCTGTTGTATGCAGAGTTTTCCGGGCTTGGGTATGCAGTTATATGTAGCCTATAATATGTATAATATGAGTGTTGTGGCTGCTTATGTGTTGTATTTATGTGTTTCTTTTCCTGGACCTCCCTACAGGCTTGGTCCATGTGTGTATGAGAGCTTGAGTGTGAGTGCGCTTGTATATGTAATATGTTTCTGAATTTTCTGCAAAGGTCTCATATGCTTGTGCCTAGTAGACACAGTCCAGTTGGGAATATCAGTTTACTGATTAATCAAGTTGGGTATTGATGACTATCTGTAGGACCAAGGAGAACAATTTAAAGTGTGTCCTAGTCCTGTTTCGAGTTTGTCTCAGGTTTAAACTGACTAAAACCATACAGAGTGATGCCAAGTCCAAACCAAGTGAAAGTACCTACCACAAGAGAGAGAAGCTGCTACATCAATTTATGGATATATTTATGAATTGGTTTTACTTATTATGTTTTTCAAAAAAATAATAATTTCTTTTTAACTCTAAATACGTCAAACAAAAGCAAATAACCAATAAAAATCTTTGTTTAAATGAATGAATACAAATTAAAGAAGTTGCATATAAACAATTGGGAAAGTAATTATGTGAATGATCATTTGTTGACATTTTAACCAAACATTAAAAAAGCCTAGTTGATGAGAACATTAGCAGTGCAATTATTATCCAGCTAGCTAAAGAAACTCCATCACTGGTAAATTACACAATGTTGAATAGTTTTGATTTGTGTGGAGAAGAGGAGGGTGTAGGGAACGAGCACTGATCCTTGCTGAACACTGAGCAAACCTATCTCTATCTAAAATAGGCAAAAAGCAGCTACACTTCAGAAACAAGCCCGAAAAACAACATTCTCCTACTGCAACATAAGTAAGCAACTTCCCAGGAAAACAAGCCACAGCCGCTCATAGTAAGTGGACTTGGTAACACACAGTTCTGTGGTTTAAATTCATGCCATGAAAACTCCCGTCTAATAAAAGATACAGTCATCTATGTAAAATTATATTTGGACTTCTGACAGAACACCAGTCCAAAATATCTGCAGTAAACAGCTTTAGCATAAGAATCCAAAAGAAAGAAATACAGGAAATACAGCAGTACACAGAAGAACAAATGTAATGTGCATACCTTACAATAGCCTGGTCGCAGATCTGAAAAGCATTGGACAGGCTTCAAGAAATCGCCTATCACACCAGTTCGCTGAGATGGATTCATTGCTGGCTCAAAGTGTCCGGCAACGATTGAAAAGGTCACTCATGTCTCTGCTGCACTCCTCAACGTCCCGTACACCTTAGCCTCTAATCTGAATAGTGTGTGTGCGCTGCGTGTAATCTGAATAGTAATAAGGTTGGCTGATAGATTGATGCATAACAGCATGGAGCACGCAGAGCAGCTAGGCTATTTTGGTGTCAACTCCCTTTCTTTCCCAGCCGGGCCTTGTTTCTTTCAGCCACTTCAGATGTTGTAGTTCTGACACAGAGCTTTGAGGCGGGGAAATGACTTTAATCAATGTTGTTTTCTGTCTTTTCAAAGCACCTGGCGATTACATTTGACATCTGATTTTGTACACTGCATGTTCAAAGTAAAACAGAAGGTGCTGTTTCATTTTACCTCCCAGGTTTTCAGGGAATCATTCTGTATAGAGGGTCTTGTGGTGCAACCCTGTCTCCTAAAACATTACACTGCAACACCACTAAACTGCAAAAACAACTATGTTTTTATAAGGAGCATAATCACTGGAAAGATTATGTTCAGATGCAACATTTTTCTGCATGAATGAATCTCTACATTTATTACCTGAATGAAATTTGCAAGGAGGTGGTTGGGGTGGATGGAGGGCGTATAATGCACATGATCACAGACCACAGAGCAGACTTCCACAGAGTCCTGTGTGTAGTTGTGTTTAGGCAAGAAAAGTGCTTTGGTTAATATTACAGAAAAATCATGGCTTTGTTTGAAGGTTAATAAACATGTTGTGTGTGATATGTTCAGTATCAACATTTTTGGAATTTGCTATTCACATCAATTGTCAACACTTTCCCATTTTCTTAACAGAAAACACTGTCCTGTTACAAAAACATATTCACATTTGCAGCTTATGTGTATGGAAAGATAATATTTAAGAGACGGGGTTGTGTGTCGACAGGGTTGACATCTAACAAATATGTGTGCTTGCATGCATTTGATTGGTCAGTGTAGTGTGTTGCCATAATGCCTGTATAGTTTCAAAAGAGTTTGATCCAGACTGATTGTTTTTTTTTTTTTGCTGAATGACACCACCGTGCCTGCACATGGGTCTCACTGAAATCAATAGGATGTGTTTGTTAACATTGTGCAAATGTCTGCCTGAACTGGCCTTAAAAAAACAAGGGTATCAGTATAAAGAGCTTGCCATGAAAATGGGGAATTAATAGAGACTATGATCATATTGGACTTAACACAGCAAAGATATTTTTCAGGTGAAGTGAGATATTTTCTAAAATGTATTTTAGATTGTGGGAACTCTGTTTCTTGCTAAACTAGCACACAAATTATCAGGATAAACCACAGTGATTAATACTTTGGTATTCTAGGAGTCAGCTTCCACCATCTTTGTTTCCCTTCCTTCTCCCTCATGATCAACTGTAGCCTGCACGTTTTGAAGCATTTAGTGCAATTACCAGGACTCTGAGAGTGAGCAGCATAGACTGGACTGTCCTTTAACAATTACCAGCCACTGTGAATATTAAAATAATATTAAAACGTCTGCCTCCATCTGCGGTCCCGTCCTGATTGCTATCTTAACCTCTGACTGGGAGAAGGGAGGGGGCATGGCAGTCCAGTCTGCTCAGAAACACCAACAAGACTGAGAGGAGCCGCAGTTTAATTCTTCTGCCTGTGATGTCTGGATAATAGGGGGGATAGATAATGTATGCATGGCAGATATTACTGTCTGGGCTGTAATGTGTAGCCACACAATTCTACATGCATGCACACACACCAGTAGAAAAGCACATACACATATTAATCTCTGCAAGTGAACAGTGAGAGGTAAGGCAGCAATACAGCCATTATATTTAAATCATCAAAGATATCTCTCTCCCCCTTTCTCTCTCTCTCTCTCTCTCTCACACACACACATACACACACACTGTTCCAATCTGCTCTGATAGAAATACCGATGTGTCAAAGCCATGTGGGCAGCTCTTAAATCAAACTGAGGGGAGACGGAAGGTGGCAAGGATGGAGATGAGAGGGAGAAAGGACGGATGTGTTGGAAGGAGAGGATCAAGTAAGTTAGTGTTACATTTACATACATACTCTCCTCTCCTGACACGACACAGTTTTTCCTCACACTTGAAAGTGACAATGCAACTGCACAAACAAACACACACACACACACACACACACACACACACCTGCATAGTTAGTCACAGCAACTTCACTGGCAACTGGTGTAATCGTGTCCACGTCCGACACTGGACATGAGAGCAGAAAAACACTGATGAAGGCTAATAATGAGGTGGAGCACAGGTCCACACACATGTATGTAATATATACACACACACACACACACACACACACCAATCTGTTTAACTGTAGAAATGTAATATCATACATATCTCATAGAGAGAAGAAAAAAAAGGCTGTAATTTGTGGCTGTGCTAATAAATCACACAGATATTACAGGAGCAGGGATTGAGACAGAGGAGAGGAGAGACACTTTTTAATTATGACTTAAACATCAAACTCAAAACGTGTCTCTGGGGAATCTGCATAATGATTCCACCTCCCTCTTTTTGTCTGAGAGATGGTGATTTATTTTGCTATTATTATTATTTGCACTATTAAATGAATCAAAAACACACTGGC
Source organism: Sandelia bainsii (assembly GCA_032362345.1). NCBI lineage: Eukaryota > Metazoa > Chordata > Actinopteri > Anabantiformes > Anabantidae > Sandelia > Sandelia bainsii. The sequence goes on from JAUMHL010000010.1 coordinate 3,826,607, forward strand.
ACACAGTGGAGGAGATAAGCAGCATAAAAAATGCTCAGTTATCCCCACAGCCTTAAATATAAATGTTGTAATTGTATTTATTTCTTTATTTTTATTCTTCATGATCTTAAGTTAACCAAACTGGTTATATTGCTAATAATGTTATAATTATTAGTATTTTTCATATGGAAATAAATAAAGGCCTGTGTGTTGTATATGCCACTTTATTATTTATATTGTACTACCATAAAGATAGCCACAATGAGTTTTCACTTTAGTAAAAGTAGTAATACAGCATCATACTGTACAGACTCATCATATGAATTGTGTGTAAAATCTTCAGCTGCAGATTAACTGGTTGCTATAGTGCAGATGTGGCTAAAGCTAGATTCACACAACGTGTTGAAGTGGCTCAAATCTGAACTTTTAGCTTCTTTGAAGTGTGAACAAATCAAACATGATTTTTTTTTTTTTTTTTTTTTTTATCTGATCTGGGCCTCTTATGTGGTCCTAGCTCTGATTCATATTCTCTCTCTCACAATGTGTGTTTTTCTTAATGTCTGGCTTCTGTGAACAAGCAGAAACACAAACACGAAGGAGCGCAACAACAGAGACAGAGGTTAATAGACAAATATGAAAGTTACAGACTTGGTGGACATTTATGGAGAAGCTTCTGTTCAAACCAAACTGGAAGGAAAATATGTGACCGAGCAGTTTTTGAGAAAACTGACTGTTGCACAAATCACATTGTTGATGTTATTACTCTACACTACTCTACTCTTTATGTTAAATCTGCACATGGATGGCAGTTTAGGACTTCGACAGCATTCACATCACAGCTGCATCTATGTTACTTTCAGACAATGATGAGAAACATCAACATAAAAAGACTTGTTCTGACTAAAAATTGTGAATTGGGCAATAAAATATCCTGCCATGTGAACATAGCATATAATACTGTAGTTCTTAAAGGGCTCTTCTCTCACATGTACCTGTACAGCTTGGAACAACAGTACTGGTATGCCTTAGAAATGGTGGTTAAGTGAATTTATAGCAATGTATCAAGCAGACTGTTGTTGGAAAAAAAGAACGTTCCGATGATGGAGAAAGAACCAAGTGCCATAAGTGTCAATGTATTCTTAACCTGTAATAACACATCATAGTTTATTATATTATTAGTTATTATTAATTTAAATCTTTAAAGTAACCACACAGCTGTCTTCTGTCATATAAATACGGTACAGAGGAGTAAAAGTACCTGATGCAACCCTTCCCAGTTTTCCAGGCTTGGGCCCTCAGAGTACTCTGGCTTCACCAGCCTCCACCTCAGCCAGGGGTTTCAGTGTCTTGTTAGTTAAGTAGAAATAGTAAAGATAGTATACAGTAGAATGGATATTTTCATATTTCATATGTCCATATATATTTATTTCTCAGTTTTTACATTAGAACAACACAAAAAGTGGTTTCTTGGCTGTTCTCCTTTCACAAAGAACATTCCTGGTCAGGTTTTTTTCGGGCTATGGGAGCATCAACTTGGCACCCACATGAAGCTGCCAGATTCTGAGTCAGGTCCTTGCTGGACTTCTTCTAGTGTCTCAAAAAAGAAACTCTGAGAAACATCTCAACAGATTTTGACAGGTCTCCTCCACAGAGACATACACACAGAGATGTACATATTTTCTATTTTTTCTAGGTGTATTCTAATAAAGAGACAAAGAAATAAATATATATGTGGTCATAATAATACAACCAAAACAACAAATCTAATGATGGCCTAAGACTTTTGCACAGTACTGTATATCTTTATTGTAGCGGTTTACTATTATATTTAATCATTTTGGTTCAGGGATGTAAATTATACCTTATTTACTCAATTGTGGTGAAGGTTAAAAGAAAACTAAAACTCACAGCGGCACCTTTGTTATTTATATTCTGCTGTTTCCTTCATTCATTTGAACAAACCACAGATTAAACATTTGCTTTATATTAAGTCTTAAAATGAGAATCATGCCATTCTCTCTGCATTTTTTCTGTACTTATATATTACATTACATTACATATATTAATCCCCACACTAAATGATTAGCTGTCATTTTATTTTTGTAATTTTTAAACCATCAATCATTTCAGGTCTCACTAACTGTCAAATTGCGGCTTTCGGGAAACTTGGGAAAGTAATTTCCTTGATTTTGATTTTTGATAATCATTTTTATGGCTTGTTGGGTAACGCTGTCACGTCACTTTCCTGCTTTTTCACTTTCATCAAGGACCACAGTGGAAATTTTAAACTTTGTGTCATTTTGTTGCTGAGTGTAATCTAATGCTAGTCATCTCCTCAAATTGAATTTTAATTTTAGGAAAATAACTCATGTAATAACTCATAAACTCAGATTTTGTCAGAAATAGAAATACAAAGAAAATACACACACATACACACACGTGTGCGTCACCACATCAGATTTCCCCTCTTTTTCTTTCTTTACCCCTGTAATTCTCTTACACTTCACCCCTCTGTTCTCCCTCCCTCCTCTCCCACCATCCCTTTTGTTTCCTGCGCTCCTATTTATCACGGTGTGAAGGTTGAAAGAGATATTATTATGGGGTGCCGGGCTGGAGAGAGGAGACAGGGGTAGCCACACGGATCGCGTGGGGAGAACGCGGGGCTAATGACGGGAGGACAGGCTTGGTCAGTGGCCTGTGGCACCTGCTGGATGTGATAGATGGAGAGCGGAGAGGGAGGAGGAGGGGAGGGAGGGGAGAAGAGAGCGGGAAGTCCTTTCTCTGCCTGAAAATGTATTTTATTTTATTGTTTCTAGGAAATGACTTTGTGACATTTCTACCATGTTAAGTATTGTGGAAGAAAAAACTGTAGTAAGGTGTTTGCCATTGTTCATGGATGTGTGTGGTGGGAATTATTTAGTCATACTGTAATACAATGCTCTTCATAAAATCTCATTCCTTTAAACTTAGCGTAAATAACATGTTTAGGAGGTGCTGTAGTGTATTAGTAGGTATATAAGTATAACTACACATATAATCTTACAGTAATTGTTTGAATACCCCTCTGCTTTCATAATCCCAAAAGACTGAATCACAGTTGAAAAACATTATTTAACTAGTTTTCCCCCTACATGCAGTTGTAAGTGAACTTCTCTCTGTAGCTCTCTTCATTCTTTGCACAATGCTTCTGTCACTTCTCAGACTAATACGACGAACAAAAAAAACAGAGTTCTTAGATATACAGTGAGAGTGAAGCAAATGGATGCAGCTAATGGGGCTAATGATGGCCAGTGTTTTGCCCAGGCTTCAAATGTGCCCATCAGAAAGGGTAGAGGAACTTTTGCCTGCAGCTAGTGACTACTGAACCCTCAGTATTTCAATATTTCATGTACATTTTCTCTGTCTTTTGGGATTCTTGACCAGATTTACTTGCTTAGGTACCCTGGGAAAAAGATGAGCAGCTGAGCCCCTCAGTTTTATTTCTCCCTCTAACCATTAGGAAAAGGTTATTTTAAGACCAAAACATCTTTTCCAGACTTACTATGAGAGAAAAACAGCTTGACTTGTTTTTTCCGCCTAAACCAAACCAAATGGACCATGCCACAACCTTAACCGCATTTGTTAGTTACCATAGTGACAAAGGTCCAGTACGCCTTGCACTGGCTCGCTCCTATGAATTATATCAGAGCATCAAGTCAAACGACAAACGACCTGGATTAAATACAGTGTGATTTATGCATGTTCTTCATAGTTTCTCTGGTGAAATAATTTTGGACGATTTAAAATAAAAGATCATTTTAGATTTTTATTTAATTTGGGCCTGTACGAAGTTTTTCTTTTCTCTCTCTATCTAAAATGGTTTGTTTTAGTACTAGTCTCTTTAAGGCTGCCCTCACCCTGAGCCCATTCTTTTCTGATTGGCCAGTTTGCAGAATCCAACAGTTCAGATTCTCTACACAACAAGGTGCCATGTTAAACATAACTAATCTTAACCCTTACGATGTCAGTGGATATTATGGTTTTAGATGACATATGCCTAAACATTTAATTTATACTAAATTAGCGAAAAATCACTGGTATAACTTTAAACTTTCAAAGAACCCTTGATTTCTGAGGCCCCACTAAAGTTGGGCATTGAGCTTCAAACAGAAGAGGCACAAACAGAAAAGCACATTGAAACTGAGATTTAAAAAAAAGACCTACTTCCCCTAAACTTCCAGCCCTGCTGTCAAGAAAGGTCAATAGTCACATTACTTCACAACTATTAAACAGTTTTTATTTCCTCCATTTACTTTAAATAAACATTTAGATGGGAATAATTTCCATTTTTCCGTACAACACTGCATTTGCAAAATGTTTTTAGTGTTAATATTGGAGAATGCTGCTCTTGCTATAATGACCCAGCAGTAATCAGTTCAGTGTTTTTGCTATCTGCTTTGTATGGCCATCCGTTTGGTGCAATTACATGCTTTCTGCATAATATTGCATTTACATAATGCTCCAAATGATAATATTACGCCACTTTTGCTTCGGCTTTCGGTTTTGTTATTAGCACCAAAAGAGCTGGAAAAGAGAAATAAATTGCAATAATCATCCATGATGAGTAAGAATCATAAATATTTGATCAAAATAAAATCTTGTGCTTCTTCTCAGGAATGACAGTGGATGGTTTAATTGTTTACCAAAGCAGCATTTATACTTGTTCGCGTTATGAAAAATTAAACAAGGCAAAATTCATTGACTTTGCCATTCATTTAATCTCACCTTCTACACTTGTAAATAAAAAATACATTAACTTTCCCACTACTCACAGACAAGTGAAGCCTTGTCTAGCAACAATCTAACAAAGAAGGCAGATAAAGGCTGGATATCAGACTATTCATCACTAGATGATTACAGCAATAATTGAAAAACATTTATTGGAGTGGTTGGGGAGGCGGGCTCGATCAGTCCCATCAGACAAAATAACCCTCCGAGGGTAAGAGCAGTCTAAAGGTGATGATAAATGACATATTTTCAAAAGGCAAGCTTCAGGTTAGTCTGTTAGTTATTCTTCTCAGAATCATGTTAGTGACAAAAAATATCTTTTTCAGATATATTCAGTATATTCTGCAAAAAGTGTCCCGTTTCAAGTCTTGTGGAGTCATGCATATTTTTCATTTGACATTTTTCAAGTGGTTGTGATACAATTCTGCAAGTTCTCAGAACCATACTCCTCCATTTAGTTTTCTGTCATACAATGAATGACGCTTGACCTAATTTCACTTGATTCCAACAGTTTTCTGTAATTTAAATAGGACAGAATCTCATATACTTCATGCATATTCTACTAACACTAATAGTTTGACTCCCCAGGAGCAGCACCTGTGGTCCTGCATGTTTGTTGACTCATCCAACCCTTTCCGTACGTGGAATTCTGGCTTTATATATGACGTGATTGATGTAGATGTGAAATATGGACACATAGACACATTTTTAATCTCCAAAAACAGTTTGATTTCATCTCACAGTTTGCCTATGTTTGAAGAAGCTTAGTCCAGTGTGGTCCAGTTGTAACGTGTCTCCAGCTTCACAGTAGACTTCAAGTGAAGTGGTTTCCAAATCATCCCATGTGCATTTGCCATATCTTTGTCTTTTTTGTATCAAGAGAGAAACCGCAGGCTCAAATCTGAACTTTTCATTCATTTACCTTTCTGATAGCAGCTGAGATGTATGTTACACATTCACAAATTTTATGCACAATAAGTACAGTATGTCTTTCCCCTCAGAATAACTGGTACCTTCCTTCTCTCTCCCCTATTTTCTTTTTCCCTCTCCCTTTAATATTTCACATCCTCCTCTCCTTACAGTAAACGTCATGCATGGCTCGTGTGCCAACATATCTATCAGGATGCTGTTACTTAAGAAGCCATCCGTCTCTCTGAGCCAGCTCTCCCTGATATTCAACACGGCCAGTCCTTAACACTGCTTTTTAACCAACTAAAACATCATCATTACTTTGAGGGATAGGGCCTCTCTGAGTGGAGTTGTCCTACTATTTCACCCCTCCTTTGTTCGTTCTTTCGTCCTCTCCTCAACACTCTCATCCCCTGTCCCTTTCTCTGTCATTTCCATCTCTTTTATTTCTCCAGAGGGTTTGATCACTTTACTGCAGATGAGGAGGAATGAGTGTCTTGTACCATTATGCGCCTACAGTGTCCTGTCCTGTCCATTGCTGTGTCATGTTCCATGTAATGTGTGCCCTTCATCATTCACAAGCTATTGTCTTGTCATGCAACATCTTGTCTATCTATGCACTTAGCAAAGAGCACTTATTAGATAGACACCGTGGTACACACTTTATGATAGAAATTAATACTGATCAGTGTAGAAAGCCTACAATGTTTACATGCAATCAGATGGTAGAATGTACTATCTTGTGTTCACATTTAACCTTCACCTCCACATTATTTCTTTTGTCAAGAAAGTTTTTTTGTTTCAGCATGACAAATGGGCAAATCCAGCAATATGCAAAGGATTAATATATGGCTCAGTAAAAGCCACAGAGTGTGTAAAGGATAGGACAAGACGTTTTGACTTCTCGTTGTGGGAAAAGCACAGGTGTTACCAATATTAATGGCAGCTCTGTTCTATTCAAGTGTCCAGGTAAGCCACGACAGTGTGACAATGAGCCAGCATGCACAAAATCAGGAACCTGAACCTGAAGAAGCTAAATGGAGTTCAGCCGTTATTATTTCATTATTATCACTTGTATTGTCATACTAGGTGGTGGTCTACATCGCCACCATTGTAGGGACATTGTTGTACATTTCTCTGGCCACACATTTTTAGTTTTCAATGATATAAGTTTAATACTACTTATATACAATAAGAGAATAATTTTTTTAATCTTTTTTTCTTTCAGCATGCCTTTGCACCTACTTCTACCCTTTCTACATTTCTTTTACTCCACTATATCCTTATTTGTGGCTCCTATCTAATGTTTTGTCAACTTTTTATTTTTTTGGTTTGCTTTTTGTTTTTCATGTTCACACCTTTCTATGCATTTTAATCCTTCATTTACATTCCTCTGTCTTTGTCTGTTAGTACATCCGTTCCTCATTGACTTTTTCTCTCTCTGAGATATACACGTTGTGGATCATCTCGTCTCACCTCCCACTTTGTCTAAGGGAAGCTGACAGACTACAGATGGCTGTCCTTGATCTGCCATAACGAGCATCTCCATGTCAAATTACAAGGGAACAGACAGGAGAAGAAGAGGAAGACGACACTGAAACACAAAACAAAAGAAGATTAAATAAATAAAGAACCCAACAGACTTGGCTTGGGAACGTGTGGCCCTGTGATCATGGCAAATAAGACCCTCATCATTTGATCACTTTTTCAAAAGAGATGTCAATGCTATGTTTGAAAATGAAGAAGAAAGATAAAATGTAAAAAGCAAACCATTGATGAAATGCAATGCAATCCATTTCAACTTCTCTTTTGTAATTATAAGAAAAAGTCAAAGGGAAAATAAACTAAATAGATTTGTAGGAAATGACATCCAAACAGCAAAAGTATTGTGTATGTTTAGTGAAATTAATATGAGGCTATTCCAACAATGGTTGGAAAACTAACTTAATTTCATTTTTAACAGCATTTGGGGGGGGTCTGTTAAGTAAACCTAATGTTTGGCTAGGTCACCAAATAGAAATAATCTTAAACAGACTCTCTATATTTCCACGATAACCAGAATAACAGTCAAAAGTTGTGTGAGAAAATAAACCACATCATGTAATCATAGTTGTCTCTGCTTTGGCTTGAAGACATAATGTACAGACAGAGGTCTTAATAAAGACACACTTTTCAGGTGCAACAAGGGAACTGTAGGATCCAGTGTTTCTTTAAAACATAAAAGGGACAAAAACATCAGGATCTTGTCCTGCGCTGCATCATTTAAAAAAAAAAAATCAAGTCATTCAGGTTCACACTGACACGGTTTGAAGACTGTCCTCCTGTAAAATATGACTCCACAGGTCATTTGTAACAGCAGCAGAACACGACCAAAAGAGACGTATTCATGTTGGGCAGCTATATACTTGGGTAGGTGGGGGCTAGTGGTTGGGTCACCAAAGCAAAGGACTTTCCCACAGCAGACCAGAGTCTGAGTACAGTGTCAAATAACAATCTGTTCTTATAATTGTTACCATGAGGACATTACATTCTTATTGTAACTACAAGACTGTTGCATAGCCAAACCACAACATTTATACTAACCCTAACCATGCTTATTTGGTGCGTAAATTTAACCCGTATGTCTCTGTGCCTAAACCCAACAAAACTGCTATGTTGTAATCTAACATTTATGGTGAAAAAGTTGTGTTACGCTAGTCACCATTTATGGTGCCACTGTAAGAAACGACAGCCACTATGACAGACAGTTCCTGGCTCCAAAGGGGTGCAACAGATGCCTGCTGCATATGGGGGTGCTTTTTCAACAAATGCTGCTGTTGATATGATAAACAACATACATCAGGAAGGAGGGCCAAATACTTATTTTCTTTGTTTTGGTATTTTATTTTGATAATGAAAAGACACTTCAGCCATGAAAAATAACCAAACCATAAATATATATAAAACAATATATATATTGTAAGCACCACATTCTCTGTTACTTTCTGTTTAAATACAGAGTGATGGTCCAGCTCAGGTCACTGTCATCCTGTTATCAAGCCATTTGAACACATGGTCAATGCACCTCTCTTCACCCCCCCACCCCCACCCCTCTGTGTGTCTCTCTTTTCCTCTGTCAGGATCTTGGCAGCTCGTGGGAGGTGCTAATGGAAAAGCTCCTGCTCCCGTTCCCCTTGTTCACCACACTAATGTGAAAGGCACCATCCATGTTACAGCTGTGTGTGTTGCCATGACCAGGCCAGCCTGTCATAGTCCACTGGTCGCCCAGCTAATGGCCCGTCCACAGTGGAGAAAGGCAGGCCGTAACAGATGGAGGAGAGGGAAAGGCTGAATTTATTGTGTTGCAAAGGACAGGAAGCAAGTAATGTGAAGATGCTTTCAAAAATAATATGGTGAAGTTTTTTTATCATTAGCTTTACAACTCAAATACTATATTATAATATTATAAAGATAATAACTTTATTAATCCCAGAAAAGTGTGTACCCTGTCCTGTTGCATGTTCTTGTAGTCTCTGAAAATGCAGTAATTCTTTATCACTGTAGCTGCTTGTGTGACATGCAGTGTCAGGTAATTAGATACTTCACTCAACAGACAACATCAGATTTGAAATGCAAATACAGCACTTGAAACTCTAACTCTACATGTTTAATCTGCTTACTTGTAAATGAAGCAATGAGGGAACAAGTCACACCTGAGCAGCAGATGCTTAGTGGGACCATCTTTTTTTTTTTACTTGTGCTATTTTCTTTTTTGCTTTCTACATAAACTGATAGTTGTTGTTTCATAATTTTGTCTTCAGTATTAATCTATAACACAGTAAATAATAGAAACAAAGAAAATACAGTGAATGAGTCCCTACTTTAAACTGGTACAGTATGAACTGTATACATATTGCTGTGACATTGTCTACCCTTAAATTCACACTACAAACAAACATAAGGTGATGAGTTATTGAGTTTTATTGTACAGTACAATATCAGTGCAATGTTGTTTTTCAATCCCACACCAGCAGTGACTAAGAAGTCAAGAAAATAAATCCTCAAAATCCTGAGGAGCCTATGTGAGAGCTGTGGAAGAAACCTCGGAAGAAGCAATTTAAAGGATCCAAGGGTGCAATACTGATACTGTATATATTAAGTCCATTTGAGGTTCTGGTAGTCCAGGAGGCTCCAGTGTGTCGGCAGGTAAAGAAATAGAGTTAACAGGATCATAATCTAAAAATGGACATAACAGGAAGACGTGATGCTTAAGATCCTGCACTATTGATTATTGTGATCTTTATTATTTGTGATCCTGTGTCCCTGGGAATAATCGCTGGTAGGAGGGATCTACCTGAAGTTCTTATTGAGGAGTTGTTGGATAGGTGGAGGGCTGGTTTGTCTAAGAACTGGTTTCTCTAAGGGCGGGGCAGAGCTGTAGGTCCTCCAGAGTGGCACGCTCAGCAGGGTCTCTGGCCAGACACATATGCAGCAAAATCTTGCAGTCTTAAAGGCAAGAGAAAAAGAGGAGATCAAATGTTTAAGTGGAAGCTGCAAATAAAGAAACAGTCAGCAACATATTTCCTTCCAGAAGCAAGTGTCTTAATGTCTGTGTCTTACCTGTGGACAATGCACTGCTGATTTGGATGTGGTTATTGATGAAGTCAGTAGTTCTAAAATGGTCATGGGCATTCAGCAATGAGTAGAAGAGTGCACCAAGCTGCCAAACAGTGGTAGGACGAGCCCAGTATGTCCTATAGTCAAACCACTCTGGAGGGAAGTATGCAGGGGTGCCTAGTACACACAACAACAGAGAAATGGGAGGATACAGACACAGAGATGGATGAGGAGAAGTTCTGTTTAAACATTTAAGTTATTAATTCAGACACTGACAAATGAGTGAGGAGCAGAAATCAGATATCATACCACACATAGAGAAATACGACTCCTCTGTTGAGAAGTATCCACAGCCAAAGTCAATGATTCGCACTCTGGGTTCCTCAGCGTTAAACTCAACCAGGACGTTTTGTAACTTAATGTCCCGGTGAAAGACGCCCTTCGCGTGCATGTCAATGGCTGCATCTACCAGCTGCCTCAGGATCATCTAAGAGACAGAGAAGATGAAAGGGACATTGTAAGGCTGTATATTCTCCTCTAAGTAAAAACATGTGTCCATGTAAACTTCACTACAGTCAGCTTATTTACTAATAAAAATAATTGAATGAAAATAATCACCAAATTTATAGCATTGTCTATTTTAAAATATCGTAACATGACATGACATGACATGAGGAAGAACTTCTTTGTGCTACTTTATGGCCTGACTACACTAATTGAGCAGTGGGATTCATAACCAAGTGATATAGTGATAAATGTGACATTTCAATCGTGATTTGAACCAAATGAAACAGAACATACACAGAAAAAAAGTCCTCCACCAGTAGTACCTTTGCTTCACGTTCTTCGAGGGGTCCTCTGTGGGCCTTAAGATACTTGTAGAGGTCCTTGCATAAAGCTGGTCTTTCCATGACCAGTATTAACTCATCCTCGAAAATGTACCAGTCAACAAGGGAAACAGCAGCGGACTGTCCAACTGATTCTGCTAGACCTGTAGTTTTAAGCATCAAGGCCACCTCGAGAATGACGTTGTACTCCCTCCCATTGCAAACCTATTGAAAATTAATGTATGCAGTATATGGTAAATAACCTAAAATCAGTTCTGACAACTTTAAGACTGACAGGTGGGTTTAGTACAGCAAAACACTATTTATATAAGAGATCAATTTAAGGAATGTTTATATGTTTCAGGTTCTAGTTTTAATTTCAATAGTTTGCGTTTGGCTCACCACTCGTTCAAATGGGATGTCTCTACTGGCAACATGCTTGATGGCCACCTGCAGAAGACACATAAATAATCTGTGTGGTACTTTCTGAAGACCAGTGAATGGTATAATGTGTGTCAGTATAGGTTTGTAAGACTTACTGGTAAAAGATCGGCTCTACGGTATCCAGAATACACTGAACTGAAGCCTCCTATGCCGATTTGAGTGAGCTCAATATATTTCCCTGCAAAGTCCACTAAGCACACACATTTGTTTAATTTTTATTAGATTTATTAATTTATTGCACCTTTCTGAGATTAAACCAATCCTACTTTTTATTCTAAACTTGAAAGCAAAGCCTGAGCCTAAAGTAGTTGCTTGTGTTGGCAGAGTGCCTTCACCTAGCTTACACACACTAATCTGTTATTTCATATTATCAGCTTACTTCTGCTAGTGTTCCCTGAGGAGGACATCTCATAGATTTTCTCCTCCTCTGCTGAGACGTTGTTGAAGATCAGGGAGATGTCTCTATTGTCATCAGACTTCACATCCTTGTTTGCTATGGAAGAACTGGATTCTTTAGTGCTTGACTTTGAGCTGCTGGTGCTGGACCTTGTCCTCTTTTCACGCACCCTGCCATCATTACTGGCCTTTCTCTTCTTGGGCTGCACCAAACAGTCTTGCTCTGAGATCATTCTAGGTTCATTTGTGTTGGTCTTTATGACACATCTCTTCCTCTTTTTGGATCTCACAGCATCACCACTGGACTTTCTCTTTCCCCTTTGGATCCTGACGTCTTCCAGTGAATCATCACTGTGTTGGCTTGGGTTGGAAAGGTTGCTACACCTCATTCTTTTTCTGATCATCTGTCCATCATCCCCAGCCCTGCTTTTTGTCACACTGATATCCTGATTCATGTTGTAGTGGTCAGTTGAGAGGCTAACTTTGCTACCCATTGTCTTTTTCCTGGATGTTTCTACAACATCAGTGTCCTTTCTCTTTCTCTTGACATTTGCATGCATGCTGTTCTCTGCAGAACGGTTAGTGTTAGGACCTTCATAAGACAACAATTGCATTTCTCATTTAAACACCTGGTAAACAGCACAGCTGTGTTTAGATTCCCAAAACACAGTACTTTATTTGATTTATGAAACCAGAAATTTCACAAATGTAATGTCAATTAGGAACTCATCTGAATTAACTGTCTATTGGCTGTATACAAACAGTACACATTTTCAAGATTCAGCCAAAAACGACACTAGCTAGATATATAACAAAGAAAGATATTAAGTATTCAGTTTACAAGAACTTTGTAAAATCAGAGGAAAGAAGCATATCTGTTGCATATCTGCATGAAAACGCAAATAATCTTATTCAAAAGTTGTATTCAAATCCTCACAGAAATGTATATGAAAAGGTGTTTTGTTAATAACTCACTTCCATTAAATACAACATTTGTATTGTAATATTTAAGTCAATAAACAGAACAGGACAACATGACAGGTACGTTTACAGCATTTGAAACACACACGACTCTGACTTTACACTTACCAGGAACATTTCCAGAGAAGACAACCATGAACTTTTCCTCAGGAAAAGGATTCAGTTGATGTGACATTGCAAAAATTTCTAAGATTATTTGGCGATACAATAACTTTCAGAGGTCTGAAGAGTGTGTACTAATACAGAGATAGTCTGAGGTTAAGGGAACTACTGATTCCAGAATAACTGTGACATCATAATGATAGAATTCTACAGAACCAGGAATATGCAAATTAGAAGCTGTACATTTGATCCAAATGCTTACTTTTTAAAAATCATTTTAGTTTTGTTTTTATATGTATTTTATAATGGATGTTTAGTGATTTATTTATTCCCATTGGAGTGTGTGTGAAAAAGATCACACACTCCATATGGGATTAAATCAATTAAGTCCCATGATGAGACACTTCAGAGTTTCAAAGTGTAACTCAGTGTTTTTGTATTTGAAGAAACACTTATATTGTCTATGCTGTTTATCATTGTTGCACATCATGGCATTATTATTTAATGCTTAAACCCAACAGAGAAATTATTATTCACTGCTTAAACCCAAAATGTAATTTTATATTTTATTCAAAATTATTGAATTTGTCTCTTTTGATCTGTGTGTATACTGTGCTGTTTTTATCATCCATTATGGTGACACAAAGCAGGGGAGTGAATAAGAGCACAGTATTTCAGTTATGCACTGTACAGCAATCAGCCAACCTTAAATCCACCTGGTAGTTTTAATATTATGGCTGACTGGTGTATACAGTAGTACCACTTGCTGTTTTGGTGGACAATAAACTTCCAGTGGAGGACAGAAAAAAACAAAATTGAAAGTGAGCTGCTTCCCAACTGCCAGTTAGAAACAAAACATTGCAAATATGAAATACAAACTGATTGATCCAATTTAAATTAAAATAGTGTATGGCAATTTTATATTTTTATAATGAGGAAATATAAAATATCCACTCTTGCAGTACAACATTCAGATTTGTGACCACCTTAAACCCAACCAGTTTTTATGGTTGATTTAGCAACTCACAGCACGGGGTTAAGGTAAGAGAAGGACTGCGGGCTGGTTTCATAGAGAACAACGTCACTTCAAAAAGTCACTTCACATATGACATCTGTATTAAACAAAACTGTGACTTGTCTCTAACCCCAACCAAAGTGCTTTCATTGCTGAGACCCAAACTCACACAGGACTCGAACTCCCATCTGCAGTTTGTCAGTCCTGAACATGATGTGCCCTCCATCCACTGCAACCACCTCTTTTTGGATCGTTTTCCATTAATAAATGTAGTGCATCACTCATTCAAAAATACACTGCATCACAACAGAAATATAATGTGATTAATTGCAAAAAAACATCATTTTGTGTATACAGGGTTGTAGAAACCTGTATGAAGTAGATGCTTTGAATAAACCTTTTTTGGAATAAAACATACAAAATTGAAATTCATCCCTATGATTTACTACATTAATGGCCACTTATAAATATGTAATATCTCTGTGAATTATTTTTTTGTTTTCATTAATCTGTATCTGAAAAGTGTGAATTATATATGAGTATGTATTAGCAGTAAACTTTACTTACCTCAACAAAATAGCAAGAGAATATTTGGCGTTTGTGAGTGTGTGCGTCTCTGCGATTGTGACTGTGTGTGTGTGTGCGTTTGTGAGTGTGTACTCTATGCACAAGATGCTGCCAGAGCCTGACAGCATTTCTTGTTTCCTTTGCATATTCCTTAGTAACCATGAAACTGGAAAGCTCCTGTCTGCCATCGCCTTTGTGGTCCCCAACCCACACATACACATACTGTACAAAAACACCTGCAGAAGTAATTCTCAACAAGACAAGTCTGTCCAGTCTTTTCTCCTCCACTTTCCAACTGGACTACAGCTTCAAACAACCCTCCTCAGACTTTCTCGCATACTATGCAACAACCAAATTCAAGCCTAATGCTGCACTCCTTACAGTATATGTGTGTGTATGTTACTGTAGTATGTCTCCTCACACACTGCATCACAAGCTCAGGAGACAGTGGTCTCCCTTAACAATACTCTCCCACTCTCACCTGCAGTGCTACTGAACAAACAAGTCTCAGTTTGTCAGACCCAAACCAGACTGCAGTTGACTCTTGGACAGCACAATACTGAATCACCCAGTGGTGCATACATGTAGAATAATTCATCCACCACACAAGTATAGAATAAGTAAAAGCTGCAGAACATACGAACTCTGGTATATTGGACATATATATATACATACAGACATATATATATATATATATGTATTATTTTTTGGGGGTTTAGAATTGCAGAATTTCGTCCCAGGCTATCTTTGAATCTGATGTAGGACCACTGTTTTACAAATACACAATAGTCATGTGTGGAGTTATTGTGCGTTTGGTTGTACAGACAACTAAAAGCCAGTATTTAAATGGTGTCACATACTTTTTTGGATTTAAAGGAGCACTTCATCCCCATTCCACTCACCTTGCATCGAGCATGCAAGGTGAGTGTGTTTCAACTGATAACTACATATTAATAACATTGTTGAGATCCTGAAATGTTATTTTTTCAAAAACTGGCATCTGCTCTAGCAGTGTTTCCACCCAATGCTAATGTTATCTTGTTTAGGCTAATGCAGCAACATCTCATAATATGAGCCGGGTGTTCATAACATTAGGCTACATTATCATTCAGTCTGTTAAAAATATAATGCTGAAAATATCCTCACTACTGTTCTGCCACCTGTTCTGCTAACACGGCCTGAGGAGGCAATGTTGCGTTCGAGTCTGGCTTGTGACCTCTATGGCTTACTACTGTCTCCCTTTCTCAACAGCATTTTTTTTTATTGTGTTCTATCTAGCAGAACTGCCCCATAATAATCTTGCAAAAATGAGCAGGTCATGGTGTTAGCCTCCTTTTGGCCCTAAGCTGAAAAACTTCAATGGCAAGCAATCAGATTTAAGTCAGCAGATTCATGTGTTGAGTGGTTTTAAAAGGGTTGCATTAGCCTGCCATAACATAAACCAGAGACAGACAGACAGGCAGAATATCAGGTGTAAAGGCTCTTTCTGTCTATCATACACACTCCATTGTTGCCAGTTTCACTCCGTCCTCCCCCTCCACCACCACTCTCTTCTAACTGGTTCCACTCTCTCATTCTGTCACACTCCCCCTGTCTCTCTGACAATTGCGTTATTTGGCCTTATCGAGGAATATGAAACGCTGTGGCACATCTCCGTGCCGAGTCCAACAGATATGCCAATTCATTTTGCAGCCGGCGATTTGACAAGCTAGACTGCTCCTCTTGAAAGACATCATTCAAGCGCACAGCCACTGCCACCGATCCCCCCCCTCTCTCTCACCCCCCCACCTTCTTGTTTCCCCTCCCTCCTTTATCCTGCTTTCTCCATTCCATCTCTCTGTCTCCTTGTTGCAATCTGTAGAGCTTCCCCTCTCCAGATTGAAAAGGGCTTTCGGCCTGCGACAGAAGCCTGAAAAGAACAGGGGGATAAAAAAAAAAACTGCTTCACAAGAAAAAAAGAGGTTGAAGTATTGAAAATATAAAATGATTGGGTGGTGGAAGGAGGCAAGGAGGTGATAACATTGTGGATATTAGGGGTGGAATTGCAGAAGATGAGGAAAGAGAGTGAGAGCAGGGTGAAGGATACACAGAAAAGAAATCAGAAGAAGAAGAGGAGGAGAGGAGATTGGTGCTCTAAGCTGCGGGTGTTTGAGGGGATGACACAGCCACTAATACAAGTGTTTAAATATTTGATGCAGGGAGGGATAAAGCAGGATCGTCTCGCCACGGAATTGAGTGTCAAGACGAGAATCTATTACAGAGAATCTTTGTGTGTGTGTGTGTGTGTGTGTGTGCATGTGTTTATGTGTGAATGCAAAGGCACATTTGACAGTGTGGCGGAGCACAGCAAAGCCTTGTGTGCGCTGTCGCTGCAATCTCCTCACCACCAATTCACCACTCCAACCCAGCACCACATCACCCCCCCAATCACTGTTTCCCCCCCACTTCTCTTCACTTAAATGTTTTTCTGCTGTACTTCAGTAGACGCTGATTATCACGTCTTTCGGAATGGAGGTTTCTGGCCAAGGAGTAAGATGGAAAGTGGGGGAGGGAAAATAAGAAAATAGTGTGGGGACCCTGTAAGTGAGTGTGGGTGGACTCCTGCTGTCGTGCATGTCCCTTGGACACTGTGTCTAAAATCACACCCTATTTGCTAGTGTACCGCATTTACCCTCAGCCTTTTTATCTGAATGTCCAAACTCCACCTGGTGGTTTTAATGGGGGCACAGGAAACATTTGATCTACAGGTGTCGAAAAATAATATTTATTCATTATTATTTTATTGAAAACTTCATAACTAATGTTATATATTGTCTGTAAGCAAATTGCACATTATTGCATGTTCAGCTGACCTGCTGTGTGTCAACTAAAACAGGAAATTCAATTTACTGTAAAGTAAAGATAATTATTACGAAAATTAAAAAAGGTAATTATTATTATATAGGGAGTAGGGATTGAGTGAACAAGGAAGTGATTTGAGACAAGGCCTTAAACCAAAACAAATATCCAAAGACAGACAAATACAATAGAACCACTATTATGTGCACATTGCTAAATAAAGAAAATGCCTCTTTGATCCTTTAAAGCAACTATGGTGCACTGTAAACACATTAATATCTGCGCAAGTAAAGCAATAACAAGGTAACAGTAGCAATGTCAACAACACAACCGCTGACATTAAAGAAAAAACAGTGTCTTTGACAACAACAGTGACATCAAAACAAAATAAAAATAACAGCAACAACCCTAAACACAACAGCAGGTGCAACAACAAATACGGTGACAAGAGCAACAACAACAATAGCAAATACTAAGTAGTACTACTTCAAAAACAACAATCTGACCAATCAACAATATAAAACGTGAAGTTAAATCATCATCAGTAGTTGCTACATGAAAGGCAGTGATGGCAGAATCAGCTACAATGGAAGGTGTAACAAAACAACACTCTTTCATCAGGTTAAGCCTTTATTTTCTTTTGACTGCTGTTGTTTAGATCGTATTAAAGTCAATTAAGAAACAGCACACACACACACACACTTTTTGCCCACACATCATCTCAGTCTCTCCCTCTCACGAGACTGAAGGCTTGTGGCTGCTCGGCTCTGAACCGGGGCCACAGTCCAGTCTCACCTGTGTGTGTTTTTGTGTGCGTTTGTGCGCACTCTTTAGTTCTCCAGACAGGTCCGAGTGCCACTTTAACCTGTGTGTAATGAGGGCACGGTGGAACATTGTTAGGGAATAAAGCTTGTTACTTTTAGTCCAAACACACTTGCCAACACACAAAATTGCACTCACACACACACACAATATACTTACACACACATTTCATCCAAACAAGCCTTAGCTAATACTGGGTCAGGGTTGAACAACACTGTTGCCTCCAATTTCATTTTGCCCTGTAGCTCAAACATAGACTTTCTTGTTTTCTCTCTTTTGTAACACTAGAAACTAATAGTTATAAAGTCAAGTTAAGGAATGTGACTTGAAAGCAAACAAACTATAAAGCAAATACATCTTTTCAAGTGTTCCCACTGTACTCCTTTGAATAAAAGATGCTTTCATTTTAGTAACTTATTATCAAAAACCAATTAGCTCTAATAACATCTTTAACAATATAGACCACCCACATAATGAATGTAAATTATGTTTTTGATGGAAAGGACCGGGTCTTGCAGGTCTTCAGGAAACTACAACAATAATCTGGTGGAAGCCATAAAGAAATAGAAATAGAAAATATTTGTGCTAGGTTTTTATTAATATCATTTGAGGTCATGCCACCACTGTGGACACTGAGGATTCTGTTATTTATTTCTGGGAATTTGGGTGTTAGTTTAAGCAACATGGTGATGCCCACAAAATCCCCAAAATATTTGATTCAATGTATTGAAATTTGACTGTTTTTAAGACAACATAATTTTATTAAATTCATTTTTTCCAAACCAAAATTCAGCCCTGGAGGTTTACATAAGATTTTGAAACAACATTTAAACTTTTGAGGTGGTAAAATTTTATTTATAAAATGTATTAATTAGGTAAATACATAAGATTTGAAAAATGTTATCATTTAAATAATGGGCTTATGAGTTAAGCATATATATAAAAAAAAGTCTAGCTGGTGGTGCTGATAAAATGTGTGCAAACATTAAATTTAATTCCACCCATAAATAGAAAAAAATAATCATAAAACTACCATATTAATGTTATTATACCATCACCTCTCAAAGTTATTTCTAAATCACAAAAGATCATGATCATATATATACAGTACATATATATATATATACGTACTGTATATATATGCCATTTATTATTAATATATACTACATAATATTATTTGTTTGTAATAGTAAATAGTATATAAATATACCTAACCTTTTAAGTCGTAGAAATATAACAAAGAATAACATGAAGGGCCTTTTCTGCGCCAGTAATATGAACCAATTGAGGGAATCACACACATATTCAGACACACACTCACACACTAAACCCGACTCAATAATGCAGCCAGTGAGTGTGGTACGCAATGTGTGTGTGGCATCCAGATCAGACTCTCTGTGACACTCCCCCAGCCCCTCTATACACACACATACATACACACACATATGCATGCATACAGGCAAGCAAACACTTACATATGCACACATGGCACCCATCAACCCCCCTCCTCTCATACGCACGCACACACACACACCCCATCCACCCACTAGACAGTGATTCTATGTTCCATGTCGCCACCCTGTCTTGTCACATTTCCTTCTTGTCTGCCACACTGTCTCTCTCTCCCCCCATCTTCCTCCTTTGTACTCCCTCTGTCTCCCTATCCTCTCTCTCTCTCTCTCCCTCTCTCTTCTCCCATCCCTTCATCCAATCAATAACTGCTGGCACTTCCTTCCACAGCTCAGGAAAAAACAATTAAAAGCCATCGATCCCGGCACACACTCACACATGGACGCGCATGCATACACACACACACACACAGATGTACTCAGCCATGAATATGCAAGTGGGTCTCCTTGACCTTCAAAGACAGGGGAAAGCCAGGTGACTTCATTCTTCATGGGACTGCCACTGGATATGTCTGTTGCCCACCTCACTCACACATGCACACATTGACAGGAAGAGACATATGTTTGAGACATACATGGAAAATAAGTGTGTCTGTGGGTGGAAATGTGAACATCCTAACATATACAGCACAGACACACAAACAAAGCGATGCAGTTTGTGTTATTAAGATTTGACGAGGCTACCAACAGCATCTGAATATGTTAATTGATTGATAGAGTCAGTAACATGCCTTCAATCACGAGCATGTTCATTACCAATTGCCAACGAAGATTTTGTAATCACTTACTATCCTGTACAGTTGTAACATGGTGTCACAAACAAAATTTGCAGTTTTACACACCCACATTGATTCATTCTTCAGTTTATACTCTATCTGTGCTCCAGTCAGTCCCAGCACATCCTGTCTAGGCCATAAGTATTTGGACTGTTATATTTTTTGTTCTTGAGGCAGTGTGCGTCATCTTGAAATAAAATAATAGAAACCACCTTAAAGTGCCAAGTCCCTGTTCTAATTTGAATATCATCAGTTGATTATTGACATAACTGTTTGTGAGACATTTGTTTTAACACATACTAACCACACTGCAAGGGTTCAAAAGTAATTGGACACAGAGCTGGTAAATGTGATTTCAACATTACTTTAAGCGTGAAACAGCTCGCTCAGAGTTGAGAGTTGCCATTTAAATTAATGTGAATCTGTCTATCAATAAGAGGAGTAAAGAGACTGTTATTCAAATTAAAGCTGCAGTATGTAAATATTTTTGAACATATTTTTAGGAGAAACATGTTCCAGAACTTGTTATTGTAGAGACGATGCCCCCCCTGAAGTCAGACTTGCAGAACATCCTGACAGTTTTGCAGAAATATTTGCTCGCTTTTTGAGTGAGGCTCACCCTTCTAACCAATCAGCAATTTCTGCTTGATCAGTAAGTTTTGCAGCTTCTTTTTAAATGTAATTTGATAATAATTAATAATTGAAGAGCTGTGCAGAGTCTCACAGAGTGTAGCAGATGGTAGGAGAGTTTAGCAGATTAGGGACAGTCTCATGCTAGAACTAGCTTAATTGGAAAATACAGCTTGTAGAAAAAAAAAAAAAAATGCTCTACCAGTGAGATGTATAGTAGATGTTTTGTTGGGTAGATCCTAAAAAAGCTGATGCACACAGAAAAGCAAAGGAATGACCTGGTCGATTAAGGAGCATGTCCTGTGAATGATCTGAAATTATTTGCATGGTGATGAAAAAATGTTATGACTGCACAGCATGTTCTCCATGGTGTAGGTGTACAGTACATTTTCCTTGTCAATGATAAAGAGAGGACCTCATGGAGATGAAACAAAGATCAACACATTTACATCAGATCTGTTCAGCTTGGTCCAGTCCATTTACTTTCTTTTGTGTTTTGGACAGATAGGAGAGATGCAGGAGGATAAAAGGAAAGGAAGGAAGGGAAAAGGGAAGCAGGGAAAAAAGAAAAACTAAAAAAGAAAGAAAAAACAGAGGGAGAGAGTAATAGAGAAGGACAACAGTCACACTCTAGCTGTTGCTCAATGAGGGAGTGGCCTGTAACGCCACCTCTAATCTGTGTCTAGTCAGCCCTGACACACATGCAGACACGTACATGCAGAGCTGCCACAGTCTGGGCTACATGAAAAATATTCACTTTGCTGCTGATTGACACGGGGGTTTGAAATGAAATTCTTTTGTTGCTGGGATGCTTTTTCATTCTGTGTGCGGACGTGCGTGCACATTTGTGTGTGTGTGTGTGTCTCTGTGTGTAAGATTGCTGCCGTCCCTGCAGGCCAGGTGTTCCTCAGGGTCCGCTGGTTTTCTTTTGGTTTGGAGAGTTTGATAAATGAAGAGAGAGAGAGAGAGAGAGCAAGAAAGAGAGGGAGAAGGAGAGAGGAAGAGAAAACAAGAGGAGTGAGAGAGCTTGATAAATGATCAAAGAGTGATGGATTGACTGCAATCTGAAGCATCTGCTGTTGTTGTATTGGCTGCTGAATTTGCTGGTGGACATGGTCATGTGTCATTTAGAAACGCCTGGTACCTGCAACTGTAGATGTCAGCACTGGAAAGTTCAAAATCTAGGCAAACTGAAGCCCAACATTTTTTTCCCCACAATTTTAGTTGGTGAAGCTTGTGGTTCCAAAAGCATAACACAATTTAAAAAGTCTAAGATTTAACCTAATTCTGAAGCCTCATGTGAGCAGAAGTGCAGAGATATTCACTTTTAAAAGTTTTTGAGTGTGACTAAACCTTCTAGCCAATCAAAGAATTTCAGTTCAGTTTTGGAGCATTCTTATTTATTTTCATTTCATAATGACTAATACTAGAAATGGGCAGTTTAAACAAGCTGATCTGCAGTGTGTTGTCGTTTCATGACACATACAGTGTCGGCCACTATATGTATCATAATGTACCAAATGTAATGGCACTGGAGTTATTATATTACTGTATCACCTACTAGAAGAACACCTGTGATTAGAAAGTATGGAGATGACACTCTTCTTGAACAACTACTGCTAAGAACAGTTAGGCCTTACTCAGCCTCCTAATTGGCTCACTAAGCCGTTATCAGGAGCCAGGCTGTCATCATGGTTAGACTACAGTGCCAACAGTGATTGCCCCAACCTAACATAACATACATATATAAGAAACTTTATTAGTTAAAAAAAAACAACTAACAATTTAGCCAAGTTTAGGAAACAATTCGTTAAAAAAAGGAATCCATTATCTTTACCACTTGTGCTGTGGAGACTGCTGTAGCCAATCTCAGCTGTCACTGGGTGAGTGGCAGGGTACACCCTGGACAGGTCACCAGTTTATCACAGGGCTGACATATAGAGACAGACAACCATTCGCACTCACATTTACACCCACAGGCAATTTAGAGTCACCAATTAACCTAACTGCATGTCTTTGGTCTGTGAGAGGAAACTAGAGTACCTGCAGGAAACTCACTCAAAGATACAATGCAAACTAAAACCCGTCATTCTTGCCTTTCTTTTATGAACACATTAACAAAAGCCTTATCACCACGCAGCACTAAATCAATTCATACATCAAAACATGAGCAGAGCAGATCAGCATGTTCGATTAACGACATTTATTTGACGATTACAGTCATAAGCTCCAGCTCGACTCCGAGGCCCAGCAGATCAATCGACGTCTGCGCTGTTTGGTTAATCGCTGCTCCTTATCTGCTTCATAGCCTATGAGATCATTTCCTGCTGCTGTCAATCATACACGCTAATGTGCATGCCCGGTCAATTGATTCCCAGTCATCTAAACATAATCCCTCTGCAATTAACCAATTAGGCGTTTAACCAATTTAGCAAACGAGCCAGACGAGTCGGGCCTGCTCAGAAGGCGCTAGTGTTTATTGCTGCTTGTGCATTTGATTGAAGGCCAGTATTGAGGAACTTGTTTGTTTGTGCGAGTGTGTGTGTACACATTTGAGGGTACTGATGTCATCATGCTTGAGTTGAGATATTAGTAACAGGTGGCTAACTGGATCCCTGGGGCTCCACGCACTCCACATGGAGATCTGTGTTAATTTAGAGAGATACATAATTAGTTTCTGAGTTTATGCGTGTGTGTGTGTGTGTGAGTACATAGTGTTTAATTGCAATACTGTTAATTAAGGTGGTTAATATTGCAACTTGATGGCTTTACGATATTAACCAGTGAGCGCGCGTGCATCTTGTCCACATGTATGAGTGTTCTGCGTGTCATTCTGTTTGTTCTGCGTGTCCGTATGTGCACAGCGGCGATATTAGTACATCACCGTCTGTCCTCGTCTATGTGCTGACAGCCATAAACCAGCAGACGAGCATGTCTCTTTCAGCAGAGTCAATTTTACAGCTCTGAGTCGCAGCTCTGAACTGACAAATCAATAAAATCAGAGGGAGTTAAATAATTGAGAGCTGGCTCTAATTAGTCTTCTAGTCCTGCAGAATGGATTCCTCTACAATATTGATGACAGAGTGCCTGTTTATGGAACAGATTGTAGCACTGAGCTCTCTTTTTTCAGTCTTGTTATCAGAGACTACAGAATCAACATCATAGTGCAGCAGGAGGAGTTTTAATTTTAAGGCGATAATGCAGAGTGGAAACACTTGCTGTTGAGAGTGGACTGCACTGTTAGTGTTTCACTTGGCTTTCACTTGGTATTTTTTTTGTTTTATAAATTCATCATGCACCCACACTGAGAATAAGCCTCGTTTATTGTCACGTAATATTACATGTCTAAGACTGATGTTTGATATTGATCTTAAACAGTTGAAAATAAAAATAAAGTTTACAGTATATTGGAAAAAACTGTAACTCAAATGTATCAGTGGATAAAAGGTGCCCACTATTTAATATGAGCAGGAATTAGTTTTTTTTTTTTTAAATAGTGATTTGTGTTTTGTATTTTTAATATTACCCCTCTGGTTGACAGTGAAGCCAGTGGCACTCGTTAAAGTTACCAATGATCTTCTCTTAGCTTCCGACAGCGGACTTCTCTCTATACTCGTCTTGTTAGATC
>JAUMHL010000010.1:3875217-3895289 GCA_032362345.1 Sandelia bainsii
AGCGCTGACACAGGTCTAGCAGCTGTCCAAACAACAATTTCCCCAAGGGGATCAATAAAGTATTCATTATTATTATGATCTTGTGTCTAATATTTACTCTCCAGGTCTTTGGCAACTAAACGGTCAGTTAGTTGAGTTTGGTGGGGGACCGGTAGTATACAGTGCTTCCTGTGCTGATGCGAGAGGGAAGATGAAATCAAAACAGTAACGTTGCAAGACATAAAACTGAACCACTGAGTTTAAAATGCACTGAAGCTTAAATGAACTGAAGAACTGGTTTATTGAGTAGTTATCTGTGGGTTCATGTGTCAAAAAGATGATCCACTCATTATAAATATACTGACTGATACTGAAACATGTTTCTAGAGCTGAAATGGTTTGTTGATTAATCTATTGACAGAAAATAAATTCATTGTTACAGTCAAAAGAAATAAACAGTGTGTTTGTGTGTCTCCTTGTCTGATATAAAAATCATTCTTAATGATAATTTCATTTTCATTTTCATCAATTAGTTGCAGCTCTATGTGTTTTTATTCACTACATCAAAGGTGGTCTTCAAACTAAAGAATAGTTCAACAGAGCAGATTGCTGATGTCTGGCAAAATGATCGACTCACTAGAGAGAATTATGATATGGAGAGAGGCCACAAATATTGACAAAGAGCAAAAGAGACAAAAACAGGACAGATTCCGGAAGAAAGAGACTGAAAGAGTGACAAAGATAGAGACACACACAAACACACACACAACCCTCTTCACCCTCTAGCCCTGAGGTTAGGGGCTGTAGATGGAAGACATGGAGATTGGTTTTTAGTTAAATGTCAGTGGAGGTGAAAGTGCTGCCCAAAGGCACCCGCGAGTGTGTGTGTGTGTGTGGCTGTATGCGCGTGCATGTGTGTAACCACAGCAAATTGCAAGCATGGAATTTGGGGGATGGAGCACATGTATGTATCTGTTTGCACATTCACAGTTCTGTGTATGTGTGAGTGTGCGCGTGTGTGTATGTAAGCATGTAAAGAGAGAAAGCTGAAGAATGTCCGATGTCCCCTGGGTGAGGTCAAGGTCTCTGTCCCCACTCACCACACACTGCTCCAATAATCATGCCATTGAATCAAATATATAATCAGGGAGGCAATGTCCCCTCATCACCACCATGCCATAATCCAGCAGGAATTGGAATTGGAAAACTTATACAAGGGTTCGCTGTTGCAGTCGGATGGTGCCCCAGGGCCTCAGCAGAGCAAGAGGGAGGGAGAGGGGAGATATCATGGATGAAGAGATGACACAAGCAAGTGAGAGATAAAGAGAAAGAGAGAAATAGAGAGAGAGAGAAAAGTGAAAATTGGAAACAAAGAAAAAGAATAGGAATATTATGCAAAAGAGAAGAAGAGGTAGGATGAAGGAAGAAGAGAAGGAAAGAAGACAAAACAGGTTTGTAGGTATGTACTTCTTTGTGTTTGACATACTGCTTAGGGAGTTACAACCCCACTCCAGCCCACACGTTCTCTTTTAGACCTGCAATCTTCTGCATTAGAAGAGGGTCTCTGGGCTCAGGTTAACTGCTAGCCCCAGGGCCTGCATTAATACCCAACTACCCTTACACCCAGCGACCACCACCCAGCTTCCACTGACAGTTGAGCCAATGGTACTGTGAAATTAGTCACATCACTAAATGTGTGATATAGTATGAACATACTATAGCAATGACTGAAATATTATGTCCCCGGACTACTTTTTGCACTAGTCCATAAGATTTTGCACCAGCAAACACCCCACTGAATACCTCAAGGCACAGGAAGGATCGGGCTGCATCTTTCTGTTCAAACCCGAGCTGAACCCGAGAGTGTGGTGGCCCAAGCTGACAAGCATAATGTTTTTCATGTCCGAACCCGACCCAACCCTGATGAAGTTGAGTTAATGCTGCGTTTTCTAGCATAGCCACCTCGTCATTTTAATTTTAACAGCGCTTTAAATTATACTAAAGCAGAAGCAAGAATATTTAGGCTACAGATAGATAGATAGATAGATAGATAGATAGATAGATGGATAGATGGATAGATGGATAGATGGATAATTGTATGGTTTGGTTTGTGCTTCAACAGTGTCACTTGCTAACGCTCACTGTTTAGAAATATCCAATAATGCAAATTATAATACCATAACTTCAACACTCGTGAGTCAAATGGTTATTACTAAGATCCAACATTTGTTTGTGTATTTATTTGTTTTCAAGCAGAACCCATATGGACATTGATTTCTGAAAGAAACAACCTATTAGGCCAAAAGATATTTGTTATTTGCTTCAAATTAGTAAGTCACTGGACCAAATGTCAATTTGAGTCCACAAAAGTTTGAAGATGCGAAAGAAATGTTTTTTTTTTTTTTATAAGAATAGGAGAAAAAAATATTGACAATGACCAGCACAGCTTAATCAATCTTATCATGTCAAGGTTGAGTCACCAAATGATCTACTACTTGATCAGATCAATCCCCCTTAGCATCTAACACTTCCATACTCAAGAAGCCCTTGCAACCTTTCGTCACTCCTTTTTTCCCCCCTTCATTCCTTATCACAGGAGATTTTGGGGAATTGATTTTTCCCCTCCTTTGCTATTTTCTTTTTCATCCAGTCTTTCTTTTTCTCATTTCTTTTCATCTATCTCTGTCATTATCTCACTTTGTTTCCTCCATCTCACCTTGTTGTCTTTACCTCTTGCTCATTCTCCTTCCTCATCTCTCCTTTCTTCCCAGTAGTCACAGGGAGGCCACCACTGTCGGAGAAGTTTTCCCAACCTCCTCATCCTCTCATTTTTCATCAGTGCCCCTCTAAGCCTCACTGCCCCCCCCTCCCTTTTTCCCCTTCTCGCTCCCTGCCCATCCGTGGCGTAAATGCATTTGTTCAATACCTCCAGCAAACAGATTAGCGGGCTGTTATCAGCGACAGGAAGACAGTGATAATGGTTTTCACCACATCTTCTCTCTGCCACAGATTAAAATGGGCTAGGTCACCCGCCATACACACACAAACACACCCACACACACTTTAACGTTCACTTACAAACATGCACAAACCCGCACACACTTTAACGTTCACCATCAAAAAACGCCACAAAAAAAGAAAACTGAAAAATCTGATTTTTTAATCGATACACACATCCTCACCAATGCTCACCTCATAACTACCTACACATACAAACATGCATACCTCCACAACAGCAGAATATTAGCAATCTATTCCCTTCTCCTGGTCCTCCACCCCCTCACCTCCTCTCCTTGTCTCTCAGCTTGCCATTGGATTTCCTGTCCAATCTATTGTCACAAGCCGGGGCCAAAAGATACAAGGTGAAGTCAGTTTCAATCTGATGGGCCATTGTTTTGACTTTTCACACACACACACACACACACACACACACACACACACACACACACACACACACAGAAACTTGTACAAGCTAACTATATGTGTGGCCATCGATCACAGCTTTGCCACTACTGCTGGTCACCTTGGTGTGTGTGAGTTTGCAAGTATGTATGCATGTGTGTGTACAATTTTACTTGCTTAACCTGTTATCTTATCAACATGAGACTAATTCTGAGTTTAGTTCTGCAAACTGGAACAGTATTTAACCAACGCCGTGGATAGATGTTGTTTACAGTTACAGGTGAAGGTAAAGTGAGAGTCACTGCAGACCCAGGTGGAAGGTTTGAAACATGCAGTACATGTATGAATACTTGAGAACACATGAAAGGGGCACCATGGTTGTCTAGGTGTTAAAGTCAACCTCAAACAGTAATGTTCTCGATTGTGTACTCAACTGTGTCTACAATTAAATACAATGTCCACTGTCATACTTCTACTTCTGAGTCAAATTCCTACTCACTTAATTAACTCACAATTGAACTTACGTCATTTTCAGTCTGTCTAGCATGAAACAGGTTGAGAGGACAGAGAAACATATCTGTCTTGTCATTTGATCTGCAGTTTACTGAAAAAATGTATTTGATAAAGAGGTTTTAAAAATTATTTGATTTCAAACTAATAAAATGTTTTATAATAATTTATAATAATTTTTGATTAAATTTAAATTTTGAATTTCGAATAAAATTCCTCTTTATCTAAGCATCATCTGGTTCCACCTCCTGTATAGATGTAACTTGACAACAGCAGCAAAAATACAAAAAAATGGAGGCAAAAAGTGTGAATCCTTAATGTTACTAAAGATGCATGTCCCTCAATCTGACAGTAAATCATTTGCAGGCTATAACTCTAAAATATATTCAGCGTGAGCGCAAGCACAATGACAACCTGGTAACAGGTGAAATGTGAAGATATAGGAATATTTGCAAACTGGAGCCTGTGTATTACTCTTAGCCCTACTACCACTAATTGTGTTGCTGGTAAATTCATTTAAAATGGCTGTATATTCTATTGGCCAATATTTTTTCACGTAAAACAAATTGTCTCCAAATACTGCTCTCACATTACTACGAAAAGGTGAGTAAAGTCAGCAAGTTCATTCTTGATGTCACAGATTAACAGAACAGTATCAGAGTGTTTGAATAACTCCTACAACTTTCCAAGCAGAGCAGCAGTTACATTAACCAAAGACACCATGTGTTTTGTTCATACGTTTCACTCTGAGTACCACCCAGTGTCCAGTGGTGATTAACTATGGTCGTGGTCAGTGAAATGTTTTCTCCCCTTGTAAACCCCTCCAGTGGCGCCCGAACCCAGTCAATAATTAATGCCAGGGATGCTCAGTGTTTTACAGGAGGCCACAGCCGCGTTTTATCACAGGAGCACATTATTCTCATTAGGCCAGAAACGACGTCAACGTCACTGTACACAATGACATGGAAGATGGAAGACAGTAGAGAGAGGTGAAGTGGGTACAGAGGAGGTGAGGAAAGCATCTAAGTATATATGTATTATTTCTTCCTTAATATCAGTGACAAGAGAATGAATATGCTGTCCCCTAAAAATACTCTCTGCTTCATTCTTCATGTCTCTTCCCTCTTCTTTCTTTTTCTTACCTACCCTCACCCATGCTCTTACTCACCCATTAGTAAACCAGTCTTCTCTCTCTACAACCTTGTCCCTGTCGCCTGCTGGAATTTACTGCATGCAAATAGGCTTCCGTGTGTGTGAGTGTATAAGCGAGAGAAAGAGAGAGAGAGAGAGAGAGAGAAAGCATTTCTGAGGAGGTTGTGTGATAAGATATACATATTTAATGAAATGGAATGGGATGTGAGGGGCGGCAAGGTCAGGGGTGACACACACACACACAGCATTTCAAACATGTACGCAAAGCCTCTCAAACACGTTAACATGTACATACTAAGTGAAGACGCACGCGCACAGACCCTCGAAGGAGAGTGTGTGAAGTATGGTCTCATTAGGCAGGCTGTATGGGATTAACAACAGCGGTGACATTTGGTGGCTTGTAAGCGACCAGTCTATAAAAACAGGACAACAAGAAAAGGTGTGTGCGTGCCTGTGCCTATGAATGTCTGTGTTAGATATAAACGTTTCCACATCTCCAATTTTTTCCTCTGTGTTGTAAATACACACACAAACACACTGGCGCTCACACCTGGCAACAGACGGGCCCAATATGTTTGATAGGAGAACCTTATTATTTGTCCCCTGGGTATTTTAGCTAGTCTAGTTTTTTGCTGTAGTCAAACTGATTATGTGATCTGACTTTTATTACGCAGCTCTGTCCTAATACAAAGCTCCCCCAAAGGGTTCTGAGTCAATGTGTGTACATGTGTGTACGTGTGTATATGTGCCTACCATACCTCTGTCATTTCCTTACTTTTTCTGGCTTGTTGCTTCCTACCTACCACCAACAAACACATGCAAGCACACCTACACACTGTGACATATTCTAACACGCACACACACCATCTACAATTTACTGAGGATGGCGGATGGCCAAAGAGGCTCAGCATGCAGTGGCTGCCATCTAACCAATGTAGAGGAGATATTCTGGTTAACGAGCTGCAGAGATACAGTTATCACACAGTGTCAACATGTCTATGTATGTATGTTGGAGAGAGAAAAGAAAGGACAGAAAAAAAGTCAATGTCCCTCTCTTGTCTATACTTCTGTGTCTCTGTGCTCTTCCTCCTCCTCCTCTCACCCTCTGTTGTTCTTTATGCCGGTGCTTTTTGAAATTCCACCCTCTTGTGCTGTAGTGACAAGAAACAGTGAACTAAGAAAGCTCCTTCATGTTTGGATTTCTAATTTAAATAAAGAGTATTACCAGACCAGAATGTTACAGCAAGCTGCAGAGTCCCCGACTGCATTCAGTGATCTGATTTCTGACTGTTGCATTGTCACACATGTACAGTAAATGTGGTTATGGCTGAGGAGTGGTCATGATGGGCTGTCTGGGGTGGGAGTTGACAATCAAATGAGTCTTTAATCCAAAATAGTTGTACTCAGTCACACTGGAAGACATATTCCATGGCCTGTGTACATAAAACTTGGCAATCAAACACAGTCTGCCTTTTAAATTGACGAATCATAAATGTTACTGCATCAGTTACGTCTTTCCAGCAAGTGCCTCCCTGTCCTGTCAAACATAGTGCCTTGCTCAAATGCCGTCACTAGAGTTGTTTGCTTTGGCCTTGTAGCCGCTAGCTGTGTAGTTGTGGCTGGTGCACTCACATGCGGCCCTCTCACCGTGCACTGTGGCACAATGCAAACGATCTCGCTGTAAAGGAAGATTGTGGAGACCTTTAATCATCTGCGATCTAATATTGTCATACCGCACATCCCTAGTTTCTAATCAGTTTGATGTTAGAATATCTAGTCTGTTTTCCAAAAACAAAGATATTTTTAAGTGACTGGTAGTACAACATGCTGGTTAAGGTAAGGCAGTTAAAAGGTTTAGGAAAAGATCATGATAACTGTACAGTAACAGGATTCAAACTATACTGTTTTTCCTGTGTGACAGTGGGCAGCACTACATACACCCATTCACTGCCTCAACTCTACAGCCAGGCGTTTTGACTTGCTTTATAAAAGACACACTGCTACTTTACAACAGTAGTTCCATAACCACATTTCTTCATGCTGCCTACTGCCTACTTTCATCAAAGTTTTATAACTATTTCTGTGTACTGTAATCAGAGTAAAACCTAATCTGTTAGTCAGGTAAAACTGCTACAGTGCAGCAGTAGTGTGCTGGTGTGCAGTACATTCATTACAGGGTTAATACTAAAAAACAGAGCAGATAAAGAAAGACCAGTACCTATTCTCTACTGATTGAGTTTCATTCCCTCTACTTCTCTCCGTCATTGCTCCTCCACACTCTATTCTTCCATTTCCCCTTTCCCTACCCACAATTCCATCATTTCTTCTCCTCTCCAGACCATTTCACATCATCTTTTCTTCTATCATACTCTCTTCTCATTTTGCCATGTCTCCTTATTTTCCCTTCTCCTCTCTCCACATCTCTCCCTCTGTCACGGCAGCGATGATTATGACTAGTGAGCATAATGCATAGCCATGAATAGGACTGTCCAGCTGATTGTGATGTATAGTTTTTCATTACCGCTCCCCAGCCCCCATCATTAGGCACAGGGTGGATGGGTGGAGCTGGGTAGTAAAAGGGGGGTGAATGGTGGCAGTGGTGGTGGGGAATCTATTTATCCACTAATTTGTAAGAAAAAAAGCCATCCCCCTCCCTGTGTGGTGGCAATCACGGGACAAGGTAATCGTCTGCACATGCAAGAGGCCCCGACAGCCAGCACCTGATGAAGAGCTATGTGTTGTCAGGCTATTGTGTAAAAGAGAAAAACAAAAAAAAAAGGAGCAAGAGCGTCGGAGAGTGTGTGCATAGACTGCGCACTTTAAAAAGTATCCATCGTGTTTTATATAAGTGAGAAAAGCTGCCGAGTTGATAAGATCCACGTGTTTCCAGTGCAAATCAGCTGCTTCTTTTTTCAAAATCTAGATTCATTTTCTTGCTACTGTACTTTATTCCACATCAGCTGTAGTGATACCTTTCAGGGAAACATAATGCAAATGACTGAATATAATAAAATCTAAACGCGCTTAGAAGTGGAACCTCTTGAGTAGAAGTCCCCTCAAAGTGTCTGTACTGTCTGAAATTTCATTCTCTAAAGTAACGACACCAAAAATGTGAAAAGTTTTCTGATTTGCTGCTGAGATTTAGACAAAGAAACTACTGGCTAGGCCCAGTGAAATATTAGCTTACTACTGCTCTGCCTGTAGAAATCTGGATCTAATGCACACACCACAGCCTCTGTGCTGTCACAGACATCTTTGACAGACTTTTTGTCTAAGTATCACAGCAGTGGTTCAGGAGGATCGTCCACTAATCGTAGGGTCGGTCGTTTGATCCCCATCTCCTTTAGGCTGTAAGTCGCTTTGGATAAAAGCAACTTACAAGTGACTAGGGGTGTAACAATTCTCCAAATCCACGGTACAGTTCATGCCTTGGTCTTTTTTTACCATTTATTTGCGATTGGGGTTTTCAAAACATGGATGACTTACATTTGCAATGTCCCCTTAATGCTTAACAACACAAATTACCTATACACTGTACTGTCCCTGAACGCAGAGCACCTGATAGACAGCACATGCCAAATGCAGTGCGCACAGAGGCAAGTGATGGGACCTATTACAACAAGAAAGATTAGATTTCCAGCATATCATGCCAAGTATGTGAGCATTAGGGAGCTGCTATAAATATGCGTGAAACTCCACTGCGAGAGAGGTGGGATGTCTCCAATACGTTGGCAGCGGTGAGAGTGTAGATGTGTAGCAGTGTTGTATGGAACCATCGCATAACACCAGTCTTACTACATGCAAAGCTTGTGTTTCTTAATTGGTAAAAAAATCCCAACTACCATCAATGGTGGTTTAAGAAAACGTATGACCTTTTACAAGACAAAATTACTATTAAAGTTGGACATACTTTACTATGTGGATACTCTACAGCAGTCTGCCACCCTGACGCCCAGTCTCCGGCATCCATCCATTTTTCTAACCGCTTGCCCTCTCAAGGGTCACACGAGCACTAGAGCCTATCCCAGCTGACATTGGGTAAGAGGTGGGGTATATCCTGGACAAGTTCCTGTCTCATCCCACCTGGTAATTAATAATAATTTAGTGTAAATAGCAAATAGCAGACATAGAGAGAAGAGAGTGGGCTTCTTTTCTTGGGCTCTGATAGCTATGTAGACACACACCTTAAACAAACACACTTTACTCACTGTCAAGCAGTGGAACGAGACACGGATGCTGCTGGAGGAAAAAAGATCAGCATGGGGCATCTCATCTAAGGTGGAGACATGGACAGGCTGGGTAAATAATGATTAACAAGAGGGAGGGGGTTCGTGTATTATATTGATGTATATGCATGTACATATTTGTACATATGCAGACAAACATGGGAAAATCACTACAAAAAGTTTTTTTTTTTTTTTAAATAAACAATGGCACTGCAAAAGGCACTTGATGTTATTAACTGTGTACATGGTGCAATACAAAGCACAACCTTTGTCATTGTTCTGTCTGGAAAGTTGCTTGTGTCGTCGTCATTCCTCTGCACAGCTGTGTCCTGGCAGGTCTGTGTCAGTAATCATCAGCTGAGTCTAAAACAACCAGGATTCTATTATTTTGTGTGTAAGGGAAGTCTGGCAGCATGATACAGGGAGAGACGGTCACAGCTGTGTGTGATCTGGACAAAAACACTGCAGGAGGAACGACAAAGGAAGTACATGGTTCGCATAGAACACACACAGACACACACACATAGAAACAAGCAGGATGTCAACATGTTGTCATTAGCTGGCGTCTGACCAGACACCATGCAAACAACATTAAATATACAGTGTTAGAAGTTCTAGCTTTTATCAACAAAGTCTAACTCCTGATCCTGACTTATATAAGCAGACAGACTTTACATGTAGGAACACCATCATTACTAGTCGGTATTTCTCTTTACTATGCAGATGTAGGACAGTGCACAGTTACTTTTGTCCTTTCAGGGACTGCTGATTAAGATCACGGCGAGTGTACGCAATATGAGTATCTAGGTAGGACAGCAAGAATCAAACTTGAAGGGTTGCTACCATTCTGTCAGCTCAAACAATGAGACCCAAGTAATCCCACATGCAAATGCTGCCAAGTGGCTCTTTCAGTATTGTACATTTCATGTATGTTGACAGATCTGATGTGACGTTTTTTTCAGTATTCCTTTTACTCTTGACGTAGCGAAAGAAGCAGCTCAGTCAGCAGCTGATGGGTTTGTTTCTCTACTAATTGCTTCACAAACAGCATATGAAGCCTGGGCTAATGCTAAATGAATGGGAGTAAGTAGCTTGCTGCCTGCATATAAGATTGTAAGCACTGACCTATTATTAGGATACAATGTGTAATAAAATAGCAGCTTTGCTCAGAAAATGTTGCCTTACTCTGGTGGAATGGACAGGCCGGCGCTCAGGAATCTATTAGCCTCTGTGTAAATGGCTTGTTGCTTTTACACACCGTGGCTCTGGAGCGCTGCCACTCGCTTTGGAATTAGTGCTGCGTTTCTGCCAAGGAACCGCAGGCTCGCCCTGTGCACGCACTCGCTCGTACAAACACCCACACTCAACAATTAGTGTGTTTTACCTGATAATGAAATTATGTAAATGGCAGAAGAGTCCAGGAGACGCTTGCTTATTCAATTCAAACAGGTCCAGGCCCCATTACCATATTTTGAAACATCTGACTTAATTAGGAGGACGAGGAGGGTCTGGGACCCGGGGAGAGAGATGAGAGAGATGAGAGAGACAAAGACTTTTAACGGCATCCATTCGCCTCATAAAGAGGTTATTAAGAGTCAGGGCTGAAGATGGCCACTAATGATGTGTTGGGCAAATTAGGCCGATCAAACATTAAAAGCCGAGGCCCCCTCCTGTGGGCAGAGAAGCAGCCAAATGGGTCAATTAGAGAGGTATTATTTCTCTCTTTCTCTCGCCCTCACTCCCTCTCTTAAGACAGAGAAAACAAGTAGAAGCTGATCTGCATAAAGTGTTTATCAAGACAGACATGTCCACTTAGGGGCGATCACGCCGAAATACTTCATCCAGCTAGATGCAAACGAGGGGGAGGACACAGCGTTGGGGTGTACGTGCCTCTCAGCATGTGAGTGTGTTGTCTTAATTAACAGGATAATTGTGGTTTTGAGTGTGTTCCTGCATGTGTTTGTGTGGGTTCGTCGCTCTTAGCATGCGCTGAATTTTGCATGTCAGGCTAAGCATGTTTGTGTGGGGTTTTCATGCACAAAGATTTGAAAAAAGTAAAACCACAGGGGAGGGGGCTTTTAGTGGTCCTCATTAAGAAATAATTCAGTATACTGCGTGCCACCCTGGTCATAATTTAGAATAACCGAATTAACATGCAAAGCAGTTGAAATTGCATAAAATAAAGTATAGGCATACATCATGTCGAGGATGAGGAGTGTAATGCTGCTGGCAGAGAATCTTCTCACTATAAATTGTCATTTTATCCCTTTTCTACTGTGTTTTTACCTTACCTCAGAGTGGCACATTCTCAATTAATTGCTGCACTGTAAATGGAGTTCAATTTTGAGCTCAATGAAGGCATAAATTCCACAACCTGCTGCTGTGTTGCAGGTTAAATACACTTTAGTTTTACACTTAGCTTCCATCTCTCTGTATATCTTAGAGACACCCCCCGCGCAAACACTTTGGTCTCTCATGTTTGGGAGCGAAGAGGATGCGGAGAACTGAGCGAGCGGGGGAAAGAAAATGAAAGAACTGTAATTCTTGCAAAGGGTTTGAAATGAATTAGCTCTTAGCCATTCGGGGTTAGGCTAACATATTAGAATTTTCCATCTGCTTGCTCTAAATCATCTGTGAGTCTGCTCAGCGCAAAGGGCAGCCTGCTCATCCCTCAACTCGCAGGACAGATTGCATTACTGAGCAATATACCTTTATTTCCCCCATTTAATCCTCAGCACAGGGCAGACCAGTGCACAGCTAGAGGTAACAAGACACATGTCATGTATGTGCACAATTAAACACATGGAGGAGCGCACACAAGCATGCAGATATGATTTGAATGCAGGCCCCACAGAAAAATAAATGAAAAAACACCGTACTCTTATGTGTACAGGAACACACCCACGCCACCACCAGGCGTCTTTTTTAATTAGCTGTTAAGGTCTTTGTGTTTGCTCACTGCTTTGTGTTACAGAAAGAGGTGTCAAAACAGGGTCGATGCGTCTGAAACACTTAGCAAAAACCACCCAGACACCACACACAGACGTCACTCTTTCTCTTCAAGTAGTCTTGCCTGTCTCTCCCCGTGCATCAGTAATCAACCTTGATGCTCGCTGCTGTTGTGGCCATTGATTTTTCTGTTCCACATGTGGGTGAAAATTGCACTTTAAGTTACCCTGAGTGTTAAATTAATAATGAAACCGCAACAGTGCCCTCTCCTGACTTTCAATTAACACCCTCAGGATTAGAGGGGATGGATGGAGGGATGGCAGAGGGACAGAGAGAGAGAGAGAGAGAGAAGAAGAAGAGAGGGAAAGAGGAGGACTATCCATGACACCCACTCTCAAGGTCTGGGTTTCGATCGTTTCGGTGTCCTCTCCTCGTGCAGGAGTTAAAAACAGCAGCAGCTCATCCGAAGTTTATCACAAAAATTCCAAATTTATTTGGGCAAAGCCTGTTTTGGCCAGTTAAGCCTGCTGCCAAGAGTGAATGACAAAGCTAACAACAAAAGCAACCAGTTTAGGTTATGTGACTATTGTGTCATTTTGTTTATAACCAAACCTTTTACTTAGGGCAATTGTATTTAGGTTTCAAAAACCATAAAATTTGTGTTTATTTGTGAAGACTAGCTTGTTGAATAAAAGTAAATATTATAAACATTTGTGACATAGTTTATTTTCTACAATAATCTAAAACCCAATGGAAAAATCCCATCAGCTTTTAATTGATGCTCCAGGGTGACACTAACTTGCACTCACAATGAACAGTAATGACATGAGTCTACTTGAGATTTCAGTTATTTGTGTTACTTTTCTCACTCAAGCCAGCTTTCACCTAAGCAAAGCTGCTATTTTTTTAAGCTTCAAAACCAGGAATCCCCCTGGTTCTAACTGGTCAGGTCATCCAGTCAAACAGACACGTGTCCACAGGAAGCTGGAGCCAGCTAACATGCAGATAAACAACACGCCAAGCCAAAGGACACAGGTGCCTGCTGGCAGATGGCCCTGCAAGACACACACATACGGAGTGCCAGTTCATTCTGACCCTGCTTTCCCCATCTCTCCATCAAGGGAAACACCTACCTGATCGAGCTCTATTTAAAGAGAGGAGAACATCCTGGAGCCCACTGAGCCAGCTTGTCAGTGTGTGTGCATTATTTCAGTGTCTGGCTTTATTGGAGTAAAGTAACAACATTGCCAGAGTTGTTTAGTAGTCAGGTAACTAGTCAGGCATTTAAGATAAATAAAAAAACTGCAAGCCAACACGTAAGACAAAACACGTTTAACGCATACTTAAGTGTAAATAGGCTTAAGTGTGATGTTTCATCAGTTTACTTTACACTCAACAGTGCGGCCTAAACTCCACCCATAATGAGGTCACTACTTTATTCCTTAAGGAGTGACCTCAAGCTAATAGCTTGTATACTGTAAGGGTCTCAAAATATATCCAGACATGGTGCACTGAGGAAGTTAGAAAAGTGGTCATTGTTTATGATTAAATGATGAAATCACCTTCCCCACACTCCTGTGTCATTGAGCCAGTGGGTGAAAATGTGTCAATAAATGTTTTAACTGACTGAAGCATTAACAACAAACATTTGCTGCTTCGTCTTCTCAGATGTGATCTTCTCATTGCTTTTCTGTATTCTTTTTCTATGTATGTGTATTTTTACGTCCATTAAGAATGAAACCAAAACACAATCTTTTTTCTAACCCTAACCTCAGTATTTTTCTTGCCTAAACGCAACCTCACGGGGGACTTTGGTCTCAAACTCAGGTCTCCCGCATGTCAGTCCAGCACAGTGAACGCCCTCCAGCCACCCCAACCACGTCCTTGCAAATCACTTTGCATTAATAAATGTAGCACGTCATTCATTCACAAAAATACGTTTCAGTACAACGTGACAACGTGACAATTACGTTCTGTACAAAAACATAATCGGCATTGCAGTTTAGTTGTAAACGAACGCAATTTTTAGGAGACAGGGTTGAAAAATGCACACTCACAGCCAGGCTTTGAATGTTTCTGAAACACAAATGAGCTACACACACTGTATTGTCCCTGAACGCACCAAACATGAGGTGATGACAGGCTGCTAATGCTAAACATGGCTAGTGCTGATTGTATTATTTATCTGCAAAAGCTTCCTTACACTAATGTGTAACTCAACGTAAATGGAAATCAACTTGGAAATTCCCTAGAAAGTGATGTTTCCATACTAGCTGTTAGCATCTGCTCTAGGGAGTCATAAGGCACTGATACCAACCAACAATCAGACAAAACTCACTGTAATAATTACAACCCCTATTCCCAAAAAATTTGTCAATCAAAAAGTTGTGAACCTGTGTAAAATCAACATAAAAACAGAATGGAATGACTCGCAAATCTCATAAACCCATATTTTATTTACAAT
The DNA here is from genome assembly GCA_032362345.1 of Sandelia bainsii. Lineage (NCBI taxonomy): Eukaryota > Metazoa > Chordata > Actinopteri > Anabantiformes > Anabantidae > Sandelia > Sandelia bainsii. Next base: position 3,889,900 of record JAUMHL010000010.1, read on the forward strand.
AAAACACAGAAAACATCTCAAATTTTGAAACTGACACTGTAACATTTTAAGAAGAAAATAAGGTCATTGTGAAACTGATGGCAGCAACACATCTCACATTTCTAATCACATTCAATGTGCTGAACACTTGTGATTTCTGTAGTGTACTTTTTGTGCCATGTCATGCCTTCTCCAGGCGCAACCCCTTGCCTAAATCAGTATTTCCAGTAAGTGGCAACAGGTCTTACACAGACAACCTCCTGTTGTGTATTAGATGTGTGAAAGGGCAACTTTGGACAATGTCCGGACCTCATTTTCCAGATATTGTCCGGAGTTCATATGAGAACACAGCTGTTGTAATCAAAAGCATTTGTCTATTTAGATCCTAAAAAAATTAATTATGACAAAACAGGCTGTGTGTGCTCTCATTCATAATGATCACAATCATCAGGAAAAGTGTATTATGTTGATCACAGCATAAGAAAAAAAAACATAAATTCTGTAAAAATATAACAATTTTGTGCTGCAAGAAAATAAACATTTTTACATCAAGCTAATATAATCATCATCATCATTTTTTATTTCTATTACATCCTACTGCACTGCACAGAAAAAAAGTTTTTGAGCCATTTGTATTGAGAATGTAGTCTACCATCTACTGTAAGTGATGGCAGGAAAACACACTCTCCTTTTCTCATTTGTTCAGGTGTTTCCTTTAGTGCCTTTATTTTGGAAGTTTACCTGAGTGCCGTGATGTTTTCAGGAAGTGTTGTGTTGCGTTGACTGACTGTGATATTGTAGCTGTCTGCACATTCACAGCGAAGAAAGAGTGCGGTGTGGTTTCTTTCATTCATCCACATCCATCTGCACACACAGACACACACACACACACACACACACACACGCAGGTGTAAGTGTTGTCATTATTTCAGGACAGCACAATCTGGTCTTAGACCTCTGTATATAATGCCTTCCTCTTCCTCATTTGCACACACACGCACAGTGCCAGGTGCAGTGTGTGTATGTTGTTGTTCTCTTGATGTACTCCCCAGCCCAGTCTGTTCAGATCATCCTGGCTAATAACTTCCTGTTTCCTGTTTCTGACTCTGCTACTTCCTGCCCGCTGGGCCACATGAATTCAGGCTCAAAAAACACAACTGAAGTCACAAACTCACAAATAAACCCACATTCCCACAAAACATGTGCGACCTTTCCCTCTTCATATCGGCACAGAACGCACATCCTTGTGTTGTTGTAACTAAACTACAGACAAAGATCTTGTCATGTATATTGGCTTAAGGAAACCCTCTCAAGTTTTTGATATTTCATACTACTAAGAAAATTGTTTTTTATGTATTTTTGCCTTGTGCACACACATAAGGAGGTGCTGTACATGCAGCTCGCACAGAAGAGATTATACACAGTCCTGACAATGAATTCATGTTAACTCTTTGATTAAGTTGGTGAAAAAGGGCCAGAAAAGAGAGTACTGCACTGACAAAGACAAGGAAGAAGTCTGCTAGAAATCTGCTTAGCAAATGTTTTCTGATGAATAAAACACGTTTGTTAGACAAAGATACACACAATGTTAATATCATTTTGGTGAGTAACAGTGTAAACATAACTTTTGCATGTTTACAAGAACTTTAAGCGATGGAGAAAATGAGAAATTACTATTTCCACCAATACAGTACACTGCAATAGGTAGACTGGAGTTCCACTGCTAGGTAATCCCTGAAAACCCAAAAGAACACAACTTCATGCACAATTCTGCACCAACATGAATGGAAATCCCTTCTTCAGCATGCATATGGATAAAATGGCAGATTAAGAGAGCAAGTACTGTAAACTAGCTGAAAGGTATGAACTTCAGGGTGAGCTGTGGCCCTGCACTGCACTTCATTAAGTGTAGGGTTCTTAGGTCGCTTTTTTCACCATACTCAAAGAACTCCAAAAATTCACATGGAACATCTCAAATTTATTCATAAAACAACTGATTGACCGAACAAACCTGACCCAGGTAATCAGCAGTGGGCAGAACTGGGACAATGGGAAAATAAGCAGGGCAGTGGGCCTTGAGAACCAGGCTTAGGAACCCCTGGCCTATAATATGTATGTAATAGTTCTGCTTACTAAATAGTGTGAGGGCATGTTTGCAATCCTGTATCATTATGTAAACCAAAAGTATAAAATTGTGTTTTACACATGACACAATTACAGAACATTCCTGATTTTGCACACACTAACCTGAAACTTCTTACTGAGAATCATGAAAGTTTCAGAGTGAGCATCCCCGTAACCATAGTGACTCACTCTCTCCTGCCTGCATACGGTGTGAGAAGAGACAGACAGACGCTGTTTGATCCATTTCTGTCTTGTCTTTGCGCTGTCAGTGTCCTCTTTATCGTGGTGAGGCATTTTCAGTTACAACATTGTCTTTTACTGCATGAGAAAATGGACGTGCTGTTGGCAGCCCTGCTTTACAGACTGCTTTACCTTACTTCAATGCTTACCAGATTTGTTATTTCCAGGTGAAAAACATAACTTACAGTCTTAAGAATATCAAGCGGCAAATAAGGAAAATCCTCTAACACCACACATTTCATCTGCTGGCTGTCAAACACCAGTAGGCTCAGACTGGAACAAATTTGGTTAAGAGTCCTGATCAGTCCTTAACTGAACACACTGCAGCCTATTTGCCAGACAGCATGATCCCAGTCAGTCAGTCCACAGGCTTCTCTTGTTGATGCTCTGTGGTCCAGTTGCTTGATGCTGACAAAGACAAACACAGACCGAGAACTCTACAGGATGTTTACAACAGCATGTCCCCCTCTCCTTCACCTCACCCATTACCCACTCCCTCCGCTAAACTCCCTGCCACCACCTCTTCTTCATCCCCTCCCATTCTCCCTTTCCTCTGTTTTACTGCCCTTCTCTTGTCCCTTGACCACCCTCTCCCTAACTTCCTCCCATTCCCCACCCACTGCTTGCTCTATTCAGCCTCCCTATTCAGCTTGTTAACAGCTCGCTACACTCATAGGAAATATCATCACAGTGAGCTAACTTCAGCTTCCTGTTTGACACATTCGTACAGTGTTTTGATGCTGGTCAAGGTAAAGCTCGTAAACACAGGCAGACAGAGCAGGACGCGGACATCAGGGTTAACTAGAGGTTGTGCTGTGACTCATGGGGGCTAAACAGCACATCCCATGTGTCAATTCCAGACAATGACATGGGCTCAGTTGACGACATCGACCGTCTGTCACTTCCTCCCGTTGTCAGTCGCTTTCCTTTCTTTCTCTGCAGCCAGTAAAAAAGAAATATGATTAAGTAGTTTTCTCATAAAGGGGTTTGCTTAGCACGTTTTACAGAGAGCAATGAAGAGGAAAGGAGTTTGCATTGGCCTTATTACTAAGAGTTTGGTTATTGTGGCGTGTATAAAATAATGCAAAACAAGAGTTTAATTGAATATAGGTTAGATATTGTTAATTTCATCAGTGAGGTTGGGAGGCAATGTGTTCACTACATGCTCTGACTCTTCTGTCAAGGCCCCCTGACTGCTGCTTGTTGCTGGCTGCTCTCACACATCATTCGCTAATGAGTGAGTGACATCTGCTGGGGGTCTGTGTGACAGAACGCTGTCACCCTGCCTGACACTGGGAAAACATGTCTATTCATACATCCATCATCCATCCATCTTGCCTCTGTCTACTGCTGTACGTTATAATATAAAGGTCTTTTAAATTACACCTGAAAATGCTTAATCAGCGGAAAAAGACTTAAATGCAGCACTGGACAACAGGAATCTCACACAGCTTGTTATGCATATTACTGACACCTGGTTTGAGACATCTCCCTTTCCCCATCTCACTCATAAACTCACACAGCTCCTGCTTGCATCAGCACTCAACCTTATAACAATTTGTGAGCGGTGGATTATGAGCTTCTTCTGCACAGTAAGACTCCCGCTGGTGTCCTGAAACCTGATATCTCCACTTTCGCCTCCTTTCACGCCAACTGATGGGTGACACCGTCTCCCGTGCAATTTATTGTAAAATGGTACAAATGTGTTTCTTGGAGAGAAATGCTTTAAGAGGGACACACTCGTCTCTTCCAGGAAGCTCCACCCCTCCACTGAGCAACAGTACAGTAAGAGGTTCACAATGAGATGTGAAAATAATGTATTTTCTAGACTAACTAAACCATAGTTTGCCACAGACTGACATCTCACAGTACCAGATCACCTTAGACTTTTCTACGGCAGCTCTTATTTCTCTGAGCTTGTGACCTGCTGAAGTGTCTTTAAGCAAGACACTGATTTCACACCAGCTCCACATCTGACCTCTGACCTTCCTGTGTAGAGGAGAAAATCATTTCTGTAATGGGACCAGTAATATATCATGCTATTATTTTATCTTTATAAAGTCCATTAATGCTGTGAGTGACACAGAGCACAAGAAGTAACATTTACTTCTATACCTGCAAGCTTCACTAATATCAACCAGCTGCATTATATAGCAGCATTATATGATTCTACAATTCAAACACAAGTTCTACCACCACTAATCTCATCCCATACTTCAAATTTCACAGTACACTGAGCTCTGTTAAACACCCCTCTGTAAATGAAGGCCTGCACCAGTTATTCCTCTGCTTTATAAAAGAGGATGATGGAGAGCTGTACAGGGAATGACAGGCGGGGTGGAGGTGTGTGAAGAGGAGAGAGGAAAAGCAGTAATGATCTTTCTGCAGGTTAACCTACGAGAAAAGAGTCAATGAAGGGGTAGAAGGAAGAAGGGACTGGAGGATAGATAAGTGTAAGATGAAGATGTAGAGAGATGACACATATGAAGTATTTGTGAACAGCTATCTTCAGGTCTCTCCACAGATGTACTAAGTGGTTTACGTCTGGGCTTTGGATGGGCCACTCAAGGACAGTCAGAGACTTGTCCTGAAGCCACTCCAGCTTTGTCTTGATTGTGTGCTTCCGATCATTATCATGGTGAAAGATAAACCGCCACCCCAGTCTCAGGTCGCACTGGAGTAGGTTATCTTCATGGACTGGACATGACTTCACTCATCCTTCCTTCAATTCTGACCAGTCTCCCTGTCCCTATTACTAAGATGCACCCCCATGGTATGGTCCCACCGCCATCCTTCACTGACGAGATAATATTAGCAGATGATAGTCTGGTAGTGTTGTATTCAAGACCATCTAACCTGAGACAAAGACCAAGACCAAGACCAAGACTTGAGGCAGGCGAGACCAAGTCAAGGCCAAGACTGAAGGGGGGCGAGACCAAGTCCAAGACCAAGACCAAACCAATGCAAGACCATTTTCAAGACCATTGCTGTGATCATAATAATTATGTGGGTTGATATTTACAGTAGTCCTCTGTTAAAAAGAAAAG
>JAUMHL010000010.1:3895535-3910365 GCA_032362345.1 Sandelia bainsii
TCAGATTACTAAAATAACATCTGCACAGATGTTTTAGCCCTGACAGTCTAAATATGTGACAGATCAATGTTTGGATTAATGTTTGGATTTATAGTTTAATCAGCAAACTGACATGATGACAGTTTTTCATTACGATTTTTACTCATTTCTTGTGAAATAATTGAGTCATATGGAGGTTAAACCATAAACACACAATCTTTTGTGGAGTTTTTTTAACAACAAACAACAGTTACTGGAAACTGAGAACAAAATACAATTTTATTTAATCTGCATCTGACCTCACAGGATGTGAGGATTTGTGACATCAGTACAAACGGTAACACGAATGCTGCTAGAAAAATTAGAAACTGTCCCACTTAATAGCGACTTTCAGCCACTCCTCCTGCTGCGGTCGTCTGCTCTCGTCTCTTTTCCAGGCGCAGTTCGCATCTCGAACGAGCCTATTTTTGCTAGCGAGCTATGCTCGTGAGATCTTTTTTTAAATCTTGCGCTGTTGTTAGGCGTATCATAGCAATGCTGACGGTTATCGCTTTCATTGGATGTAGGTGACGCAACTCGTGACTTATGACCAATGAGGGACGAGTTTTATTTTTAGACGGACGTGAAGCGCAGCCGGAGGCAGAGGGAGAGAGGGTCTGCTTCTAATTTCATCATACCTGTCTCGAGACCAAGACCGATCTCATGTACTACAACACTAGTCTCTGGTGTTGGAGTTCTGCCCAGAGCATACAGTTTTGTCTCACCAGGTCTGAGAATCTTTATCCTCATGCTCTCAGTGTCCTTAGCAGTCATCTAGCAAACGCCAAGGGGTCTGTCATATGTCTTTTACTCAAAGTGGTTTCTGTCTAACAACTCCACCATATAGGCCTGACTGATGGAGTGTTACTGCGATGGTCGTCTTTCCAGCAGGTTTCTGAAGAGGATTTCTGAAGCTCTGTCACACTGACCATTAGATTCCTGGTCGCTTCCCTCACCAAAGTGCTTCTTGTCATGTCATTGTCTCTCTTTAGCTGGAAAGCCAGCTCTAAGAACAGTCCAGGTGGTTTGAGTCTTCCACCATTTGACAAGTATTGTGAAATGGTAGAAGTGTGCTCCTGAGGACACTAAAAATTATTTTATACCCTTGTCCTGATGTTTACTTCACTAATTCCCCTGGAATTCATGGCTTGTGTTTTTGGTATGCAGTGTGAACTGTGGGGCCCAATCACGCAAATATATACCTTTCTAAATTACACACCAACTTAGATTTCAGAGCATCCTTGAATCCAACACGGTTTCCTGTGACTCTCGAACATGTCTACAGTACAGTTTTACACATACACAGTGGCTACATGGAGGCATGAAATCAATCAAATCATCTGGTATGCTTCAGATAATATTATTTCATGAATTAGTTGAATGATTGAATGAGTGAGTGTTAAAACATTAGGTTAGTCTTAACGTTCCAGTGGTGAATGAAGATCGACTCAGTACATGAGCAACCGTGTAAACTTGTTACTCTGGTTGAAAAGAACAATTGCTGTTTAGGTACAACATCTCAAATAAGTTAGCCAAAGAACATATTCCTGAAATGCAAAACAGGCAAGAAACTGACAAAGAAAATGAGGATGCTGGAGGTGAGGTGATTGGAAAGGGCTTGTTTTGCTTCTCCAGTCCTCCCTCCTGACATACACACTGAACACAAATATCATTCATTAACAGTAATGTGCCATCTTAACGCTGATGGATGGGGCACAGGCCCACAGCCACACACACACGCACAGCGCTATAAAACACACAGAGACAATTTAAAGGCGAACCTGCTGGGGAGCTGGCTGACTATCAGTCTCACACACACACTAAAACACACAGGCATACATATACATGCATGCAAGCGACACAGACAGTCATACACACAAAAGCCTGGAGCTCAGGTGTCAGACCAGCACTCTGCAAATTAAGACATTTCCTACAGCTGGCAACCTTTGATGGCTCTATGATCCCTCTGCCGCTCACTAGCACTCCTCAGAGGAAATGAGATGAGAGGGAGAGACAGGAAAGACTGACCAACAAAAATAGAGAGGCACACAGACACAGTGAGGCAAAGAAAGACAGTTTTCAAGCCTCCAGCAAGCTATATTCAGAGATTATCCATATCCATCTTTGGTCTAAAGGTCTAAACTAATCATTGCTGCAATCATTTGAGAACATTATATCAGGTGCCATAAACGAACCAGAACAATTTCTTTTGCATCTCTGTCTGATCCTACAGGCATTTGCAAAAAAAAGATCGGTCGCGTATACAAATGCATGATAACTGAGGTTAAACATCTCGGAGCAGCAATACAGTAAAATATGTGGTGAATTGCCAACAACTCTTCAGCTCAGCAGAATATCCACCTTTTGACTGTTAATTACTGTACTGTTAATGTCAGTCCCTTGTTCCTGCACTGAGTTAAATAAAAACAGTGCATCTTCTTTACTCAACAACCACTTCAAAAGATTCCATACGGGATTTGAATTCAATAAGCAGGTTTGGAAGTTGGTTCTGATTAAGTAAAATGCATCACTAGCCTGGAGGTTGACTCAGAGAATCAAACACATAGTTAACAGGAATACTATGCAGTCCCTAGTACAGTTTTCATATTTTCACATAGATATGGGCTACATTTAATACAGGCAACTGTGCAGAAGAGTTCAGAAGCCTTTAATCATTGGGGCCCAGGAAGGAACAGCGGTCGTCTACCAATAGTGGAGTCGGCAGTTCAGTGCTCAGCTCCTCCTGTCCATATGTCAAAGTAAGACACTGAACCCCGAGTTGCTTCTGGTGGGTCAGGCCAGAGCCCCGCATGGCAGCTCCAGCGTCATCAGTGCCTGAATGTATGTGTGTGAATGTGTGAATGAAAAGTTGTAAAGTGCTTTCCATGCAAAATGTATCTAATAGAACAACACTATTAATCACACAGACTATTAGTACAGCATTGTTGTCCACAAGACAAAAAGCAGGTACAAATTTACAAGGACATTTTTTTGGTAAGATTTGAACTACAGTCACATAGGGCTGAACCATATCATAATGTCCACAACAAGCACAGTGGTAGGCCGAGTTTTAAGAGTCTGATGAATGGATAATTCCAGATAAAAGTGCTTCATTTAACATTTGGAAAAGTTTCGAAAACAAATCAGACGCAAATCAAACATCTACAATTTGTGCTGAAAACCCAAACCAACAAAGAGTAGAAACATGAACTGAATTGGTTCACAAATACTACCAACACGAGGAGGATGAGATCACAGCAGACTGGTAGCAACAACACCAAGCTCCATTCATTCAGATGAGAAGAGTTCTGTTTGTCAATGGTTCTCCCTGTCATAAAATAACAGAAACTAGACCAAACTGACAAAGCCAGTGAGCATGCCAAAAACATGATGCCAGTTCAAGATGCTGACAGGGATGGATTCAAGCAGATGACCAAAAAAACAAAACATGATGCAACATGCTGTGAAGGAAATATTTCATTCATATTCTAATTTTTAGCCTACTTAATTGGTTTAGAATAGTTGAGCTTTTTTTAGTGTTTAAACTGTTCTCAAGACAGTATGATTATTGTGGCCAAAAAGATAACGTAGAATACTATTTAGTACTATTTTCATACTATCATTTATATAGTTACTGCAAAAATACTGTTAAAAGTCGTGATATAGTTTTTATCTCCCACCCCCACAGGTGTCACACACACAAACCACTACAACCACTATCTTAAGTTGGAATTTACACAACATATTCATCTTCAAATCTGACAATGCACATGTCATTGTGGTGTAATATACACCACAAAGCAACCAAAGCAATACTACACAAACACTTCACAGGTTGCAAATGACAAACTCGCAAATAGAATTGGCTTGACAACATTTTGTTTCAGTCAAATTGGCAACTTCTGTATCATCTATAGTGCTGAGTGTGTGTATATACAGCTCACAATGACCACTACTACTACTGCTACTAAACACAAACAGTCACATTTATGCAAAAAAAAAAAAAAGGGACATTTTCTTATTGCAGGTAATACAAACACCATGTACACAGGAGGGGAGTGTTTGACTCACCTGCCAAAGATTTCAGGAAACACGTGAAATACGTTCCCACTGAACTTGAGGTCAGCTCCATCTCTGCTCAGTGTCCACTTCTCTCCACAGGTGTCCCGACTCCTTCTGTCTTCTTTCTCAGTCTGAGCCGCTGCTCCAGCCTCCATTGCAGCTGCTGTAACATAGCATTAGCTCGTTAGCGGCAACTGGAAACTTGCTAGCTAGCTAGCTAGCTTTCTGGCGTTGTTTACTTGAAAAAAAAGTTGCTTCTCAACTTGGACGTGATTTTAGAGGATTACCTTTACAGTTTACTTTTCCTATGAGTCCTCCGCCGTCCACACATTTGCCTGAATTATTGATTAAAACTTCCCAAAACTCACCAGACTCTTCCTACAGAGAGGAGTAGGGATCCATGTTACAACACTCGCCACACTGACTCCCACACCGCCAAAGAAGCGCCATGAAAACAGGGGAAGACGCACTAAAATAAATACAGTACGTTATAAATAAAAAGGCTCATATTTTTCTCTTTTTTTTTTTACATTAATTTATTGAAGTGGCCATTGAAGTCTTATTAAATGGAGAAGTTCTGAAACGGACTTCTGACAACTCAGCAAACTAATCTGTAATCTTAGTTTAACAGATCATTTAAAGCCCACTGAGTCTAAAAAACACAGGAATTAGCCTCAAAATTATCATTCAAGGTTGTTGAGAAAATACAAATTCACAGAAAAAAACATGAATGACTTGACGTCAGTGTCAATGGAGCTATAGATTTTTATTAGTTTTATGCAAAGAGTTGCTTATTTATAATGTAGCCATGAATATGGATGGTTTCACTTTTTCAGAAAGGCTGATAAAATAAATCTAAAGAGTTATGCATGGTCTGCCATTAGGATCAAAGCTGCATTCATGTTATTCTATCATATATTTACTACCTTCAGGCTTAGTTATGGGAAGCGTGAGCAATAATAACAGTAACACCCTGCTTTAAAACGCATCCTACTAAAATGTAACAATAGTCTCAGTTGTTTTTGTCTCAATTCATCCAAATTAGTAATTAGCAACTTGACAATGACATAGTGTTTTTGCAAATATATACTTTAAGTAGCTAATTGCTGTATAGACTGTAAATTAAAATATGAAGTCTTATCAATCTTATTTAAGAGCAAAGTAAATATTACAATGAATAAATAAATTACCATTTGCCTGCCTTTGCTGGGGATATGGTAATAGGGTTTGCGGTCAGTTATTCCATTTTTCCTAATACGTTTCCTCAATTTGATCCGTGATCCAACATCCCATCACCTGCTGGCTATTCAGATGATAATATTAAGAGATGAGAGAAAGAGAGAGAGAGAGATTCAAATGATTATATTAGAGGAGAGAGATGGCTGCTGTCACTGTTATGTGTCTATGACACCTCAATGTGCAATACTCATTTGTGTGTGTGTGTGTGTGTGTGTGTGTGTGTGTGGGGTAATATGAGAATTGATGCTGAGGGCTGACCTCTTCTGCCCCTCTCATTTCCATTCAGCCATTTTAGCTCTTTTCAGAGTCGACGGAGCCATTGTGGCTCAACCAGGGAGCAGTTTGTCCTCATTAGAACTGTTCTGAATGAAACCAGAGAACAAAGCATGGTAGGTTCACATTTTGAGAACAGCAGAGAAGAGAAGAGAAGAGAAGATTTGTCATTTATCATTGCATAGTTAATTAGTGTTTACGTTTTCAGTACACAGACCATATGCACAAATTAAAATTTAATGAGGTTGTGATTTATGAGGAGAAGATAAGGATACAAATAAAGCAATGATCTGACTTTTCCCATGTGCTTCTTACTTTGTAAAGTGCTGAGTTGTGACGGGAGTATCTGTTTATATGTATGGGATCAGTAGAGGTAGTGATATGCGAGATACAGTGAGCATTATCATACGGAGCAAATGTCCACGCTGGTATTATGGTTATGGATTGGGCACGTTCCATAAATGCGGGATTGTGCTGTGAGCGAGGCAGAGATGTATTGGCTGTATAAAAACTGCATCTGTGATGTAGGTAATAATTTATTCAGCTAGCTTCTTCATTCCTTTACCACTCACCACCTACAGCATGCAGGACCGTATTTTTTCAGGCAAAATAATTCAAAAGCCACTTCCTCTTCAGTGTCTCTGTGCATCATCTCGCTTGTTCTCACCCTCTTTTTCCACTCTTTTCAATTGCTTGTCTTTGTTATTTGATTAGATTTTTCTACCTTGTATTCACTGCAGAGCTTTCCCTTCTCTTTTTTGTGGCCACCCTCTTTTGTCATTCCATCTTTTCCAGGCTGTTTCATGTACAGACAGGTAACAATCAGGCTTTTACTGGAGGCAGTCGTGTAGAATGGGGGACCGTGTCCTCAATACACCTGTCAGAGGTGATTTTACAGTGTTGCAGATTTTCAAAAACAGTCACGCACACTCAGAAAGACTCACAGCACAGACATCATATGCATCTAGGTTACACACTATCTAATACTTTAAACATCATATTATCATGCAGTGATTTGATGACTGAACCACTATATGATTATAAAAGAGTTTTGTATCCCATCAGTATAATACTGTAGGTATGCATCATCATACTGCTTTACATGTCCAAAAGGAGATGAGAAAGATGTTGATGTCCTTTGGCAGGCTCATAGGGGATCGCGTCCAATCAGCAGCAGCCAGGGACCATGGGAAGCAGAGGGAGTCAAGTGGGCTGAGCGACTGGCAAAGGAAAGGCCAAAAGTGGCAGATGGAACTGCCCCAAATGCTGCTCTTTCTGCCGGGCAGGGCAGAAGAAGTAGCTGCCCACTAGTATCTTCGACCCATATTGGCTTCTGGTCAGACCTTGTGCCTCCAGTCTTGCAGCATGGTCCTCCTCCACCTTCTTGATGATGTCGGACATATCCTGAGCCATCAGCACCTGGACCTTGGTGGTGTTCCTGCTGATGCTCCCAGTGATGTGGACATAGTTAATGACAACCAGGAAGTGGGCCAGGAATGCAGTTATTCCAGCCTAATGCTACCTGAGGATGGGTAAAGTAGTGGTTGGAAGGGGACGTTTTAGGGTAGGGCAAGGCGGACTCAGAGGGTTGGGAGCAGTGGTAAGATGAGTCTAGGGCTAGAGTGCAGTGGCAGATGGCTTTAAGGGTAGGACAACTGAGGGATCTCTAAGTGGATGGGTAACTACAGATGTCACCCCTGACAATGCTGATAGGGTTGACAGGCTATTGGATCCAGAAGGTACAGTAGAAGTCACACCTCATAAACATCTCCCTGTCCATACTTTGCTGGTGACTGAAAAAAAACCCTGACTGAAAAAAGGGCCTCGAGACATGCCCAGTTACTGATGATAAAAAGAGGGACATCCTCCCCAGCCATATTGAAGCAGGGTAGGATTGTGATGGGTGTGGTGATGTGATGCTCCTCCAGTGTGGTAGTGAGGTGGCTGCAGGAGTCTTCAGTGGCCTCAATGGGCCTCATTCACCAATATCATCCTAAGTTTTTAGAAGAGTTTATGTTAGATTCATGACATGTTCTTAAACCGTAGATTTTCTAACACATTTTACTAACACTACTATAGGGACAAGATTCTCAAAAGGTGAAACTCCATTGAAAACAAGGGAAATTGTGTGCAGCACATTATAGTCCTTCCTGCTTTGTTCACCTCCCTCCAGGCTAAACACTTACATACTCCTATCCCTGCATTGGAAAATATGAAAATCATCTCTGTAATATTCAGCCACTGCCTGCCTGCCTGCCTATACATATATATATTTATATATCACAACCTTATTAAAACAGTTCAAAGTAGGACGATCCCATGATTACATTGAAGTGGAGAGAAGAGGAGATGAGGGAAAAATAGGCGATAGGGGTAGAGGGGGACAAAAATCAATGCCACGCGGTAATTGCATATTACAGCGTTATTTTGTGCATTGATATTGATAATACGTATGTTTACATTTGCCGTGATTAAAATCAATGCAGTAAAGTGAGTTATGATAGTGTGGCCTGATGGGACGGCTTTATGGCTGAGAGGGACTAATGAGGTGGTTGATGGGAAGGAAGGATTGCCTCCATCCATCTCTCCACTGAATGCTTCCTGCGAGAGGCTGGGGGGACCGATCCACTGACTGTCGCCTGTAACGCGCCATACAGAACTCATTTTTAATCATATCACCTTTTTGTTTTTTGGTTCACTGAGAATGTTTTCATGGTATCATTTTTTGGCTACATGCTAATAAAGTTGGTAAAGAACATCAGGAACTAAAGAGTCAGACACTTCACTCAAACTTGCTAGAGACCAGAAACGGGGAGTAGTTGTTCAACTTGCATTTGCTAAGTGTGCAGAAACCATCCATCCATTGTCATCCCGTTAAGGGTCGTGCAAAACTAAAAAGAAATGACATTAGCATTTAGCTGATAGCAAATAGTAGTAGTTGTAGTAAAATTGTTTCTTCATGCTTCCAGATGGTGTTTCCTTTGCACCATTCCCACTGCAGAAGCACCTCTGCAATTGGCTAACTCTGGCTGCTGAAAGCTTGCATTACCTTCAGCTGAAATTTAAAATCAATTTTCACATGCAGCTTGAATTATTACAATTATTACATACATTATTTATTTTTAAGGGACAAATTTGCAGCCGGAATGAAGAAAAAGAATAATTGAATAAAGTTTGAACTCATCCTTTAATTTCCAAAAAGGAATTCCCCCCTCCTCTCTTTATTTCTCCCTCTAACAAGCTGACGTCAGTCCACACTAAGAGCTGTTGAAGTCAGTTCCTTTTGCTAACTCTGTTATATGGCTTTTTAGATCATGTATTTTACTTTGGCTGCTAATGCTGCCTCAGTGTTTTTGGCATCAGGTGCCTCTGTTAAGTGTGTGCTCTGTTGTGTAAATGTGTTAGAGGGTGTTTTTGAAACAGGACCCACTACAGGGAAGCGCATGGGGGTGGGGGGTGCATCTAAATGTGCTTGCAAATGCACACATGCACGCAGGATGTTCACATGAACGTACGTGCACAAACACAATTGCACGAGTAACCGCAACTTCTTTGGAAACCACAAAAAAAGCCATCTGTGATGATAAAGCATCCCGTAAGTGCTATCGGATATACACACATACTGCTGTAAGTACATTTGTGCACTGGATGTCCTCTCCACACCACTTTACTACACACACTTTAGGTTTTAACAGATAGGAACAGATGTATTTAATCAAGCTGGCCGTCATTTTTAACCAGTTTGCTTTATCTGAGCATTTCGCCTACTATCTACCTCTAGGTTGGTACATTTTAAGAGCACCAGTGAAAACAAGGCATCCAGGTCATTTCTGCAGGAGGTTTTAGGTAACACGGTGAAAGTGTTCCGTTTTCAGACAGGCCAAATTGTTGTTTAATGACTCTGGGAAATCACTCCTGACCGATAGTAATCCACATCTGAAGAGGCTTGTACATTAACTTGCCACAAATATGGTTTGGTTTCCACAAACAAGTCAAAACACTCAAAGTGTGTGTGTACAGCATGTGTAAATGATAATGGGATACGTTTGCCTGTAGACTGAAGTTTCTATAGACTACTACTCGGACACATCAGTCATGGAAAGTGTTTGTACCACAAATGGAGAGAGACAACAGGGAGGGGGCGGGGGGTCAAAGAGAAGGAAAGAAGTTATGAGATGAATTGAGAAAGAGAAAGGTAAAGTTACCACCCCCCATCTTCGTCTTCCATGTGTGGTCTGTACAGATGAACTAAACCTGTGTATATCTGCTTTCTTGTCCCCAACCCCATCAGCTCTTTGTGTGTGTGTGTGTGCGTTGTGAGTGTGTATGTTGGGGTTGCAGATCGTTGCGGTGCTCAGGCCACAGGGACAGTGAAATATAGCCACAATTAGCCCTGGACACAGTTCAATGATGATAGAGAGGCTCGGCACCCCTTAGACCATGATTAAAAGGCCTGCCCAGCCCACCGCTGATAGAGACAACTGATCTCACGTTATTAGTAGTACAATCACCACCAAGCAGCAGCAGCAGCAGCAGCAGCTTCATTCTAATGTGATCTGTGGTGGCTTTTGTTCATTTATCATTCACTACAGAAAATTCGTCATCTTAATTATTGTATTTGTGGTGCTCTTGTTGTACATGTGTATTCTGATGCATAGCGGTTCTGTCAGCTGTCCTATGTTCTGAAAATGTGATAGATTTTTGATCAGTCAATCTGTAATCACACTGAGAACCTGGAAAATAACCAAACATAAGAACTGCACAAATACGTCATTTTACTCAAGTAAAAGTAACAATATTGCAATGTTGACAGCCGTGCATTCAACGTTTTAGGACAAGCATTAAAAATTAAAGTTCTCATTCTGAAAACTAGTGAATTATAACTATCAAGCTTTTTATACTATAATTTGTATAATTTTTATTTGTCTGCAAACAACTTTCAAGCTTTCCAATAAATGTAGAAAGAAAAATATAATTTGTTTAACTAACTGGAAATTTGTAATTAAGTATGGGTGCATGTGAAGTTACTTTCCACCAATGTATATTTTCAGTTTTTTTTCACACATCTGAAGCTGCCCAGTATAATCACAGCCAGATCTGTGGCCACTGAGCAGCTCCACTGGAGCAGTTTGGATTAAGGGTCTTATTAGGTGAAAGCACACAATGATAGGTATATATGATAGCATTTAATATTTAATATACATTTCACAGAAACTGTTTGTTTTATTCTGGAACAGGAAAAGTTTTATGAAAGTATACATCACAGTTAAACATCTGAATATCTAAATATCTGGGTTTTAATAGTTTTATGGGCTTTTTTTGCTCTTTTATTTATATTTATGTTATTTTCAGATGCAAATGCCTTTCAGCCTTTTTTTTTTTTTCACACTTTTTTCATTGGTCTGCAGCTCTTTAACCCACCCCCTTTATTCAATGGGATGTACTCTATTTCCCACCTGCCTTCATCTGCTTTCTTTTTCTTCCTTACTCTCTTCTCCTCAGTTGGCATCATGCTCGTAGATCAATGCTGAGACCTTCTATATTCTTTACACATCAGTAGTGCAACGCCTTTCAGCCCTCCGCCCCATTTATTCTCCGCTTTTTTTTTGTTTCTCACATCTGCACCCCCAGTAATGCTGCTGCTCTGTCTCCATTCACTGTTCATATCGAGTCTGCACAGGACAAAACTGCTCATCCGACTGACACCAGAGCAGAGAGTGTAGGTATGAGCAGAGGTCGGAGAGGGTCACAAGGACACAAATAGAGGCATTCAAGACAGACATGGATAGTATACTGCAGATATGCATGAGTGTGTACTGTATATGCATGGACAAAGTTATATCTGAATACACTCTAAATACAGACAACTCAGAACTCAAATAGCTGCAGAAATACACAGATATAACAGAAATTCATGTACACAAGTAAACAAACTCATGCTGAAATGGTCTGTTACACATTTATATCCAAGCACTCACAGTCATGCAGGTGTACAGGTACACACAGAACCTTAACACACACACACACACAGTTTGTAGGGATCATGGGGCAGATACACATCCGCAAGCACAGGGCCCCAATCCAAAACTGTGTGTGAGGAAAGTCACTTCTTAAAACAAAATGGGAAAGGTTGATAGATGGAGGGGTGGTAATGAAATGGAGACATCAAGGAGCATGAAGAGGAGAGGAGGGAGGGAGGGACAGAGCAAGCGTGGAAACAACCCAAAAGAGGGGGAGAAAGAGAAAGAGGGAGAGGGAGAGAGGGGAATAAGAAGAATAGCCTTTCGCCTGTGTTCCATCAAGGGAGAAATTACACATTTACTAAGGTTTTTTCTTAAGACGACGGCCCTCATAGATCAAACCGCTTGGATGTACCAGCCAATTTTCAACATGAAATATAGACACCAGAAATCTATTACACCTGTGTTCCCTCTCCCTTCTCCCATCCGCAGCTTTGTGTCGCACTTTCTCACAAAGGTTGATGCATCTACATCACTGTCTGCTCTCCTCTCTGTATCAATCTATGTGTCTCTCTCTCTCTCTGAGGCCATGGATTTCCCACTGCCTCTCTCTCTGACATGTACATTATGTTATCTGCCGGTACATCTGCTTGACAAATGGGGAAGTCGATCATATTCAATAATTATCTGACCCTTTCCCTTTGTGGTATTTCTGTTGAATCTTCTAGTGCAGCAACATTAGGAAGACTTAAAGGTAGATTTCGATTACAGCCAAGAATAGACATTAATCCTCTTTACTCTGTAGAAATGCACCAATAAAAGTTCACAAAAATATGGAATCATTTAAAATAGCATTAATAAAACTTTAACTCTCCTTATTTCTGGATGCATCACTGTACACTGTCAAAGAACATCAAAACTCCATAAACAGTCTTTAAAGGACAAACACCATCTAAAGAAACTGTAACAGAGTTAAGGACTGAACATTAGGGAAATATGAGAGAGTTCAATCCCACAACATGCTTGTATTCAGCTGTGATAACATAATTGCAAAAGGGTTTTCTCATGATCAGTTACCTTTTCAATTGATACATTTGCATTAGCAAACACAACATGCCATTTTAACACAAGATTAATGTTTGGCCTCTGTACTGTGTGGATATACCATTAAATCTAGCTGTTTCAAGCTATTCCAACGTACCTACTCAGTATTTTTGATCAACTTAATGTTATAAATCTACTTTTGACCCCAAACTTTTGAATGCTAGTACATACTGTGGTACATATTGTAAGATACAGTATTTAAACAAGACCCTTAAGAAATTACAGTAAATTAAAAAACCAAAGAGGGTTTGGCAAATAGATTTCACAAATATGTTCGGAGGGAGAGCTTGGCTATGAAAAGGGCCCTGTCATCTCAGGTCCAATGCGTGGTCCTAGAGGGAGTGGAGGGAGGGGACAGGACGTTGCCATTGGAGAAAAAGAGGCCGTGGTAAGGAGGTGTGGTAGCCATTAGATAGGAGGGAGTCTAAAATCCTAGGTGTGCTGAAGTTTATTCAGTCTTTGAGGCTGGACCATGACAAGTACTATTGGAGCCTAGCTGATGCAAACCTTTTCAGGACATATGGCCATCCTGCATTGATCCACAGTAAACACAGCACATACTGTGCACACATGAGACTAAAGCACCTCGCATTTAGCACATTATGACATCTTCAAGTACCCCCCTCTGAACCGCCGAGGAGCAGAGAAGGACATGCTGGGCTTCAAGTCACTAGACTATAACACCACCTAACAAAGCAAGCGTAGTAGAAAAACAAAGTGTAGATATTACATATCTGTTGTTCAGAGGACTTGACCACCAAGATTCAATGAGGTGTTGTTACAGTCAGTAACAAATCACGTGAAAAGAAAACAACTTAAATAGTTTAAAAGTGACACATATTTTATAGTACTGGTGTAAATAGAGCATGCCATGTTTTCAGTGCAGCCTGTAAAAATGTCAGGATTTTTGTTGGGCAATGAGTTTGTCAGAAACAGAGATAAAACATTCAAAACATGAGCAATGCAATATCTCATAGTGATTCACTAATTTATGACCCACACTGTCTAGCTGTTTCTATACCTGTACTGCATTTTTGATGTTGAAAACTGTTAACTTTTCTCAAACTGATCCTATATTAATACTTAAAGCGGCACTAATATATGTATACATATATATATATACATATATATATATATATACACATTGAAATTTTCATTGGATTAAATGACAGCAACGTGACTTGGATCCTAAATCTTATGAGAAAAATTATTACAGATTCTGTATCTTTTTGCTTCTCGTTGTTTTGGTTTTCCTGTATGGTCCATTCAGTCTCATTGCTCTAATCCACAAGACAGAAAAAAAGCACCAAAAGGCAAAGTTAGTTGTTTAAGAGACAGATAACTCCTTAATGACATAAGACATAAGACTCCAAACAAATGCAGATGTTTCTCTTTCTTTCCTGGACATGGACACGTTAGTCATAACAACTTTATAAGGTGATGATATGACACATGATGATGAATGTTGCCTTTATAACTTGTTCCACTGTCCCCAGGTGATCAGTAATAATAATAATAATAATAAATAAAGTTTTAAATTCTATATAACTTCTAAGTTTCTATAAAAATATGTTCACAAATGACAACTCGCAAACTTGTTTTTTAACATATCAATTAAACATACACAGGCAATGTGTCTCTACCCATCAAAATATCTCTTCTGCAACATTTCATTTTCTTTTCTGCAAAAACATCCGATCTTACAGTACAATATCCAGTTTTGTGACTCCAGTGTTGTTAAAGGTTTTTATGGTTGTATTCAGGCACTGGATTAAGATCAGAAAAAAACTTCACACACAATGTCTTTATTAAAATTTAAACAAAAACACGATCCAATTCAAACCCTAACCAAAGTGCTTTTCTTGCATAAACCCAACCGCACATGGGACATGGACATGGACTTGAACTCCGGCTTGCAGTTTGTCAGGCTGCACATTATATGCCATTCAGTCACCCCAACAACCTCCTTGCAACTTGGTTTCTGTTAATAAATGTAACACTTTATTCATTAAATAAATGTTGCATCACAACATAATTACTGTATGACCACATTCGCTACTACAAAAATTTCAATTAAATTAAATTCAGTTTCATTTGTATAGCGCCAAATCACAACAAAAGTAATCTTGAGGCACTTTACATTGTAAGGTTTAAGACCTTACAGAATATAAGTA
>JAUMHL010000010.1:3910465-3937854 GCA_032362345.1 Sandelia bainsii
ACAAGTAGACCAGCACTCTGAGAGCGAAGTGCTCTGCTGGGGCAGTATGGTTCTATGAGGTCTTTGAGATATGATGGGGCCAAAAATGTAACTGTGGTTGCAGTTTAGTTGCATAGGAATGTAATTTTCAGGAGACAAGGTTGCAGCAGAAGTAATACTAACATTTTACCACTGGTCTCTGCACCTCTGAAAGTTTGAATCTACTACATCTACATCAGATGTACAATAGACACTCCCACCCCCTTCATCACACAACTCTCCTGACTGATAAATGCTGTGATAAAGGAGAAAGGAGGGTATGTAGAGGGAGGATCTTCATGTAAAATTCACTTAGCTGCCATATTTTTTCCCTCTGGGACAAGATTAATTGCGTTATAACTTGTTTCAGGATAGGATGGAGGGTGTTCAGAGGAAAATGGCAGTCCAACACCAAGCCCCCTTCTTCATTCCCAGCTCCCTCTCCTCTCTCTGGCGACCATCTCTTAATACATCCTGAGAAATTGAGGTTAAGAGGGGATATCCAGGGGGTTATCTGACGCTGTGGCGCTCGGCGTGGGGAGATTGATGGTCTTAAGAGGCAGGGGTGCCGTGGTCATATTCATATGGTAATTTCTCCCTATTGTCCCTGCGGAAACTGAGGCTTTCTTTAATCTGAGAGGGAGGCATCCACTCTCTCTCTGTTGAAACGAAGCCCAGCGTCACTTTATCATCTCCACATGATGACGACGGGTGGCCAGTGACGTCTGGGTGGATGTATCACGGTAACATGTTTTGTGTGTGTGTAAATTAAAGAGGAGAAGTGGTGGGAGCATTGTTGATAGAATAATGTTTGTAGGTGTTTCAGGGGAGGGGATAGTGAATATGGTGATAACTCTATAGTTGATCTTATTTTAATCCTCCCTCACAGAAAAGAAAAAGATAACTTCAATCCACAATTGTGACAAAGAAGCATTCAGAACTGATAATGTGACAATTTTAAGTCCAATTCTGAAATAGCAATCTCCTGTGATAAAGACATTTTGGTTTTTAAATCCACCTATTCAAACGTCTAGAATTGTATGAATGCATTATACCTTTTTTATTTTGTTATCTTGATATTTTTAACATATCTACTTTCGAAGTGACATAGATACTGTATAAGAGAATAACTTAAAATGATAAGAAAAACGTATCATTTTGTTTGATCTATAATCAACCTTTAAAGCTTAAATCCAAAATTGTATATACCATATTTTGTACCTTGTAATAGATATCAACAATACAAAACAGATTACTATTCTAAAGTGGTTGCCTCCTGTCTGTTCATTGTCTAGTACCTGATGTCAGAACACAAGAAGAAAATGTAGCTGAGTCAAGATGCATATAATGTGCTGTAAACCTGTCTGCAGTCGATCTATACGCTCACATGGTGAATCTATACATCTATATAAGATCAGCCATAATAAATGGCTTATCTATATACTTGGTAGATCTATATGTCCAGTACATGGCTGATCAATAGTAATGAATCTGAGCAGAGCAGATAGACAGCAAGATGTCTCCTCTGAGAGTCAGCTATATGGGGCCAGAGAACAAATGTAGAATACTCCATAGGTAGAAGAGAAACACAAACAGCTTGTGCCTGGATTTCTCAGCAGTTTATGAACCTTTGGATTCTTAACTTTGACATTAGTACATAATCATAGAAGCAATTTGTTTTCCCAATTATAGATATCATTATTTACACCCTCTTAATGCCACAGAGGAAAACAAACCTATGCAAGCACAACGAACACATGCCAACCACGAAAGCTGAGACTCTTGATTTGAACCCAGGACCTTCTTGCTATGAGGCTACTCACCACTACACTCCTGTACTACCTTTTGTTTTTGATATTTTATTTTTAGGCTTTGTTCAAATTACACATGCAAATTACTTATGCATCAGTTGTGAACATTACACTTTTTAAGAAAACACACATGTACATATGTGCAGCTAAAGTCAAGCTAGGTTCAACTTTTTTGCAGACGACTGTGTCACATTATCTTACTCTGATAGCACACACTGGGCTTGCCACACAATGAGAAGAAGACAGTATCCACAATATTTCATTGAGAAAGAAAATGTGCCCACATTATCTTGGCAACACCAGTATGTGGACTTGAACTGAACAATAAATGCACCTCATGTTTAGTGTAAATTTGCAACATGACCCAAATGTACATATGTTATAACCCTATTATCAAAATAAAATCTATCTAATGGTCTATCAAATGAAAAGTGATGGCAAAAAACATTTTTGCTATGCTTTACAAATTCACAGAGCTAGTAAGAGAATGAAATAGGGTGATCAATGCTAGCACACAAACCACAACTTTGATTAAGTTGGCTTGCAGTGATTTTCTTACCACTGCTCTGATCAGTCTCTTCTCCAGCCAGCAACTGACTTCCTGTAGCCCACTGCTGGTGTGCGCACTTTTCCTCACATCACCCCTATCAACATAGACACTCACCACGGCCTCCTCTCCTTAATCAATACTCATATTAATCATCCAAAATATCTGTGTGACAAACCAATTATTAATCTGCACTGTCAAGTCCAATACAGTGATAATGAATTTAGTGGGAATGCTGTGGACTCCATCCGTTCATTAACTGCTGATGGCTGCTGTAATGACTGCTCAATGTCACCAGGATATTCTACTGCTATTGATGAAGCAGAGACGCTGGACTTACACACACACACGAACAGATATGCACAGTACATAGGTAGACATGTTTTTAAAGAAAAACATACAGTTACAGGTGCTGACAAAACAAAACTAAAATCTGCCTCATCCACTAGAGAGTGTCAGCCTTTTCTCTGCTCTCTCTTTCACCATCCTCCTCCTCCCACTCATGTATCCTAAACTTACCTTCTTTTTTCTTCTCATCCTCTACTTTCCCCTATCCTCCTGCTGTCCTCCCCCTCTTCATATTGATGTCTTAGCTCCTCGCTCCAATAACCGTCTAATCAACAGCAGAGCGGATCAGATCAGATCACAGCAGGATGATGGATCTGGGAATCATTTACTGGGACTGTCCCACTCTGCTAAACCACAAGTATATATCTTCAAGATGATAGCTTGATGAAATGATGAGCTCTGCGTTCTACACCATGAGGCCACAGCTTGCAATAAATAAGAACTAGAGAAACTTTAGGATTGCAAATTAAACCCCTGCTTTTGGGGTTTGTTGTTGAAGAAATGTTTTGTGATATCAGAAGACAGTAAAAGCAGGCAAATGTCCAGGTTAAGATGCTTTGGATCTACTTAATAAGTACAATATCATCTTTATTGGCTCCTCCTCCATCTCGTGGTCCTGGTCTTGTAGAGAGACTCTGTGTCAAAATCTAGTTTTAATTCAAACAATGTTGTAAAGCTGTTATAAGATTGGTTCAATTTTGTCTGTGTTAAGTAATTAACACACATACAACCTTGGGCAGGTTGCATTATTCATAAGAGGTGTTAGGCTGCAACCATTATTTTCACTATCTTTTATTTATTCTTTTTCTTCTTTTTGTTATTTTTCTTTAATAATTGATTGTGTGCAGAAAATGCCAGTAAATACCAGTAAAGACCAATGCTCATTACTATTCCCTAAAGCCTGAGTTAACATACTCAGATGTCTCGTTTTGTCTGACTGGCTGTAAGAAAATACAAAGATGTTGAGTTTTTCTACTTCTACCAAATGATTTGGTTTATTTTTGTAATTTTCCTTCAAAAAAAATTTAAATAATGAATTGATGAGGCTCATTTCCAGTCAACTAATCAGCTGTACAATGTGCGTCACTGAACTGGCCAATATTAGAAAATCCCTAACCCTAACCAAGTTTTCTTTCTTTTCTTAATTTCTCTCTTTTGTTATTTTTGCATCTATGTGTGGTTTTATTCTTTTCATTTTAACATTTTCAGTACCTTAGACCCCCCACTACATGACCAAATGACCCTCAAGTGTTCAGTATTTTTATTATTTACGCACCCAAAATAATGATGAATCATGTCATTATGGCAGACTGTGGCCATTCTGTGTGTGGGTCATCGTGCACTAAGAGCTTCTGCCATAAATGTTGTCTGACGCCAGCACCCGTCTCCTCTCCCACCAGCCTCCAAATTTGCATACAAATGAACATGTAAACGGGCTCAATGACATAATTGACTTGCAATTAGAAATTTTCTTGAGCTGGTCACTTTGCACTGGACGGACCAAGTGCACAAAATGAGAAGCGACATACACACACGCACACTCACACACACAGAAAGGGAGAAAAATGGCTGCTATTTTGCATATTAATGAGAGTCATTAGCTGTCGCTTGGCAATGGCTGACAAGGGGACTTATTTATGCCCTGGCCCTTGGTGCCTGACTAGAGGAAAGTGTCCACTTCAGCGACCAGCGCTAATTGTTTCTGAGCATGTTGTCCGGCCGATCATCATCATCATCATGGGAAATTAGGCCTGCTTCAAAAAGACGACTTGGCTGACGTTGAGCGTGGCCTATTATGATAACTCTGTGTAAGCTTTTAACTTCTGGTGCTCTACAAGAGCCAAGCTTTTAACTTGGCCCATTAAGGTCCTTGTATCTTGCTGTTTGACTCTAAGTAACAACCATTGAATTCCAAAAAGCTCAAAGATGCGCCAGAACAGCGAGTGACTCAAGATGTAGGCCATTATGCTAATATTTTGATAAATGGAAGTGGGAAAGTTGTAATAGCTAGTCTTTCACAAATGTGTTCAAAGATTTGGTTTCAAGTGTGATAGTTTCTTAGTGCAATTTACAGGTTGTTGATACGCCACCAAAACAACAAAACTGGTGTAACAGAAAGTCCTTGGGCCTCCATACTGGGGCATGAGTCCTCTATTCTGAAGGTTGACAAGTGCTGTGCTTCCTGGTGAATCCACATGGGCACCACATGCAGATGTAAAAATAGAAGTAACCAGCACCAAACATCATCTGTCAATCACCAGGTGTAAATCTAAATGACAAATGTTTCATGAGTGAGGCCTAATATTTTCATCAGGTTTGTTATCATGCTTAATGCTGAAACAGTTTATGAATGGCTTGTATTGATACTGAATGGATTATCCTAGAGAAATAAAGTAAAATTAAGCAGTTTGTCATGTTAGACATCCAAAGGTGATATAGAATATTTATTTGGAAAAACTATCATTAGCTATTTTCAGATTTAAAAAATCATTATTTCCTTATAGCTCAGACACGTCTGGTTTCCTAGATACACAGACAACACACATTCTTAGCTCTAATTATCCATGCCACTGTGCACATGTGCTCATTTGTTTCTTGTTATTTGTCTATTCCTCATGCGTGTAGGCTTTTGGGCTACTTAACTGAAAAGGTCTCTCTCTCTGTCTCTCTTTTTCTCCATCTCTCTCAGCTGGAGTGCGAGGCAAGCCGCTCTGCAGAGATCCAGAGATGAGGAGTGTGACAACAAAGAAGTGGAGGAAAAGGAGGTATTAGTGCACACACATACACACACACACTTGGCGGTAGTTATGGTCTCGACAGCTTTAGCACCCACATATTGTAAACAGGGGGGTGGTGACTGCCTCCCTGTGCTTGTTAACATCATCTCCGTCATTCAGCAGACACAGCACTGGCAGCACCTCGCTGTGCCCCGACACAATCAACATTAACCATGACACACACACACACACACACACTTGCACAGACACACCAACCTTGTACATTCATCCAAAACTTTGCACATGCACCACACGCCCACACTCTCACTAGCAGATTTGTTCACGTATCCTGCGATCAATTTGCACATAAATATGTACACACGCTTAGATTTATACATATAGATACTATATGTGCAAGCACACATTAAATCTGTGCATCCTGCAGACACACACACACACACACACACACACACTGCACATATCCTGGCGGCGCCCCATGCAATCAGCATTATCCATGTGAGTTCCTTAATGGGCACCTTGTAAAACAGACGACAGCTCTGCTACTGAGACCATCCACAGGGGAGACAAACTACCTGTACTATCTACCACACAACACAAACACACACTTAAGATATGCAGGATTGTATGTACAATCTCATCCACAAAAACAATGCTTGCACACAAACAAGTATGAAATTGATATTGTTAAGCTCAGTAGTCTTTCTTTGTTTGTTTTCTTCCTCAATGAGTTGACATTAAAAGCACCTCAGTCAGTACTATAGTATATTTCTTTAGGTTATAGGTTTGGCCGACAGTAACATCTGTAATAATCAATGACGGGAAAGTTACTTATCAAATGCCAACAATTGCTTGTTACAATTGTTGTTGTCTTTTTATAGTACTGAATTAATTACATTACTCTACCAATTATTAGATTGACCAATCTACCACTGGCTACCATCAGCAAGAAGACATCACATGGAAATAAGACAACTTTAAAGTTAACAAATGTCAAAATTCCTCCTCTTGCGGCAGAGGCCAGCTACTTCCTTCAACCCTATCATCATATGCCTGGCAACACAGTAAACAGTGACCCCAGCAATGTCAGACTAGTGCAGCATTGCTGGAGCTTACTAGCATTATTGCTGCCCAATACTAATAAAGCACCCAGTAACTTAACTGCCGAAATGCCTTAAAAAGAAGTGAGATGGGGCAAGACACGCAATCAGTGATGTTCTGGTTTTCACAGTTGTTAGCCAAACTGCAGTGAAAAACAAAGGCAAATGAAGAACCTAACTGCAAACTGCAAACCGCAAACTGTCAGTTGTAAACATCTGTCACAGCTCGCTTAACTTTGATGAGTGCAGTGTTGTTATAACCAATAGTAAAAAAAAAAAGTAAGAAAATCTGATTAATCTGCAACAAAATGATATTGTAATTTAATAGCAAATTTAAAGACGTTTCATATGGATTTCTAAATGAAGACAAGACAAACCTTTCAGGGAAACTTATGTTATCATGGACAACCTGGTTAGCATTAGGAAACAAAGCTTGTCAGAGAATCAGGCAGTCACTGAAAACGGCATCTTCAGAATGTGCACATCACCCACTACCCAAACAAAAAGCAAAAAGGACAAAAAAATCAACACACACACGCGCAACATAAAACCATGATACACTTCAAGGCTCAGTTGAAGCTGAAGATGCCATCAGGTAAAGCTGGTGCCATGCCACTGCGTGTGTGTGTATATGTTTGTGTGTGTCTATGTGTGTGGTCACTGGGACATAAAAAGGGAGCATGCCACCCATGTCAGATTTACTGCCCTTTCTGCTGACGGCTCCAGAGGCCACGGAGGCTAACTGCCGTCGCTGCCCCCGCCACTGCCACCCACCCACACACACACACACACACACACACACACAGCATTTCCCATGCGCACTCACACTCAGGCATGCACAGGGCTGCAGTCCACACAGCCGTGGTCATTCTGTACATCTCCAATCAGCTACAGGCGACATTCCCACCACAACTGCCAGTACATTTGACCTTTCCCGTCCAGGCCTAATCGGATTGTGTCCCTCTTTATGAAATCAGACGCTAAAGGTCAGCAGGCTGTTTAACATGAGGTGAAGGCCCAGAGCTATGGAATTTGCCTTGGCAGTAAATTACCTTTATTATGTTTGGTCCGTGTGTTTCTATACCCTCTCAAAGGCCGTTTTTCCTCAAAAGTACAAAGAAAATCTTCAGTCTGCAAAAAGGACAACTGAGCTCGAGTGATGCATGATATTACACAATTGCCGCACACTTGCAACATGGTGAGCCTTCTTTCACCTGCTTTGCTTCGTGTTGCGTGTCCTGTCCTTCTTCTCATTTGTTTTGCTGTAGAATACACAGATCAATCATGTTGCTGCTTTTTTTTTTTTTAAATATGAAGGAATGGATTTGATTAAAGCAAAACCTGAACGAGGATTGAGGGATGTATTTAAATGACAGGGAAGACGATGTGACTTGTGTGACATTTTTAGTTATCAAATACATATTGTTATAGAAATTGTTAGTTTTACTATTAATATTGTGCTAAAGTTCATATATTCCTAATATCTTTAGATATTGTGAGACTGTCTTTGTGTTGCTTTAATTTCTGGGAGAGCAGATAGGATAGAGATGACCATGGAAAGGCAGACTATGCAGAAACCAGGTGCCACTGACTCTGACCATGAAAATAACATAGTTTAGTGGGAAAGGGAGTACAGTTGATAAATAGCTGTCTAACAGTTTGTTCATTTTGCTGTGAACCCTCTCACTAGAGTATTGTGCTGTATAACTCAGTCGCATTTCCTTCTTTGTGCTTTCTTATTTCTTTATAAGTCTTTTATACTTTATATAATAAACCTCTTAAAAGACCATCTTGACAGAATTTCTGTTTATTTCCACCACACATTTCAGTGTAGCTGTTTTGTTTTCTTCATTTAGTCCTAAAGATGACTAAAGTTAAGACCTATACCACCGCAGGCATAGCTTTAGCTGCTTTAGCTGGCTTTGAACTGTAACACCAATAACAATCAATCAACAATCAACAACCAATCAATCTCGCCTAATAGTCTTTTAGTAGCTGTGGTGCTTATATTCAATAATATTCACCACAAGATCAAATTTGCCCAGTATTTTAGAAACTGAAATGAAATTTGGTCCATGTTAATTTCAGTGTTCAAGTTTGATTCCTGTCCTCGGAAACAGTAGTTGACAGTCACTTTCCACTCGAGAAGTATGACTGCATCACCAATTCCTGCAAATGTCCTAAAACATATGATCATGTTCAAGCGATATGCTGCTTTAGTAGTCACAGCGAATGGTGACTAATGTTAGAGAGTGACAAAGGTGTAGGGAGGATGCTCACATGGCTGTGTGGCTCAACAAAATCGTATCTTAACTTTGTTAGTGTGTTATAAACCACAAATAAGACAAATACAAAAACATTTTTATTTTATATGTTTGCCATAGGTTGCTGCTACAACAGGCACCTACAACGTTCTGTAATTCCAAGCACCAAGGACGTCCAGAGGTAGACCTAGAACTTATATTCTGGTGTGACATAAAAGCATGAACCACTTGATGCTTGAACATGGTGTTATGAACAACTCATGACTAGCACAGAAGCCCAGGAATAAAGCACCACTCAAGCACCAGCCCAAATAGTCCTTCAAAGATTTTCATTCATACTAGGGATACAGTGAGGGAAGATTTACTTTGATATATAGTGTATTTGTACTTGCATGTACTGTATCTATCTACAGTATGTGTGAGAGAGACTCAGAGACAAGTGATGAAGATAAAGACACAGACAGACAGAATGACCTGACATGAAGAAAACATCCCATCCTAGATAGTGGACGCTGTCTCTTTGGGGTTGATCTCTTTCACACACTCACATGGACACACACATACGCACACGTTATGCTGTCCACTTGAGGAATGTTCCTGTCAGACCAGAAGTCCTCACTTGACTGTCATGTAACTTTCTGATCCATCATGCAAGCCAGTTCCTGCTCCCTCACCCCTTCATATCTACTGATCATCACTCACATGGCATGCTCCCTGCAACACGCTAGGGCATGTGTGCGTGTGTGTGTTTGGTACTGAATACATGATTGTGTCACTGGCGGAATAAAGGTTTGCTGTATCCATGTTGACATCCGTCGTGCTCCTGTCCACTAACAGGATGATGATTGAGATGAAACTGATCTGTGCAGACAACAAAGATAACCTCTCCAAGCACCATCGAAGAAGGCAGACAGCGATAAATGTTACCAAAGACGACAGTTATCCAGTTATATTCAATCACTTTCATTTTGTATGTAAAGGCAACAGACTTTCCTGTTTAAGCAAAGTCCTCCTACTAACTACACATTTTTATCTTGCGTGTCATTTTTGAATGATAAGAGTCACCTCCAAACTTCATCAGCTTTACCCTTGATAGCGTAAGCACAGATAAAGTTCTGTATCTCTAAAAGAAGAAAGAAAGACGAAGAAAGAAAGAAAGACAAAGAAAGAAGGCGAGCGGTGGGTTCTAATAGAATCTTAACTCATCTCTCACTAAAAGCCTCCTCCAGAAACAATTACAGATAAAAAATGAACATTGCCTATTTCAAACAGAACATGCGCACATTCATAACCCCCTAAACCAATTGTAAAAATGGCCCCTTCTCTGGATGAGCTGCAAATGTTTTCAGACTAATACCATTTCCCTCATCAATCGGCTGCTAATGACTGCGAGGTTTCAGAGTTGATGTGAGGGAAGGGTCAGTGGCACATAACTTTGTCTGGAGAACACTGCCTGCAAACTCTGCAGAGTGATGCTTTACAATAAAAGTGAAAAGCTCCAGAGTTTACATGTGTGACTCATATGATCCTAGACGCTTCTATCAATATGGGCAAACTTTCTATTTCATATTGAGAACTTTTTAATTTGTGATGTCATTGATGAGCACGTTGTCTGGGGGGAAACTTTACTGTAAATTGCACTCAACGTTCTGAAATTCCAGGATGTTTTTGCAATTTCTTTGACATATAACGCAGTCGTAAAGTAGAAACAACAGCTGGCTCCTAAAACTGATTCTCCTTTTGTTTTCCCATTTCAAAATATTCTTTAAATGTAGAAGCACAGAAACATTATTTCTAAAAACTAATTAAGCATGACAGACTGGTCTAATCACTACAATACCCATGAGTCTCAAGCTGACTACAGTTTCATGATAAGCACAGGTCAGTCGAAGGCATGAATCAGAAAAGTGGCCAATTTAAATGACCTCAGTGTAGAATTTGTCACTTTTGCTGTGACTGCTGAATTCATCTGAAATTGATTCAGAACTCAAATGTCAATTGACTGAGGCTGCCAAGTTGAATATTGTATTGTCCGTTTTCTCACCGCTGTTACATTTGGCTTCCACCCCCTGTAAGAAGTGCACTTCATCTGATTTTCTGCAGTTCTGTGATTGCACTTTTCTTAGTGAAATACACACTGGGAGTCATAGTTAAAAATTAAACTTCCTCTATTTCCAAGTGGGAAACTGGTAATTACAGTTACTCCAATATGATGCAAACACAGCCTAATATCAGTAACATTGGCTCCATTGCACTGTGTGGTGGTTAGGCCTTTGCAAAGAATCAACGTGCACAAGGCCACGACTTTGAATATGGAGCACTCAAACTGCTTGCATCACTAATAGTATCTGATACACCTGTGTTTAAGTCCAATATCCATTGTGATAAATTCTAAAGGATTATTTCTGTTGTAGTTACTGACAATCAAGAGTCTAAGAGCCTAGACTAAAGGCAAGAATGCATTATGCTTTTAATTTGGACTTTATCTCAGAAATATAAAGAAGTGTTCTTGCTAGTTCTCTAGCAAGGTGGCTCACACGCCACCAAGCCAGTAATACCATTGTACTGGTCAGTCACAGTAACTTTACAAGCCTTTCTTGTATTTTTCTCTGCAATGGGAACAGGACAGTAAATAATAATAATAATTGATACTTTATTAATCCCCTTGAAGAAAATTCTTTTTGACAGGCAGCCTCTTTAAAGCACCAAGGGTTCGGTGTTCAGTGTCAAGAGTCTTCAACACAGGCTAGAGCAGGAATAGCATTTGGCGAGGCAGAAGAAGTTTAGCAAAACAAAGCACTCATTACATTATTCCAGTCATAAAACTATAATACTCAAACTTGCATTATAAAAAAACTCATTTGCACATTAAACACTCTACACTTGTTAAGCTTAGACTCTGTTATCATTACAAAGTCCACCACTTAAGCCTACAACATAAATACAACACTGCAGCGGGCTGTACAGTAAAAACACTTGAGAGTGCACATGCCTTCCATCAAAAATTAACTTGAGTAGCTTTGATAATTATACGATGGTGTTAAATATTTAACAGCAAGCAGAGAGAGAGAGCTGTTTAGAGCAGCTCGCATGAACATCAACTTCATCCAGAACAATAACAATTACAAACTGCTGACTGTTCTCTCAGCCACTGTGCATCTTGCTGTAGCCAACTTATTCTACTTTGGTTTTCTTTCTCTCTTTCTCCGTGGTTCTCTTTCTACACCTTTCTATTTGCATCTCTCGCTCTCTGCAGCGAAGGGAGGGAGGGGAAGGAGATGATTTAAGGTAATGAGAGGAGTAAAACATCATTAGTGCAAATTAACTTTTGTCAGCTGAGGTGATCTTGGTGGGGGCGCTTCTGCCACCGGCGGCAGCTCACATAATGGCAATTTATGCATTAACGTGCGTTACAGTGTGTGTGCGTGTGTGTGTGTTTTCCAGTTTGTGTGTGCATGTGTGATGGTGGCCATCAAGGACACTTTCAGTCTTAAAGGGCAAGTCCAATCTTTTGAAGGGCCTTACTCAGACACCTTGAATCTTTTCATACCAGCTAATGTAAATACTTTAGTTGTGATGTGTAAAGATGAGAAGACGACGCACAGGATGACCTACAGTTATTTACCCTCATAATGCAAATAATCAAGAAACTCGTAAAAAAGTTGCAGTTGTGTTGAAATTGGGGCCTTTATATTGCATCTTCCTAAGAATGGACTTATGGACCTGTCTGTATATGCACACATGATAAAGCATTCATACACAGAGTTGATGTTTTTTTCACTTCTGAAAACAAACCTACATCCTTCAGGTTTGCTTCATGTTGAGACACTCATTTTAAATACATAGATTGCTGAAATTAGAGGTAGTTGTTGTATTCACAAAGTATCGCATCGTATCTTCCCTCTAGAAGTTATCCTCAATAGTGCAAAAAATTCATAGGTTTTCCTAATGAGTTTTTCCTTCCCTCCAGCTTTTACACTAAATGCTTTGTAAATTGATCTCAGATTAAAAAAAGTTTGATCATAAATACATCAGTGATATTTACCCAGACAACAGATTTTTTTTCTGCCAAA
Source organism: Sandelia bainsii (assembly GCA_032362345.1). NCBI lineage: Eukaryota > Metazoa > Chordata > Actinopteri > Anabantiformes > Anabantidae > Sandelia > Sandelia bainsii. Next base: position 3,923,362 of record JAUMHL010000010.1, read on the forward strand.
ATATGTGATCCACAACATCCAGTTTGACTCACTACAGTAAGTAAGTTTCTTTCATCTTCCTCCACATATTTGATTTAAGCAACGATTTTAAGTTGGATGCCCTTCCTGATGCAACTCTCCCCATTTATCCGAGCTTGAGACTGGCACTAGGGAGGGCTCTCCAGACGGAGACGTGAACCACCAACCCAGGGGTTCTTAGACAGTTAGCAATTGCCGACTGCCCTACCTACTGCGCCACCGCTCCCAGCTTTTCACTCACTACAAAATTTATATGGTTGAATTCAAGGACTCACAGTATTTGGTTAAGTTAGGGAGAGACTGTGGTCTGGCTTAATAGAGAAAAACCAATTGCACTTAGTCTTAGTCTTTAGTCTTAGTGTTAGTTCACATATAACATGTTTATTAGACTTTAAACAAAACAAGTCATTTTCTAACCTTAACCAACCTACTTTTCTTGCCTAAACCCAACAACACACAGAAATCTGGAGTCAAACTTGGGCCTCTGGCATGCCAAACCCCTATGTGGCTCACTTTCCGCTAATAAATGTAGGGCTTTATTTATTTAAAAAAATACATTATATCAGAACATCATTGTTACATGATTACATTTGCTACAAAAACACGATCATGCTTGCAGATTTCAGGAGACAGTGTTGTTTTATGTTCACAATCTTGTAACCTTTCTATAAAAAGAAAATAAACAGCCGCCTCTCTCTGTCTTTCAGTCTTCCTACGTCAGTGAGCAGAGGAAGCCATGGTCATGTTTAGTGCATGTGGTTTGTGTTGCACTCAGCATTGGAGAATGGGCTCGAGTCCATTAATTGGCAACGAACGGTCGCTGGAAACAAGACAGGCCCAGTATAGGTCAACCTGCTCCAAGGTTTGGAGTCATGTGGACATGGGTGTCTGCCCTGGGCTTCATACCGTAGCATAACTGATTCACAATGGACATAATGATTCCCTGAATTTCTTATGCATGCTTATTGTGGATGTTTAAAAAAGGGCATAATGGTTATTCACATTCACAAAAGCTGTCAAATGTTCCATAGAGTCACCCAATATTTAGTCAAAATAATATCATTCTTTGGAAAGTAGGCGAGAGAAGTGTGGGGGTGACATAAAATTGCTTAGTGGCTGAAGTGAAAGAAGTCACATTGCAGTTTCAGGGACACAGTCTTAAAGCTTCAAACTTCTGTCTTCAGATGTTTTTCTATTTAAAGATGACAGCTTGTACAGCTCCTGTTTGGATTGTCAGCATGTCTCTTCTGAACAACAGGTGGAAACTGAGACTCTGGCCAAAGTAGAGTAGTGTTTATTATAATCAAGTGTAATATGGTCTAGTAGTTTTTTTTTTCCTGTTAGCATTTCTAATATACAAATGAATCCTGTGTCACTATCAACTGACTTGGCTTTACAAGAAACTGCACAAATTGTGTATCTTGTATTTTCAGGACTCTGTGTGAAGAATATGAGTTAATTAACTAATTGCATGAAACCAAATGAATTATTTGTAATTATCACCACAGGACCAAAACACAGAGAGCGAGAGACACTGAGAAAGAGAAATAAAATCTTAATCAAGGCATGATGAATTTTCCTCGTCCATACAGACACGGGCACTTCATGGGGTCCCCTACTCCTCTCCTACAAACACACACACACACACATAGCACAACAGAGTGGGCGGAGAAGAGAGAATTAATTCTATGAAGTGAGCTGGCAAGGAGGCACTGTATGTAGATAAGTGGTGGGGGTGCTAAATGTTGTGTGTGTACTGCTACATGGCTGTGTGTGTGTGTGTGTATGTGTGTGTGTGTTTGAGAGCATGAGAAAGTATGGGATTAACTACCCTACGCTATGCGCATTTATATATAGAGAGAGAGACTGTGTGTGTTTGTGTGTGCAGGAGGCCAAGTAGAAGTGTGACTGTATACAATATACTCATCAAGAGCCTAATCTCTGTGTGTGTGTGTGTGTCTGACTACATAAGTAGTGTACTTTTGTCAACCTGGTCGCGGTGGCAATGACATATCTTAATCTGCTTAGTTAGCGGCCAGGGGTCTTTAGCTAACGGATTATCAGCCAGATTTGAGTAATAGACTCCTCATTTAGCTTTAATGCGTTTTGCATAGAGAGCAACCTCCCCTCATCACTCTTCAAGATGAATCTGCTTCTCAGCTACAAGATAAAGGAAAAAAAAAACTTCTAAAGATATTAGTCTGCCAGCAACTGCATAAATCATAACATTTTGCTAATGGAGGCAAAGTTAAAATATTAACACCGCCTCTGTAGTGCACGAGCACTACAATATGTACACACTTAGGTAGCCAGAAATACACACATACTGAACTGGTAATAGTATTTCAAATTAGAATCCTTCTTCTTCATTTTAACTGAGTGTAAAAGCTAACTTTGACCCTTACTTAATAAACAAACTGAATTCCCCCTACACCTTTTTGGCTTCTTTTTTGATCTATGATTCTTTTAGATCATCTATCTATCTATCTATCTATCTATCTATCTATCTATCTATCTATCTATCTATCTATCTCTTGCAAGGCCTAGTCCAGCTACAGAGTGATCACTTTCCACGCTTTATTAATTATATGAATAATGTTTAGAAAACTGAACGTGACGAGTGATTCACAAGATAAAAGACAGAATAATGACAAGTAGTCTGGGGAAATCTGAATGTTTTATAGAGTGTAAATAGATTTCCTCTCGTTTTAATCATCTAGTGGCCCCTCATTTTTTACTTTTGCTTTGTGCCCCCTGAGGTTGGGGACCACTGCCTATCTAAACAATAATCTTATTTCACTACCATTAGAAACCTTGGCCTTCACTTTGGAGGATTTTCCTCATTTTTCGTTTTGTGTGGCAATAGCTACAAAACAGCATGAACAAATACATGCACATGCACAAACAGTGGGATTCCCTGTAAATGATTCAGTGTCCTGACATAAATGTTACATGCATTTACATCTGTCTCTCACATAGACACTACTGTAGCATAATTAATAATCATTTATCATCTCATGTTCATCAGATATATTATTTATTATTTCAGCCACCTCAGTGGCTCATCAGAAAGTGTATTATCCTGTTGCTTTGATACATTTTTAGGAATGAAGGTTCAAAATCATGCTGTTTTCATTAGTGAACTACTGAGTTAATTATAGTAACATATAATTATAACTTGTGTGTAACACAAAGTATTTGTTAATTGTTAAAGTAATAATTGCTCGTAATTGGAAATTTTGCATATTTCTGGATTTTACTTATGTATAATCATATAAAACTATGTGAATTGAGACATTAATCTTCAGTATGCAAGACTGAGTGTGTGTGTGTGTGTGTGTAACACTCATGTTTCACTTTTAGACACACCTCATTAGTCTTCCCTAACACTATTGTGTGTGTGTGTGTGTATTTGTTTATTGCAAACAAGTGAAAGATGCATGTAAAAAAAAAGATGCATGCCACAAAATCTGTTTTTTCATACACACACACACACACACACATACAGTGCACATACAGACTCATACACAGATACTCGCCCACAAACAAAAACAGACAAAGCAGCCCCAGGTCTACCACTGCCATCATACACAAGACTTGGCCTGTCTGTGTGACACACACAGTTTGTTTGGTAGTTTTAATTTGACAGGGCTCTGAATAGAGCCTCTGAAACACACACATTCACGCTCGCACACACTTTCCTCCAACCTACACACACTCACACACACACCTTTAATTTGACAGCGCTCTAACAAGAGCCTGCTGCTTGTCAAATGTTCTCCAGTGGCAGCAGGGATCCGCAGAGCTGAGGGGGTTCTGTTCAAGGACATCTGTGAAGAAACTCACACACACACACACACTTGTTCGCTAACACACACTCGCTTTGAATAGGCTGTGAGAGGCAGCCTGCTCCACCACACGATGGGATAGAGGCTGCACACATGCTGAGGGGTTTCTACACTGCTGTTGCTCTCACTCTCCATCTTCCTCTGCCTCTATGTCTCTCTGTCTTTTTTTTCCTCTTTATCTAACATTCCATCGCTTTTTGCCTCTTTTGGTCTTAAGTAGAGGGCTGAGGGGCTGAGATAGACCAGGGGAGATTTTGATGATGGCTCCCTGTCTGGTCCAACGAGCCGATTGCCTTCTCAAACCACACACACACACAAACACACATCAATTTTCGCTTCATTCTTCAATCCACAACACCAGGAGACCTTTCAAAGTTACTCAAAGGAAGATGGGACTTTGGTCCTGATCCTCTGGATCTCATCCTATTGAAGGTGTTTGTGTGCACTCGTGACGCACTTATTCCTCCTTATGTGTGTGCATTTGTGTGTGTGTGTGTGTGTGTGTGTGTGTGGGAGCTCCCATGCTATCTTGAACTCAACATCCACGGGATACTTTGCTCATTAGAGGAAAGAGAGGGTGACTTGAGTGACTTCTCGTCGCTTCCCTGCTCAACTTGATCACAAGGCCGGTCCCGTGGAGCGAGAGAGAAAAGCGAGGCTTCAATACTGCATGTCCCGTGGAAAAGACAGCATGACACACCTGGGTATGAATGTGTGCATGTGTAAGGAGACACACGCTGGAGTAGAAAGATAAAGAAAAAGAATGTCATATTAAAATAAAAGCAAATTATACATCTACTGTATGTATGAAATGATTTACTGTATTAAATAATTAATACAAATCGTAGTATAAAGAAACTCAAATTTAAATAAACTAACATTAATTTACGTACTTAGAAGGCAGCTGGGAGTTTGTTGTGCTGCAGTATTGCAGACAACTACATAAAGATAAATTCTGGGGGAAAAAGTCATTGTTATCATGAGCCAGAAAATCATAGCATGTCAGACTTAAAATCCAAATGTCAAACATTATACAAAATCACAATCATGGAAAAGGAGGGACCGAGCTTTGCCACTAGCATCTATCTGATGCTATGTGTATCTGTGGGTGAGTGTGTGTTTGCCTTCCAGATAAAATACTGCACATCCCCACCCAATGATCTAGAAGGAGGGTTCACAGGAAGGCATCCAAAATGTCAACGTGTACATAAATACAAACGTCTTTTCGATTCGTAGTGACATTAAACCGAGGATGGACGGATGTTGCCCAGAATAAATGAATTTGTGAAAGATTTTGGCTTTGCACGATAACCAGCAATTCGAAGTGCACAGGAGAAACATTAACCCGCTCGAAGGTGTTGACTGTATTTTCTGATAAAACTGGCACTGATGTGACTCCGTACTGAAGATGCTCGATCTTGTGATGATGAAAAGCCGCCCAGATTATTTGAATCCTGTAAATCACAGCTAAAAGTCAATGTGTGAAGCCAAGGTCTATGAAACTATCAGCGTGCAATAGAGAACATAGACGATATGTTACCGCATTGCCAAGTGCTACCACTTAATACCATTAATCTTTGAGGCTCTCTCCACCATCTCTCTCACTTCATCTCTGCGTTGGAGTGCTGAGCGTCCTCTAAAAGTATGGATCTCGACCGCAGCCATTTCCTGTGGAAGAGGAAAAGGCTAAAGAGAAAGCGCTGACCCCTTTTCGCCGCAATTTTCCCCTCATCAACTTGTGAGACTTCATTAACTTCCATGGGGTAATTTCTTCTTTTCAGTGCGTTTCCAAGAGGGGGGGGGGGGGGGATTATGGCATTTTTCCCCCATCCATCCATTCTCTGCTCTTCTCCTTTCTTGTGTTCATCTCCCTCTATTAACTCATTCTTATTTCGTGTGAAAGAACGTTTTCTTCCACTTGATGATCACCTATGATGTCAGAAATTTAAAGGGGAAAAAAGAAAGAAGGGTTTCAGGGAAATATAGCTGCTATACAGCTGCAGAAGTTATCCCCCCCCCCCTCTCCCCCAATTCAAACAACTGCACACAACAAGCACAAGTAGCTTCTGAAGTTAGCATCTCACAGTTTTTATCTTTCAGGAGCCCACAATAAAACTCCACTGATGGTACTCAGCTTGACGCACAGGCCTCAGTGAGCTGCTGCACGCTGGGAACAGTGAGTCAAGGCTGCCCTCTTTAGGAAAACAGTCGTCACTGTAGGAATAAAATGTAACATATTTCTTTATCCTCATGTATGAAGTATATTTGAGGATGTGTAAACTGACATTCAAATACATTCTTTATGATGATTTATTTATTGGCTGCTTTTAATAACTGTAGATATGTTATATATATAATGTTAAAAAATTAAATAACCCAACAGATGCAGGGGTATAAATTAAGTATGCTGTGAACTTAAGTGCAATTTAGTTACTTGAATTTTACTTCAATATATGATGCTTCTTGAAATACACTGTACAGTGGCTTCAGAAAGTAGTCGAACTCCCTCAGCTTTTGCTCACTTCTTTGTATTATAGCTTTCAATGCTAAGATGCTTAAATAAAATACCGAATTAGGGATCTGAATACTTTTGTATATGAGAGATTTAACCTTTTAGACTTAGTAGATTAATTAGAGATTAAACTACTAAACAATGACTAAACAAATTTAATGTCTTATTTTCTTACATTCTAAATTACTATATTGTGAGCCTTGTACAAAATGATTTTACAATACTTGTGTTCATTTTCATGCTAATAAAGTTCATTAGAGCTGGAAAAGTTATTTTCCAAAAGTGCAGGTGTTGCTGAGGTCATAGTTATACGTATAGTCTATGTCAGGTGTTTCCTTAACATATGTAAATCCATATAAGAGAAAGTCAAATTCAAAATTAACAGCGTTTCCCTGAAACTTCTAGGCACTTAGAGGTAAGCAGTCATCCCTTGTTGGGCTTCTTGTGTCTTTTATTTGCAGCAGACCACCAGCAGGATGAGGGCAGCTTGTCTCATGTGTACTCCAGAAAGCGATGTTCATCAGTCTGTGCTGATATGCAAACTTTCATCTTTCTCTCTTTCCTCTAAGCAGTTCTACATGATACATGAAGTGCCAGGGCCGGGCCTGGCATAAGATAAATGCCAACCACTCACTCTTCCAAATGTCACATCTGACATGTCGTAGTCTTTCAATAACCATTCCTGCTAGACCAATTCAGAGCCACGCTCTTCAAACAGTCCCTGATGTCTCGCAGCGAGAGGGAAGGGGAAACGCCTGGAATTTGATCTGCCTCTGGGTATGAGTTGTCTTCCCTACAGTGAGCTCCCTAATGATGAAGTCTGTCAAATACAAGTAGTGAGGCCTTCTGGTTCTCAGTCCAAAACAGCCCCCATCATCATCAATAAAGAAAGAATAGTCTTAAACTACTCCTGGTTAAAACAATAAAAAAGCTACAGAACTTTGCTTTGACTTCTCCCTGTCCACAGTACATACATGCAATTTACACACCAACTTCATATTTTAAAGCCATTAATGCACTGAAGACCGTGAGATGTGGCTAAATGACCTGTCACCTAAAATTCACCTGGAAAGACTTAGATACGCTGTGAAGGACAAGCATCTGGCCTTCAGGGAGGTTTGGTCTCTTTTCGTTGCCTCTCCCCACCAGCAGTTCCAGGGAGCTCAGACTAAAATGGCTCGGAAGCGCCTCTTCTCTTCATTTATTCTTGAGAGTTCAGTACATGATCACTGCACGTTTTCCTTTGGAGAAACTGAAGCAGCCCATTTGTAATGATTCAAGACAGCTGAAGTGCTTCAATAAAAATTATTAGTTAGTGATATGGTCATATGGACTCATGGTTTTGGTCATTTGCAATGATGCATATATTAAGTGAGTTTAGGTTGTGGCATCAAATATCAGTTTAATAAAACAAGTGAGGATGTCATGGTTGTTTCCACATAAATAACAGCAATTTACTTTTATTTTCTTTGGAAGGCATCTTTAATCCAGATATTTTAGAGCGGTGTCTCCCTTCAACAAGTTTGCCAGAAGTTGAACTATTAATCCATTGTTTATTCCCGTTAAGGGATGCGGGGGTGCTCGAGCCTATCCCAGCTGTCACTGGGTGAGAGGACAGATCAACATCTAGAGACAGACAAACATTCACATTCACACCTATGGGCAATTTAGAATCACCAATTAACCTAACATGCATGTCTTTGGACGGTGGGAGGAAGGCGGAGTACCCGGAGAGAACCCACGCAGACACGGGGAGAACATGCAAACTCCACACAGAAAGACACCCGGCGAAACCACTGATTCAAACCCAGGCCATTCAAGTACACACGTCAGTACAGGACAATATGAATAAAGATATCACAAAATACTGCACTGAAAAGAATTAAATCCTTCGCTGTTGAAGAGCTATGTCACTAATGCAAAGTCTTGAACAATGTCAGCACAATGAAGAGAATTTTGAACAGAACACATCACAACAAATACTCCCATCAGGAATGTTTTGACTCAGTCCTAAGAAATAATCTGCAGACTCCGATCCATTATATTTTGATACACCAGATGTAACTGGCAGAAATCCTAATGCTTACTGCCAACATTCGAACACAAGTGTTTAGTAGAAATAGTAGCATTTCACTACTTTCCTGCTGCATCTGGAGTCACACTTCATTTTAAAACTTTGATGAGGGATTAAATTGCCAACTAAAAAAAGAAGAAAGCATCGTTAAAAATAATTAGGTCAGTATACATTTCTATGAGCATTCCAATTTATTGAAGGCACATAAGTTAACAGAACACATTAGTTGCGCTGGATAAACTGCTTACATTCATCGTCAATCAACTTTTCCCATCAATTAAATCAAGTTTGTTTCACATATTAGGACTAGCTACTATTTCTGGATTTTAAAAAAATACCAGTGTATTAATTAATGTTTAAAGCAACAAGACCTTTGTTCAGTCACAGAAAACATTATGTGATTGTTTTTAGCTTTTTGACAGTTGCCTTCATTACAACCACCCTTGTGGTCTCACTTTTATGATAAATTGTGAGATTAAAACCATAAATACATTTGACATTTCCTAATACTGTAAATACAAGATTACCCAGCCTAGTCAGTTTTAGTAATCACTACTACTAATCTACAATCATCACATTTCACAGCAATATTAAATACCATTTAAGTTACTCTAAAGGATTTAAGTCCTAATTTTCCAGTGTATTGCAACTGTTTGTATGATTTTTACACGAAGGACTTTTGAATAGACAGGTTTAGGCCTTTATGTCAGGGGTGACTGAGTTACAGTTACATATTATGGCTGGTTTTCCACACATGGACTAAGCACAGCAGACTTAAACCACATCTATGGAACGCTCCCATTATGTGCACAAGGACAGAAAACCATCACCAAGATCGTGTACAGTGCAAATTCCAGCAGACTTGCTGAAATTTCATTCTTCAATTGTGTTCACATATCTTCAAAATGTGGAACTGTGCTTCCCAGAAAAATCTTGCGTTTCTTTCAAAGTTTCACTGATTTTGAACATGGTGTCTCTTCTTTATCTCGGTCCCTTCCAAATCCTTCATGCAAGTAACCAGGAAATCGCGGCACTTTTGAGCATACTGCTCAGGGAAATCCCGGAAATGACTGACGTGAGCACTGGAAACAAAGTCAAAACTTTCCACCGGGGTGCCCTTCTGCTTCAGGGTCTCCACAAAGAGCGTGATGTCTTTGTGTCTGATCACCTGGTCGGCTCTGGAGTACAGGGAGAAATGAGGCCAGGCGGGTGGTCTCTCCCGCACAGCGTCGTAATGGTTCTTGTGGATGTACTTGGTCAAGGGGTACAGCACGATTCGCAACAGGAAAACAGTCACAGCAAAAAGTGCTAACAGGAAGTACCTTAAAACAGGACTTACGTTTGGCCCTAAGGTGGCCATCAGTGCACGTAGGGCCCCGCAGACATTCCTGCTACCAGGGGCGCTGTCCACTACAGCCCCAATCACACACAGGGAACTAAAGTGTTTGTCACTGCGCAGCAACTCTACGATGTACCGGTACAGCATGAAGCCACCGTTGCTAAATATGTGAAAGAAAATAGGACTGTTCTCCACCTCATAGTCATAAAGGATCTCCAGCAGCTTGTGGGCTGTACTGCTCAGCTCCTTGTAGCCGAATGACTCTGAGATGAAGACTGTCTTCAGAGGAGCTGTGTAGCGGACAGTGACACAACCCTAAAAGTGAGGAAAAACAAAGAAATGAGTGAATATGCGAGTTGCTGACAGCTTTGTGTAGCTTCCATCATTCCACAGCGCTGTCAAAGGGACAGTGCAGTTTGTTGTTTAGCTTTAACCTGCTCATTGTAGATGGAGCTGTATTTGGAGAGATGTTTGTCTTTGCAGCCAGCCCAGCCCAGTAGTATCACAACTGGCTCCTTTGTCCCCTGCCAGTGTCTCTCTGAAAACAAGGGAAACAAAAAAAAAACAAAACACGACGTTAGTGGAGCTGTCACAGCTAAGCTAAACTGAGCTAGCAAGCGCATTTGCAGAATCACACTGCCGTTATGCTGTTAGCATGTGCGCTAAGCTAACGTAAGTCAAGTAGGGGCATGAACGCGCAGTAGGTTACAACAAAACGACGCTCACCCGATGTCACTGCATCTGGAAACACGATGTTGTAGTCTATTTCATCGTCTGCCATTTCTGTACGCGAGAGTTATCAGCTGCTGTCCGTCCCAAATGTCAATGTTCGGTTCATCTGGGGGGGGGGGATGCTAACAAGCTACAGAGCGCTGAATGAAGCAAAGCCTGAATGTAACCCAGCAGACAGGTCTGTGGACTGTTCGCTGTCATCACACGACGTGTGCTTTCTCTCCACAGGACCGTTTCTTCTTCTTCTGATGTTTAATGGCGGTTGTCAAAATACTTATAGGTGCATTAACGCCACCTTCTGGAGTGTGGAACAGAATGGATTAAATCCTGTTGATAAACCGACATTAAAAAACTGAAAAACTGCCCTATAATTAAGGTCCCCAGTACTTCACCTAAAATTATTAGATAAACTAAATGTTCTGTTCTTTGTACATACTGTATATACTTATGACAGTCAAAAAACATGTTCAACTGTTTCTCTTCTTCCACAATACTCACAATTCCCTGTTTCATGCTTTTTCATCAACTTCAAAGTACTATTCAACCCTGTACACAAGAGTGAGAGGATCCAGTTGCTCTCTTATGCTGTGGGGGGCATGGCCTTGATCTACTTGTTCCCTTAGAGGGAAGAAACACATAGAAAATACTTCTGAGGGACACCGGCCCAGAGACTTGTAGAATCAACACCAAGGTGCACTGAAGCTGTTTTGGCAGCAGGTGATGACCCAGCACCTTACTGAAACACTCAGTGTTGTATTTTCCTTTTATTTGTCACTGGTCTATAAATGTCCACTTACATAGAAAGGATTAAGACATGATGTTATGATCTATTTATTTATGCTTTCACAATTATTGTTGTTATCACTACAGATAAATGGGGTCACCCAGGCACATGCAAATGTTTCCATCTGGTCTGATACAATACAATAAGATAAAGATTTATGTTTCTATGAGAACATATATCCTCTGTTCTCAGAGATCATCAAATTCATGGATATGAAATGCTCTTTTTCTACATTAATTAGAAGGAAATAGTGGTACTATATCATAGAGTTACCCAAATTATATGTCCACTTTTTACTGAAGATATTAGACGTAAGCTTAAAATACTTGTGTTTTCCATGTTTTCGAACATGTGCATATGTAGACATATATAATGATAGAAAATGCTAATAAAAATATAGTACAATTTTCTTTTTAATTGTGCGATACATATCATTAATGTCACAGAATCAAATATTGACATATACCCATATATGATATTCAGTCATTTCCTGCATCTATCTGACGTTCTCACGCACGCATGTGCACATGCGTCAGAAAATCTCGTGGAGTCTCGGGTCAACTCGTGAACTTCAAAGCAGATCACCTGATTTGAAGTTGGACTCCCACTTGACAGGTGCAAAATCTGTCTGCTGGAAGCTGAACCCTTGGAAAACTGATCACCTGGAAAACTTTTGGGAACTCTAAACTTCATCATCGTCATCATCAAAACTGAAGTAAAACCATAGAGGAGAACTGTATTTTAAAAGTGATCCCCTGCTGGAATAATGGCTTTTAACGGATTCCCTGGGTGTGAGCACCTGCTGAACGGACTCGCAGGTTTTCCTGCAGGTATGCTAACAGCTACACCTTCTAATATAACACCTACTTTACTCATAAAACCTGTCTTATAACGTTACAAGTACAGAATTAGAGTGAATTAATGAAAATGTTGAGTTTAAAGAAAGACTTTTAATGGAACGTTGTGTGAAAAAAATGATTTTTGATGGACACAAACACACTCGACGTTTTCTCGGTCTAAAATAAATGTGAAATGGTAAAAATGGAGGGATTTTTCAGCTGGGAGATGCACCCCCATCACGTATAATCGCTTTAAATACACAACCAAACGCACAAAACATGAACAAACAAAAACGCCAGTGTTAAATTAACATCAATATATTTTAATATTATTTTAAGAGAGTGCATTTCATGGGAGACTGGCTTACCACAAAATGCACTCCTCTAATACTGTTTCTGTTTGTCCCAGAGTTGAATAATTGTGAGAGTGAATTTGTAGAATTCATACTGGTTAGTGGTGTACGTTTCATGGATGTGACACTTTCCTAGTTGGAGATAGGATGGGGTGCTTTTCATGGCAGGGGTGCTTTTTCCGGTGTAAGACACCGGGTCAGGTGTAGAATGTGTTAACAATGGTGTAGTGATTTGAAAACATTATTGTTATTAAAGCAAGCCGTTGCGTCTGGCACTGGGACCTTTTTTAACCATTTTACTAGTCACTGAATAGTCTGTTTAAACCCAGAAGACTGGTGTTTGCGTCTGGCAGGACAGTCAACGTCCCAGGTAGCATCTTGCACTGGGACCTCTTTGTATTATCTTCATATTTCAGCACCGTGGCTGCATCGATGTTCCTTTCACCCTGAAGGCTGCTCTTTGCATCTAACAGGACTGTCAACACCCCGTGACTGTAGTCTTTGCGTCTGGCAGGGCAGGTACCTTCCACTTGTTAACACCATCTTTATTACAGCACTAGTGATTTCTACTGGTTGGTTAAGGTCTGTACAGTCGGAGTAGAACTTGGGGTGACTGGGTTGAACTTCCCACATGTCACGTCCTCCCAGATACGGTTACGATGTAACTCTGGTTCAGAAATGTTTTGACTTCATAACTAAATTATATCTTGTTCTCTTCTCTTATTTCGCTCCATCACCTGAGCTGCTGTTGTTCACTGTGGACAAAAAAGGTAAGTGTGAGTTTGTGACTTGTTACAAAGGAGGCACCCACCCTCATCACCTTCTACAGGGGCACCAGACTGCTGTATCACAGTCTGGTATGGAAACTGCCACGCCTCTGACCGCAGAGCCCTTCAGAGGATTGTGCGGACTGCTGACACATTGGCAGCTCTCTGCCAAGCCTGCAGGACATTTACACTTCCAGCTGCATCTGTAAGGCCACCAGCATCGTGGATGCATCCCTGCAACGAACTGTTCACCCCCCTCCCATCTGGTTTCTGCAGCATAAGTCTACCAGACTGTGCAATAGCTTCTTCCCCCAAGCAGTCCAGCTCCTGAACACCATGCTGCCCCCTACCACACTGAACTGTCTACTCCACACCCTGCTCTGCACTACATAGCTTTTCTCACGGCTGCTGTGAGTGAATGTTTACATGTCACATTTATTTATGACTACTGCACACTGCAATACTTGCACAATTGCCACATTTACACTATGTTAACTTGATAACTGTTTACATTTTCAGTACCCTGTTCAGTACATTTGCACCGTTCTCCTCTCTTTGTTGTCTTTAGTCTAGTGTATCATAATTCTACTGTATACTGTGTACAACATTGTAGTGTGGCTGTAATTATATCTTTTAGTTGCAGCTATGATTATATGTGTGTACGTACATATATACTTTTATATACAAGTGTATATATAAGTATATAAGTACCAGGTATGTTTATGAGTAAGCATTGTACACAGTATACAATACTATATACTGTATCGTTATTGTCTCCCAGTTGTGTCACCCCCATTGTATTATACTTGTATTTTATTTTTTAGGTTAAGTTTTTTTTTTATATTTTAGAGATTGTAAAGATGTATTTATAGATATATAGGTAATTGTATTGCATTAAAATTGATCGTACTAAACATTTTATATCTTTGTCTGCTCTTATTTTAACACCTGAGCTGCTGCATTCACACACTGTGGGAAAATGTAAGACAATGTAAGCTTGTCATAGAAACTGAAATGAGAGAGAAACAGCGATCTTGACAATAATGCCGTGCTAAGTAGCTGCTGCCGTACAGATATGAATGAAATTAATCTTCTCATCTGTGTGTTGGCAAGAAAATGTTTTAATTTAAGGTGCAGGTGGCTCTGAGACCCAGGTTCGGGAGGCAGACACCCTCTCTACCTTTAAGACTAGGCTTAAAACTTTCCTTTTTGATAAAGCTTATAGTT
>JAUMHL010000010.1:3937954-3964268 GCA_032362345.1 Sandelia bainsii
ATTACAGATATCTTTAATTCGACTTTTGACTAGTCAAAATGTAGTTGTAGATATCTTAAATTACACTTTTGACTAGCTGGAAGTACAATGCAGATATCTTAATCGTATATCCTGTCTACCTGTTAAATGTTAAATCCGCTTGCCATACTGAAAAGTCTCTTTTGCATTTGGACTCAACGAGTTGACCCGAAGAAAAGTCTGTCTGCTGGAAGCTGAACCCTTGGAAAACTGATCACCTGGAAAACTTTTTGGAAAACCTTTTACACTTTTATTGGACACCACAACTGAAGTAAAACCACAGAGGAGAACTGTATTTTAAAAGTGATTCCCTGCTGGGATAATGACTTTTAATGGACCCCCGCCCCCGGATGGGAGCAGAGCGCCTGTTGAACGGACTCGCAGGTTTCCCAGCAGGTATGCTAACAGCTACATCTTCTAATATAACACCTAATTTACTCATAAACCCTGTCTTATAACGTTACAAGTACAGAATTAGAGTGAATTAATAAAAAATATTGAGTTTAAAGAAAGACTTTTAATGGAACGCTGTGTGAAAAAATGATTTTTTAAGGGCACAGACGCACACTCGAAGTTTTCTTGGTCTAAAATAAATATGACATGGTAAAAATGGAGGGACTTTGCCGGAACAGGTGTGGAATGTGTTAACAATGATGTAGTGATTTGAAAACATTATTATTTTGGTTTGAGAGCATCAAAATTTCCCAATTTATCGTAGGCGGTTTGGTAAAAAAGATGGCGACTGGGCCTTTTTTTAAAATAGCTAAAAACTATTTTTCTTGTGCACCATGGAGACGATGGAACTTTTAGGAGCTGACGTCAGCACGTACAGTAGTAAACAGGACGTGTTGTTCAGTGTGGGTAGTGGAGTTTCAGTAACTAGTGTTAAAACAGTTTAGTGCAGATAAAACACAGACGTTTGTGTCATTAATTTAGAGAAGCTTTGCTGTCAGTTGAGCACCCACAAGTTAAGCGGCGCATTGTGTTTGGCTCACTGAGCATCAGTTCCTGTAAACAGCTGTCCTCCTTACAGTCAATCATTTCATTGAAGTGAAAGATTTGTGTTCTCAGGAATGAAGTGAAATGTACGGAGCCCAGGAGGGGACATGGGAGAAAAAAAAATTAATGGGTGAAAAAAAAAGTTATACTTTTGCGAGATCTCCCAAAACTGTTGCTAGATCTTGCAAAAAACTTTGCGAGATCTCGCAAAAGTTTTTATTGTAAAGTACTTCCAGGTCAATTGGTTACCATAGATACGACAACAATGGAGGGAGGAGGACAACGAAGAGGAGGCTGCTGCTAAGAGCCCACCGAGGTCTGATGGGAGTGATTCAGAATATCATCACAGGATGCTTGCAGAGATTCTTGATGATGGACTCTCTGATGACTGGCCTCTGCGTCTGGCAGGACCAGTGCTTTACACAGAAGCCTTTGGGTCTGGCCGGGCTTGTGACACCACAGGTAGCGTCTTGCACTGGGACCTCTTTGTATTATCTTTATATTAGAGGAAGGTGGCTGCATCAACGTTTCTTTCACCCTGAAGGCTGCTCTTTGCATCTGGCAGGGCAGGTACCTTCCACTTGTTAACACCATCTTCTTTATTACAGCACTAGTGACTCTTACTGGTTGTTCTGAGGTCTGCACAGTCGGAGTAGAACTGGGGGTGACTGGCTTGAACCTTCTACATGTCACGTCCTCCCAGTGAAGCTCATTGATGGCAGATGAAAAGGGGGGGATGATACTGCACCACATGAGACTGCTGCTGTTCACTGTGGATAAAAAAGGTAAGTGTGAGTTTGTGACTTGTTACAAAAATGATATTTTACTGTTTTCTAGTCCTGTTTATCCAGATTATTAATTATTTAAAATATCTTAATGTTTTCAGTTACTAACCATTATTTTTTCCTTGTCTTACTCCACCTGAGCTGCTGCTGTTCACTGTGGACTAAAAGATCAGTACGAGCTTCTTATTTTAACAAAAATAAAGAGGTGTGGTGTGAAACAAATACAACAATCTTTGTTTTTGTGTAAAGTTTGTTTACCACACTTGTTGATCTACATATGTCATGTAATAATTAAGTTTATCTGACTAAACATTTGATATCTTTGTCTGCTCTTATTTTACCACCTGAGCTGCTGCATTCACACACTGTGGGAAAATGTAAAACAGAGTCTAATCCAGTTTATCTGTACAGTATCACTTCTTGAATAAACGATGATTTGTTTCACTATGCATCTTGTCTTTCTCTTCCTCGACCATCTGAGCTGCTGCTGTTTATGTCAAGTTGGAAAAGGTGAGAAAATAATATTATGTAAAGTAACAGCGTCGTATATGACACAGCTGTTTGTACTGTAAAATACCAGCTGTTCATTACCTGCTCTTATCTTACTCGACTACCTGAGCTGCTGCTGCTGTTACAAACAGGTGAGTTCCTGACTTGTATAGAAAGTTACAGGTTTATCACAAATGGCTAAGAATTCAAAGAAGCTTTGTTTTTGCATTATTTATGTTTATTTTTTTTACAGACACATTGTTTCAGGGTACATGCAGTGTTTCTTTAATTCAGATTCCTGACAAGATGAGACGACCACAAGATGGAGAACAGCGGTTACCTGCATTTCAGCAGATTAATGTTGTAAAGGATTTGTTTAGCTTTTTATGAAATACAATCATTTGCTAGATGAGAATATTAATACCACTCTCATGTCTTTTCAGTAAAAATGTAGCTGGAGCCAGCAGCTGCTTAGCTTGTCATAGAGACTGAAATGAGAGAGGAACAGTGATCTTAACAATAATGCTGTGTTAAGTAGCTGCTGCCGAACAGATATGAAGTTAATCTTCTCATCTAAGTGTTGGCCAGAAAAGGAATAGCTGCATTTCTCAAATGTCAACATTTTTCTTTAAGAGTCTAAAAGTACAAATTGTAATTTAACAAACTAAAGTCAAGATGCTGATGATGCTTCTTCCAGCTGACTTCTTTAATAATTTCTCACTACTTCGGTAGTGGAAAAATGTCTTCTAGAGAATAACCTCAAATATCCTCCACCTGTGACAATAATTTAAATTTATTTAGACACATATTACAAACACACTCCTGACACTCCATCATCACTGACAGCAGATTAAAAGATGATCCATATTCATGATTTGTTTCTGATATCACAGGGCAGGACTCTTCCTGAGTGTTTGACGTTCCTGAGAGGAAGCCAGCTGAACACTCAGCCACCTTCAGCACTATCACAGTCTGCATTCACTGCTTTGATATTCAATTGAATAATAATAAATCAACTCAGATATTTAAAATGATCCTGTGTTCTGTGAAAGTTTTTTTTTACCCTCAGTCATACTGAGTTAACATGATATATGTATTTTTTTTAAAAATCAAAACAGATCTATTACAATATTTAATCAATCGAAGATCACATGAATAATATAAATGTCACTGACATATACCTGATTTATTAGTAAACTATACTCTTGGGTTTTACACATGTCACATGTAGCTAATGCCAATGTTAATTCTCTGTATAAGATGCTGTAATTGTGAAGGATAAACATGACTATCCCAGGACACAAAGTCATGTCATTGTGTAAGCTTCTGTTTGTCCAACCACCAGTTAAAGAAACCCACAATATTAAATTCACTATGATATAAGACAAAAAGTATAGTGTCCCTTAAACTATATAAGTAAAAGTGTCAATTGGTGCTTGCAACAACAAGAAGAAAGAAAGATAATAAATGAATGATAAGGAATATTATGATAAAAAAAAACACTTCCTATGTGTAACAGTAAAATAAGACAAAATAATAGTTCAACAAATAACATATTTTTGTTCACACATGTACTGTTTTATTTTCTATTTTCATAGACATAGTCATGTCAAATATAAAATTATTTTTTTCTAAATTCAATTCACTTAAATTGGTGGTATATCATAGTGTTACCCAACATATTGTATAAAAAAATACAAAAATTGTATTTAACTCTTCTCTATCAAGGTGAGACCTGCTCAGTAGTCTTCCTGTTGAATGTCGTCAGATGCTACTGTTAATAAAGTTAAATTGAAGTTAAAGTTAATAAAGTAAACTTTTTAAGTAAGTTTGTTTATGTATTGTGGACTTGTGTTGAACTGCTGCTTCACTGCTACTTTCCGTGAGTGTGTATAACTGTACGTTACAGTATTGTGTAATACAAAATAAGTACATTTAACAATGATACATTTATTTTCATAACAAATGTTTCAAGCAACGTTAGAACAGTGTTAGAGATGAACTTTAAATATATAAAATGTCTCTCAGGACCATTATGTGAGCGCATTTTTAGTAGGAATAAAATTATAAAAAAATAAACTACATTACATTTTTTATTTGTGTCGTTTTATTGGTTTCTCCACTGGAAAATGGCTGCCTTAAAACTAAGTCTGTCTCTGTCTCTGTCTCTGTCTTTGTCTCTCTCAGATGATCCTGAGGCAGCTGTTGGACTCAGCCTTTAACATGCACTCCAAGCGCGTCTTACAGCCAAACATTAAGTTATAAAATATCCTGGTTCAAGGGGACTTTAGTGTACTAAGAGTGTAAGTCATCAAGTCTGACAGCTCCTTAGAGGAGAGATCTTTTTCCTCTTTCTGTTCTGATCTGTCCACAGGTAAGACACACACATTCCTGTGCTAGACATTTTTATATGGAAGCAAATATGTTCCTCTGATTTTCTTTAGCTGCCACTCAAAAATGTAAACCTTTCTTTCTGTCTTGCTTTTAAGACTGAATATGTGTCAGAGATAGAGACCAGGGACTGTGCTAAGTGTGCTAATCTGGAGGATCCACAGCTCCTCTTCACCCTTAGAGAAACCTGCCAGTCCACCTATCTTAGTAACAGGTAGGTTTCCCCCACCAGCCGCTATTCTTACAGTGAGGACAGCTTCACACAGAATCTCTACAACTGAGAGTGAATACTGTTAAAATGTAAACAAAGATGTCTCCATTGTGTTTGGTTAGCCACACTGGTAAGATACACAGAGCTAATGTTACACACTGACCTGGGATCCAAACTTGTAGGCAGGGGACTGCTGTATGGCTGGGCTGAGGAACACTGGGAAGTCCTAAATGATGGCGATGAGCTTCTTCTCTAGCTTCAGCAGTTGTCGATAAACAACTTGTGCAACAGTGCATATAATGCCTGATACTAAACAAGTAAACAAGAGTCCCCTGGTCATCTTCATGGGCGTTCTCGCTCTGATGGCCCTCTGTTATGTTATTTGTCACCCCCGGAGTCTTGCCAGGTGTGTGTTGCGGTAAAGGCAGAGCCAAATCCAACTTTTGCTCTTTTTTTGGCTGTCTTGCACTCTCTGTGGTGCCAGTGTTGGCTGTGTTGAATGCATTCCTCCAATGAAATGAACGGAAGAGTTGTGTTTTTTCAGATCTCTTCAGATTTCTCTCTTTCCTACCCTAGTGTTGATGTTGAGTGTCGTGAGAATGCTGTCACCCATTAGGATGCCTAGATTTAGACACTGTATACTATGCACAATAATGCCTTATGATTGCAGAACATTAACATTAGTATTAGACTCTCAACGAAATGCTCAGACAATTTTTGGCACATTTCAATGTGTGTTAAGGGGGCTTCCATCAAATGAAATTCTGACTCTAGCAACTCCCAGTGGTCTAATAAAAATAATCTATTAAATAATACTACTCTAATTCTGTTATATGGACTTCAAATTAGTAAATGTGTACATATGTGAGTGTATATACGGATTTATGTAATTGTGTGGACAAATTATATATTATTATATACTGTATATATATATATTACATATTGCTGTGATGTTTAAATTTAGGGTGAGGGGCTACTAAGTGCATTATGTCAACGTGCATGTCTGTGCCTGTGTGTGTGAGCGAAGTTGTGACTCCAACTGATATCAGATTCAATAAAATGTCTTTTGGAGGTCAGATAGTGTGTGTCCTAATGTGGATGTACAAAGTGTGGTATGGTCATTATTGACATTCTTGCACACACACACAGACAAATCAATATGACAGTACTCTCCCTTCCCAGGTTTACTCCCTGCACCTCCCATAGGCAGCAATACATATGATATATTCAGAATACACATGCACACACACTCACTAGTATACACTCAAATGTACACACACAGTTTAACACAAACTGCATATTGATTCAATCACTGACTCACTCTGGATAGATGAAGACAGTAATATTGGCCAGGTTAACTAGACGGTGTGTGCGTGTGTGCTTAGTTCCAGATGTACCAGGAAATCTATTTCAGAGGCGCCTGCAGTAAAAGGCAGGAAATTGAACCAGTTGACAGAAGAACCCCCTCAAGGTTGGTTCATAGTCATTAAGACCATTTAGCTCATCAGCTTGCTCCACCCAAAACCACTGTCTGAGTTCCCATGGTTTTGGTGTCTTGTTTAAATTCTGGGGTATGATTGAGTTTTAAATGCTGAAAAAAATAACAAAATAGTAAAATTACAAAATACTTCAATACTCAAGTACATTTTTGTATTTTAAGTAAAATTTTTAGATACTACTTTACTATACTGTATACTTCTACTTGACTGCTTTTCAGAGTGGAGTAGAATCTTAGATGGGATGACATATAATACGTAAATGCTGCATGAAGGGAATTAAACAGATGAGACAAATAATTACTCTTTATTCTTTTATTCGTGTTGTTTTGTGGACGTTGTTTGGCTTCCTCCATCAATGATGGCAAATCATCTTGGTCCATAGTTAGCAAAGCACACTGAAATCATGATCTGACCACCACCATGTTTCATAGATAGGATAAGGTTTTTATGCTGGAATGCAGTATTTGCTTTTCGTCAAACATATTGCTTGTCATTCAAGCCAACAGGTTTTACTCATAACATTAATACTTACTGACCGTAGAAACATCATGCACTTTTTGATCTAGTAAGAGGATTTTCTTTTACTTTAACTTGCTAGCAAAGCCTGTCATGCTGCTAACACTTGTATTTGCAATGAGTTGAATTATGAGTTGTGCGGATTTGGGCATATATTGCTCAGAGACAGTTAGGGAAGCTGGACATGTTTATTCTTTGATTTATTCCACTCATTCATTTGAAGGAGCTGTAACAGATTTCCAGTCAACATTCCTTTTTGATTGGACTTACTTTGCAGTTTTGCAGAAAAAACAACTATTTGGTGATCTCATCTGTCTAATTGTGATTGACAGTTCAGATAAAATTACATGTTACATTTTTACAAATATTTAACTGTTAACAATATTGCCTGGCGTAACCTAAACAGGCCTGTGTTGTCAAGATCAAATAAGATCAAATAAAATTGTAACTATATAGCCCAACTGCCAATCAAAAACTTGCTCCAGTGAGCTTTATTTGCCTTAGTTAGTCTGTACCGGATGCTGGATGCTCATGTGCTTGATGGAAAAGAGGTCAAGTCAGACAGCCACACCTGCCTAATAATATCTGTGATATATTGTGTATTTTACCTACTTTATAGTAATCTTTGTAATAAATACAGTGTATATTTAAAGTGTGTTCATACCTTCACCTACATCGTCTTCCTGTAATAAATTAAATTCTCCACATGGTGGCAGCATTTGACAGCAAACAGCGTTTAATTTCGTCATGCAGGACTTCGTAGATGTTCCACAGTAGCATTTAACATAATGAGCACACACACTGTGTTTACTGTTTTTTTTAAAGCTAATTACAAGATATGTATTTCAAGATATGAACTGCAATAAAAAAGGACAATTCAGTATTAGTAATTTGCTAATTTGATACAAAACCGTGACAGGTATAGTAGCCTTCTGTTGATTCAGTGACCAGAAAAGTTAAAATCTTAAGACAAGTTGTCAGGACACATAAAAATGCTCTTTGTCACATTGAGAAATTGTCAGAACATACCAAACATAATTGAAACAGGATATACTTGGATAATATGAATTTAAACTAGTTTGAAAATTAATTATAATTAAAGTAGTTACCAGTGACTGATGTGGGAAAGAACAGAGACCTGAGAGAAAAGATGGGGAGTGAGGTCATCTCACCTGTTTCATATACTCACTCAGTCCCCCCAGGGGAGAACACTGGCCCTCTGTGTGTGTGTGTGTGTGTGTGTGCATTTCTTGATTTCCTTGTGTTGACAAATTTTCTTCACATACTATTCTTGTGAGGACGTATTAGCAGGTCCTCACAAGTTCAAAGAGCGTTTTGGGGTTTTATGGTTAGAATTAGGTTATTGGTTAGGATAAAGTTGAGATTTACTCAGTGAGTGTACTCACAAGTATGGTGTGACCAGACTGTGTGTGTGTGTGTGTGTGTGTGTGTGTGTGTAAAGGGGGTGGGTGGGAGGGGCCTTCTGGTCTTGCTACAGGATCCCCTTATCTTGAAAGGGGGAGATGACAACATGAGATAATGGCTGAAAGGACCAACGGGAGTGTGTGGAACATGAGTGTGTGCGTGTGTGTGTGTGAATTTTAGGAGGTGGAGGATGGTGGGTGGGGAGTTGGGGGTCTTTACCCCTCCAACCCCCCACAACCTGTGATATTCTACCTGCTTAACCCCCAAGCTTAGAACATCCTCTGCTCTCTTTCCTGACGTTACCACTGTTTTTGTTGGGACTATTGCACACAACGCCACCCTCACCTGTTTCTGACTCTGATGTAAAGAAAGGGGTGTTCATTGTTTCATACAATAGATAGTGTCACAGTGTGGTTGAATTGGTAGCAGTAAAAAAGGACTTATCATGACATCTAAATGCACCTTCACAATTCAGCACTGTGGATTATTATTCGTGTGAGTATGACAGTTATTAGAAAGCTGAATGCATTTAGAATTTTTGGCTTAAAATGTCAGATGAGTTATTAGTAATACTGTCCATAATAGGAACATTTTAAGACATATACTATAAGGGAAGTCTTTGGAGATTAGACACTATTCAGATAAGAATAGAGTGAAGTATAGCCTAGCTGAAGATCTGTATGGATGTGATGTGCAATGCGATTGCTTATAAGCTCATTAGTTGGACCCATTCAGCAGTTTGTTCTGCTGCAAACCTGAGGTGAATAAAGTGGAGATGGGTAGCATCGAATGACTGATGGAATGACAGCTTAGAAAAGCAGAGAAAGAAGCATTTTTTTAATCCCAACAAGGTGATCGGCTAGTGAGGGTGTTGGTAAAATCTGATTGGTAGATAGATTGGAAGATCGTTGTCTTGGTTGAACTTTTACTAAGACAATAACATTAGTTGTCAAAATCTACTGGTCGCACTTTGTCATAACAGGAGTATGCTTGGAAAATTTGTCTTTTTACGGTTAATGTGACCATGGAGTACACTTGCTGCAACATTGAAAGTGTTGTTTATGATGGTGTCTTCAAAGTCAGTAGTTTCTTCTTTTTAGAATTGTGCATGTACATGTACAACACTTTTTATACCAAGTGAGATAGCTTACACTTTGGTTGCTATCTCTAAAAATTCCAAAATACTAATGTGTGAAAAAATCTGCGGTTTTGATGCAATTATTGCCAATAGAACCGTGAAACATTGCAGTTTAAAAAACGTTTTAATTTTCATTCCATAACAACATTTTAAGTCAGGAACAAATGGATAACATAGTACCAGTGAGTGAAAGCTACTGTAAAACTCCTTAAAACTCTGACAGACAACAAGAAAGACAAGCACACAGTCAGTACATTAATAGGGCATTGCTGCACAGCACGTGTACAATGACACTACTGCCAGTGACAGTCTTCATCTGTATTTATTGACATGACTGCGTGATAATCTTTCACAATGCCCAAAGTAAATTTTTGATGAGCTGTATGCAAAACAACACTCACATCCTGCTCCGGTGTGTAAAACATTGCAAGCATGACTTGACCTATATTGACTGGCTGATCGTTCCCTCCACATGTTAATCCTAACTGTGTGGTGTGAAGAGATGACAAACTGTTGACATATTAGGTGTGGTGAAGCTAAGAACACAGCGCATTATGTCAGTCAGTCAGATTCCACACTCATCGGAAATTTTATAATGGACCGTCAGTTACTAAAATTCATTGTATAGATTGCTGCAGGACTTCCTTTGTCATTTCTCATTAAAATGATTAAAAGATGACAGAAATGCAGAGTTAAAGCATCCACATCTCCTGACTCTTGATAAAAAGAAAACTTAGTGTATTAATCACATTTTAGCTCAGTTTAATTAAATTAGATTTCAGTATCTCTTATATTTTGCAATATAAACATGTTAAAGTTGACCATAAGCATTTCAGTGTAACACATCAGGTAACAGCATTTCTGTTTACAGAAACAACTAATCGTTCTAAAGCCGGTCTGTAAGGTAATGATAGCTTTTATTTGCATGGTGCTTACTGTAATCATTAAAGAGCTCAACACACACACACTCTTCTGTCCACACTGTATGAAGGATTTGTATTTGTAGCCCTGTCTGGATTTTTGTCACAAGTGTTGTTTTAGGTGAGAGATGGAAGCAGTACTTCACAATCATGATTTAACTCAACCCTAACTGACCCACCAGACTTCTTGAAGTCTTCAGCAGGTTTATCTCATTCACAAGATCTAAAACTACTGTATGTCTTTACCAGATCTATGGAGCTTATTACAGCCTTTAGTTACATGTTATTGTTAATTAACATCTGGTGGTCTTGTGAGACATGTTTATGTTCAAGCCTCATAGCTGTCTAAAGGCTATAGTGCCATGATGTGAGCAAAGGAGGAACTGATATTGTTATGAGGTTATATTACACTTTAACACATGAAACCACTGTTCATTTATTTCCTTGATTACAACAGAGACAAGAAAAATATTAGAAATTGAATATTCTTCCACAGTTTTACAAGCTTTGTGCAATGACATCATTCGACATATTTGTGCACAAATCTACACGTCTTAAATTAATGATGCTTACAGGAAAATACAGCGTCAATGCAGGATGTAGTGATTATTTTGGTGAGAACATTTGATCTTCCATCTCCAGTCTGACACCAGGTGCATCTGGCCATAAGGCATGTGAACAGTCCAACTGTATGTTAGCAGAAGTGATGCAGCAGTAACGAAATCTGAACACAAGTGATCTGCTGGACACCTTGAAGAAGCATGTCTATGGATAGGCGTGAACAAGACACATTTTAAACCAAGTGTTCACAGAGTCTTAGATTATGTGTCACATTTTTCATATGTCTCAGTAGTCCAGTTTCCATCCATGGAACACAGTGTTATTGAATATGAAGGAAATCAGCATAGGGCAAATGAGAAGAGCAGAGAGAGAAGAGAGAAGTCAGCAGATGTGGGCAGGAAAGGAAAGCTGACAAGTCACATCTTTGACTGATATTAATCCTTTTGTAAACCTAGGTCCAGGCTATCAGTTGGTATTCTGTTGGGGTTTGTGAATGAGCCGTTATTGTTCATTTTCCAGTCCTTGCTTAACAAGAACTCAGATGCACAAGGTTAACTCATGATAGACAGATGTTTATACAGTCCCCCATGGAGCCCCTTCTTAACTCCCCTGTGAGTTAACCTTTCGTAATCAGATATCAGATGGTAACACGTCTAACTGACAGAGGCAAATCCATGTCCTAATCCCATAATTAAAATGTCAGTTTGTCAAAGGTGGATGAGTCTAGTGTGACTGTTATTGTTGTCAAGATTTTTACAAGCAAATGAGTAAACTTCATGTTCATACTCAAGCAAACAGTGAAACAATGCTTGGTCAGTAAAGGCTTAACACAGCCCTGCTGTTTTAACATGTGTACACATGCAGGTACACACACCCACAAAGAAACCCATTGATGGTTTAAGAGGAATTACAGTAGCCATCAGAGTGGACATACTTAGCAGCCAAAACAGGCTGCTCTTTCTGAATGTCTTTAAATGGCATTACAGTTAAACGGAAATTTCTCCTCTCCTAAACTATAATTACTGTAATGATAAAGCAGCTATTGTGCATGTTGTTCTATTATTCAAAGAGGATACAATAATTTTGGACATAATTGATGATTTTACCAATTTAAGACATCTATCCTTTTACAACTTTCAACATTTGGGAAGTGTTGGGCAGGTTACGTTTGTTATTTCACTTGGGAAGTTAGCAAGTTTAGCTAACTAGATTGTGGACTGTGTTAACATCTGTACAGATACCCACTAGATGGGTTCACTTTTGCTTATGTTAAGTAATCATCTACTGAATAATTACTGGTGTGTTCATCTTGCAGCAAAGATAGGATCTGGCTAGAGTCAGCTCTCTTCCTTTTAGGGCAGGGGTGTCCAAACTTTTGGACTGCCGTAATTGGCCCGCGGGCCGGACTTTGAACATGCCTGTTTTATGGGTTCATTTTAGGTGACAGAGAATGTAAAAATCATGTTACCAGTACCAGCATTAATAGGACTCCATTTGAGCTGTTTGCTCACTGTGATGCAGAATAAACTCAAGTTAACTGACAGATTTTTGCACTCATCCATAGCTAAACCATACAGAGCAACTGGTCATACTGCACTGTCACAGTGTTAAGAGCTGTGTGTTGGTGTTTCTCAAATGGTCAGAAACAAAACAGTCTGACCACATTACTGCTGAATCTACTAACATTAATAATGTAAACATCATTAAACAGCATAAAACATGTTAGTCTCTGTAGTAACAGATCTGTCAATTATGGCAGGTTTGAATCTTTTGTTTTGAACTTGACTAAAGGCCTTAACAGTTTTTTCTACCTTCCTCCTTTCTCAGTCTGCCTTATGGCTTCCACACGAAGTGTACGTTGTTACAGCGGTGCTGATGCAATGTTTTAGTGGGAAAACTAAAGAACAGATCCTGGAATCTGTAGAAGAAACTGATAAGAGGGAGTCTCTGTAACACTCAGTTAAATGGATGGGGTGCTTTGATATCGATGCTAATGATGCTCAAAACAAAACTGATGTCAGTAGTATCAGTCCTTCAGGACTGATTAACCAATCACTACCTGCAAGGATATCTCATCTAATACAAAACCTTGTTTTAAAAAAAAGGTTAAATCCCTTTTTTTAATCTGTCAGCTAACTTCCCAGCAAACGTCCAATATAGGAGAAACATTCATGTGACGTCCACATAATGTTGGTTGGTTCAGGCACCCTTTTTTTTCAAGAATCTTTTCATGATATTATGTACTATAGATGAAGATTTATTCAATTGTTTGCACTTTTACGTAGAGGAACATTATTCTGAAATTGTTTAACAATTTGTAGACGCAGCTTTACCCTCTTTACTTGTGAGAGACTCTGACTCTCAAAGATGCTCTTTTTATACTGAATCATGTTACTGACCTGTTGCTAATTAGTTTCAAAATGTTCTTCCAGCTCTTCCTTGTTAGTACCACTTGCTTTTCCAGCCTTTTGTTGCCTCTGTCCCAACTTTTGTAAAGATGTGTTGCTACTAGTAATTTTTTTAAATTACCTTACAAACACTTCATAAAAATCCATAAAAAGGACTAAATGTTATGTTTTAATGCCATGCTCACAGGAGATTATGTAAAGACGCCATGACAACTTTCACTTGGAAACTTACTGGATGTCTAACATCTAAACTAACATTTAGAAGATAGACTTTCATTGTTGCCTTTTAACCATCTGATACAGGCAATAGACAACATTGGCATGTGTCCTTGTTTTGATGTTATCAATTGCAGAAAAACTAACACTGACACACATCAACAATAACATGTGTTTAAGACTTTCTGAAGTTAAATTAAAGTCATAAATTTAACATCATATTGTCACATATCTGGGCTTTACAGACCACACACACACACACCCAACAGCAGATAATCACAGTAAGAACAAACAAACACAAAACAATGCAGATACTCATTGAAGAGGCATCCACAATAACAGAAAACAGTACAAGCAAGTTTATGTGTGTGGTGGTGGAGAGGTGTTTTCCCCAGAGATAGGGGGTGAAGTCAGGGAATGATGAAAGAGAAGACCAGAGGAGAGCCGTCTGTCTGCACGAGTTGTGCAGCTGAATAGATGAGAGCCAGTGTGGCCTCAGGCTCTACCTGATAGGTTGGCTGACTGCCTACCTGCACATCACTCTTTGGCTGACTATGCTGTACCTGTTCAAATACATCCCTGAACAGAGGTGGGAGGGGGAGTTGTAGGTTGATGTTGAAAGTTACACATCACCTTGGATTGTGTTGAATGGTCTTGTTCCACACTATTCTTGTCTTGATTTGAGACAGTGTCCTCACAAACCCTCACTCAGACTTCTCTTAAGGAAGCAATAATAAAAAAAAAAATTTAAATTAAAAATTAAATTAATAATTGAATGATACATTTACGGCCCAAAACTTACAATGCAAGTATTTAGTAGACAAAATGAATACTGATGAAGGCTAAACCACCTATAAAACTCAGATTACCAGCCTAACACCCTCCACATTGTCTGGAGTTGGCCTTTCACAAAGCAGGGGATTATCTGTCTCAGACATATTCTTACATTCTGGAAATACTCCATTTGGTATGGGCAGGGGGTGGTTCCTGGCCAGAACGTGCAGGAGGCACGACAGGATGCTAAAAGTATTCTGTGGAAATCGTATTGTTTTGTTTACAGCACACTGAGACAGCGCCATGTGACAGAAACATTGTCACCACGCCCACTCGCTCGCTGTGAATTCTTCACTAGCTGCTCTGAGCTCATGGGCTCAGTTGGACATTACACATACAGTATGTCTAGATAAGTTACTGCTTGTAAAAGTTGCTTCTGTGTCTTGTTTAATTCTTCTTTTATTCTCAGTTTTATTGTATGTTTCACAGATGTCTTCTGCTTCTACAAACAGTAGGTTACAGACATTTGGTATAAGTCTGACATTTCTGGTGTCTTTTTCCTGATGCTAAATACAGACAAACAGTCCAGTTGCTGTTAAATGACATGATGCAGGCTACTTTAACGTGACTGTTTTCTTTAAGAACAGAAAGCCTTGGCTGACTTTTCCCTTGAGCGAAAAAGAATATGCCAATGTCAATACAAAGTAGTAAAATAGATCCTCTTCCCTTCTCTTTATAGTTGTTTGCTTTGCAAATATTAGTCTTCATTTATATTATTGTGGGATGCAGATTGAGCTGTTGCTATCTGTCTGGCCTTGTTTTACAACTTAATCTTCCTTTTATACAACAGGAGTGGCATCAGTGTTGCTGAGACTGACAAGATAGAAATATCAACAGGTACTTTTTTTCAAGAACTGTTCCAAAACTGGAATGGATTTTGCTATTTCCTACTCTCCAAACATGGAGGGAACACACCGAAGCAGAATCTCTGGACCTCTTTCACCTCTCACTCTTGCACTTTCTCCACCGTCTTCCATCAGCTCTCTCCCTGGCCCTGCGCAGAGACAGCAGGGATTTTGATGTTGTCCCAGACAATGGACAATTTGGGTGATTTCCTGTGTGCCAGTGTCATATGATTTTGTCCTGAGGCAGTGCTGTTCCAGTCTTTTGTCTGGCTGGCCTGAGCCATGGAAGTCAGACTTCCCTCTTTCTCTCTTTCTCTTTTCATGTGGCCTGTGTGAATGAGCCGACTCCATGGCTATTGTAATGTGATTTAGTGATTTATCCTTTGGATCCTTGACCGAGAGTTTGACGTGCAGTGTTAACTGTGTATCTTGATACTACCAGCTAAGTCTTTCACAGGGATAGTCTCTCCACATAGGAAAGACTTGTGCATTGTGGCAAACAATAGCTTTTGTCGAGTTGGATAATAGATAGGGTTTTAGAAAGGTTATTCATGATCCTGTGGTGATTAGATGGTTTTAATGTTGAAGTTGCATTAAAAATGATAATAATCTTCACTGTCAGCTTTTTTTCTCCTCACAGTTCAAATTAAATGAGCTGCTGAATTTCTGTCAATGTCACTTACATCACCTTTATAAGCCCTTTGTTCACGGAACATAGTGTGCCTATTGTGGATGCTTTCAAGGAAGATGCATGTGTAGAACTGACATGTCGAGGAGCTAACGAAAACAGACGTGATGCAATTAAGGTGTGTAAGTGTGTGAATGAAATCCCAGGTGATAAACTGGATTGACATGGGTTGTTGAAATGATCTTAATCAGGAAATGTCATCCTCAATGTGGGGATTCTTTCTGTCCCAACGTGCTCCTGTCCTGAGGATATAAAAGACACCTTGGTGTGTTGTAAATGTGAGAACTAGGCCTCAAATCTCAGTTTATGCTAGCCACGCAGTTAGATGTGTGATTACACGCATAGGAATGAGGCAAATGGGATGAGACAGTGCAGCTTCTTTTTAAATGTGAAGTGTTGTGACAGCAATCCTTCTTTGTTGTTTTTAAGGGGACAATAAGATGTAAGACG
The DNA here is from genome assembly GCA_032362345.1 of Sandelia bainsii. Classification (NCBI taxonomy): domain Eukaryota; kingdom Metazoa; phylum Chordata; class Actinopteri; order Anabantiformes; family Anabantidae; genus Sandelia; species Sandelia bainsii. Next base: position 3,954,348 of record JAUMHL010000010.1, read on the forward strand.
GCTATGTGAATAAACACATGGACTGTTCTAGCAGTCTTAGAAACTAACAAGCACATGAACGAGAAACATAAGAAGCAATGTGGAAATTTTTGAAATTTCCCTTTAAGCTACTGGTAAAACAAGCACAGATACAGCACAGGAGGTCCAGCTATAGTAATCTATGAGTTTGAATCTGTATCAAATGCAAATGCAAAAAAAAGTCACAATATACTAAGGAAAGATTCTGGAAATGATTCGGCACGATCACAAGATGAGCAACAGTCACATTACAAAGTAATCTACCAGGAATGTGCCCTTGCAGGTGTTTGACTGGTCAACACATAACACTGTGCAGGATGATGTTGGATGACACTGCAGAACTGAATATTCAGAAACAATGTCTGATATTTATGCTGGCAACAACAAGTAGATTTTGCGCAGTCCAAATAAGTGCAGCACACAAGTGGTGCATACTGATTATTTGGCCAGTCTTCAGCATGGTAGCATGGAATTACAGAATGAAGACACTAGAACGAGAACTACTTTCAACGCTCGTGCATTCCCCAAAAAAAGATCCCTGGCTTCCTGGAAATGGTCGTGCTGTGGCTGTAGTGGCAACCCTGGTGGACAGGTTTAACCAACCTGACCTCACTGCAGTAGTTTGAAAGAGAAAGTCAAACAGAGACTAGAGGAAGCAAAAGTTCTTTCTGGGCATGCAAACAATGTTTGGCACATAGCATCAAAGCACGTGTATTTGGTTTCATTTAATGTATTTTTATGCCCATTACCCATGAAGAAACCATGTAATAGTGACTGTCTCTTTTGAACAAGAACAGCATTAAAAACAAAGCAGAGAGTTAATCCTCTGAGAGACATCTTTTGTATCACAGTTGCCTCACCATTTCTTCTCTGTGTCTGCCTGTCACCTCCTGTGACCTCCAGCGAAGACAGACCTGTTGGCTTTGATCACACACGTGTTCATCCACAGTGTGCACCACACACACACACACACACACACACACACACACACACACACACACACACACACACATTAGTATTAAGATGTTCATACTATACCAGTATTGATCAAATGCATAACAGACTTTTTGGGCTTCCAGTACAAGCTAAATTACACTATGGCTTACTTTTATTCATAAAGAAAGCAATACTGTTAAACACACCACATTTCTTCTCTGCCCAGCTGCAGTATCCAGATGAAATACACAATTATGCTACACGATTTAAAAAAAATTTTTATTTAGTAATTCCTCGAGCCAAAAGTAATTTTTTGAAAAACTCTGTTATATTCAGAGCATCTTTTAAGTGGAATAAACTGCCTTATGTAATTAGAGAACTAGCCAGTATTCCACATTTTAAAAAAACATCTAAAAATCTATTTACACAGTTTTTAATTATTGTACATATTGTAAGATGGCAATGTTGTGACCTGTTTTGGTATTGACTCTTGTGCATTGTGCTTAGTACGTTTCCTCAAACGTTATTGATACTTGCATGTTTATATTTTTTATAATTGTAAAACCTTACTGTGGGATGTAAGAGCCAAAGTATGTTGGCGTGTTTTTGCATCTACTTTATTTTGTGTAGTATGTTTTTATTAGATTATACTTGATGGTTTGGTTTGTGTGTGTGTGTAATTAGATCATTTTACAGAAAATAGATATTAGTGAAATGTTATGATCAAACCTGTTGTTACTGAAAACCAAGTGTGGGGGTGGGGTGTGAAATATGAGAGAAGACAAAGAAAGTGAACCCAGCTAGCTATTAACAAAAGAGTTGAATTAAGAGAAACGTGCTAACTTCTATCTTGAAGACAAAGTCATACCAATCATACCAATGAGAGAATGTAATGAAATATGTTTTTAAAACAGACTGAAATATACCTCATGTAGTGTACTGTCCTTCAGGGACGTTGCCAGTGGTGCTATGTTAGCAGAGATAATATCACACAAAAACAGTAGTAGTGAAGCAAACCCTTGGTCCATTAACATTTTCACTGTTAGATTGCAAGAACAGCAAGATATGGTACTGAAAACAATCAGAGTATTTTTTTTTTCCAGCTAATATTTAATGTATTCATTAGACAATATAATGAATTAAGCATTCATATTAGTACAAGTGGCCTGCTATGATAGAAATAAAGCCATGTTTTAGTGTTGAAATGCTAAGATGCTCCAAGAAATATGTTTACTTGAAATTGCTGTTTTTATTGTTTTGAAATATAAAGAAAGTTATATCCTAGTTACATAAATCAGCCAGAAATCATAGTTTTCACTCACTGTGCTCTATACAGTCTGGATTGTTCAGCTACAGTAGCACAATAATACCCACAGTCAGTGAAGAGTATTCAAGTAGCGTCCAGTACAGTGTGCTGATCACTGAAAAATGGGCTGAAAAGTTATGTATCACCTGTGTCATGTGAAAACCTGACATTCTAAAATGGTGAGCTGCTGTTTTTTCAAAATTATGTGTAGACTCATTGGCCTCTGGGTCGAAAGGCTTGTTAGCATATTTTAAACTGTGCAAATTTGAAGATGAAACTAACCGTATAATACAATTTAATTTAATTTCACTTGACAGCAACATATAGTACAGTTTTCTCAACTTTCCTGAAGATCTGAATGAACCTAAACAAGCTTTCGACAAGCAGCGTGTCTAATTTCGTCTTATCTGTTTTAACACAGAAGGCAAATAGGTTACACATAAATGCTCCAAATGTTCCAAAAATGTCTAAAAATGACCACAATTCTCTCCATATTGTAGAAAATATCAGCCCTAAACATTTTATCTATCTCAGTAGCATACTATAAGCATTCTGCATCTTCCATCTGCAAGATATTTTGCACAGATCTTTATTAGTAGATATCCCGTGCTGTTTCCCTGTTAAATACAGCCTTTCACAACCTAAACATGGCAGTTGTGAAATGGATTCAGTAATTAAAGAGTCAGGTTTTACTACCGATTCATACTCATTTATGAGGTTGATCTTATCTACCCAACATGAATGCAGGTCAAACATCAGGGTGTGTGCTCTCATGTTTTTATGAAAGCATGTTTTTATGACTGATAGGCCGTTGTGTTGCTCTGGCTTTAAAGGTGCCCTCAGGTAGCACACAGTGGATTTAGTCAGAAGTGTAGTTGTGTTTTTATGGTTACTTGGCATTTTGACCCACCAAGAAGTTGGTTGATTTTTCCAGTTATGTTTCACATCAAGTGACAACAACGTAATTTCTGCATGTGGGCAATTATTGCAGTGCTCCATCCTGTGCTTGTTGTAAAAGGCAACTAGCTTTTGTCTATGAGCACCTTGACACTATGTATGACATCAGTTACTCCATTCTTTCTGTCATGTCCATGAACATGCATCTAATCTGACTTCATTCCATTTCAAACACATTTGCTGTATCAGTGATGAACAGCACTTCCTTAATAATCACTGACAATGTGCCATTCAGAGCTGGAGAGTGTTTCACACATGGAAGTTAGTGTTCCCAAATAAACAAGTCTTTTCATTGTAATGTGCTGACTAAGTACAGATAGTGACCTAAGTTGGACTGATACAGGGGCAAACAACCATGTCTACAAGCAGCAACAGACTTATGTAATGCTTGGAAGCTGTCCTGCCTTCTGTAATAATGTGTACATGTGCATGTGTGTGCTCATATTTATACTACTATTGTACTCTTGCACCTGAAAACAGGCCTATGTACACAAGCAGTTTTGAATGAATGAATTCAGTTTACCTCTATGTGAAAATTTTAATTGTGTTAAATGGCTCATGCTTTAATTCAGCATAAGTTATAGTGAATTTAATTTTTATTTATGTTTACATTCATCTATCAGTATTTTAAATGGGGCGCAAAGGATGTGTATTGCCAACATTAACCACCTGGGGGCAGTGCATCTCAATTTCATCTTTAACAGTGCATTGTAAAGAGGTTTCTAGACAGGTCTGCATAGTCAAAGAGTTTGAGACTGAGAGACCAAAGGCAAAACGGCATCAATCGATATTTGGTGTGACCAGCCATTTGTTTTTAAAAGAGCACCAGTTCTCAGTTTTTCCTACATAATAAATGATTAAATAATTTATTGTACTTTGTTTAGCAATAGAAAACTTTTATTTAGCAAAAATTACAAAAAAACATATTCATCAGTACCTTCTAAGGTCTTAACTAGTGTCTCCCTTTCAAACTGCTTAATGTGCAGCCCCAATAACCTCTACTAACATGATAGGGAAGCCTTGGTGTAGCCTGAGAGACAAAACCCAGGATAAAAAAAACTAATTGCTCAAGACAAGAGAGTATTTGAACAATCTGGATTATACTGGTAAGACAGTTATAGGACAGTGTTCAAATAGACTTTAGTGACAAAATTCATCTGAAATAACAAGTGAGGAAGACAAAAATGAGAATTTGAAAAGTGAGAAGCAAGTGGAGAATGCATTTATGCTACCTACTGTTTCTAATTTTCTCTATAGCAATATAGTCACCTTGTACATACAAAAGTAACCTTTATGGATGCACAGTAAATTAAAGTAAATACAGCAACATAATCCACATGTAACTAATATAACATGTTATATTCTGAGGATCAGTGCATTCTGCAACAAGTAATACTAATGCATCATTTCTAAAGTGTTTGAATTTACATCCTTCCTGATTTCTTTGTTTCCTTCTTCCCTTTGTTGAGATCCCCTTACCACACACATAGCGTACAGATTTACCCGGATGTACAGGTATGCTATTAATGTATTTGCGTGTGTTTCTGCATGTTGTCTGGAGACGCATCTGCTTCTTTGTTTGTGCATGGCATGGCCTATGATAACCTATCACAGTCGTCCAAGAGAGGCTAGTCAGATGTCTGTGTGTGTGTGTGTCCGGGCGCGCACTTGGGTTTACTCATCACGTCTCCTCTTCCTTATCAGTCAGTTATGTTTATAAATTGTCTGTATGGACATAATGACTGTGTGGAACCAGGAGAGTACATACACACGCACACACGCACACACACACACACACACACACACTTACGCACCAATATATACTCTGCACTAGGCAGTACAGCAGTCAAGACAGGAAGATTATGAGGTTTATATGACGTTTTATAAGTGGTGTACATTAAGTCTATAAGTTATAAACGTACAGTATCAAGTACTTTATCCCAAACTGATTTCAATTTGATGAAACATGCTAGGAAAATGACAGTAGGGGGAGGGAGGACATGAATCACTGGGACACTTAAAAGCTTTGCCTGAATCAACACATGACATGGAGATACATATCAAAGTGTAAGACAAACAAATTAGCTGTTGAAGTTATCATCAGTGTTTGTGCTGTTTGATGTGGAGAGCTATGTCAAGCATGCATTGACTGTATACTTTTCTCAATCAAGCTTAAGACATCAGAAAAGCAGTGGAAAAATTCATGATTGGGCAAATGAAAGGAAAAGGGGATGAAGAGAGAATGAGGTCAACTGAGAAACTAAAAAAAAGGAAAAGGCAACAACAGAGCTCCAAATGTGGTGCTTCCTAGATGTTTGTTAGTACTGCTGTGGTGCCACTGCTGCAATAGCATCTAAATAGAAAATCTCCTTGAGCAAATGAGCGTCCCAGCTGGGGCCTTTGAAGTTGTTGGGCAGCAAGACTCAGCGCTTCCTCTTTTCATTACAGTCAGTTTGTGGTTGACTTCTCAAGGGAATTAACAATACGTGCCTTGATCCATGTGTCCCCGTGTGTGTGTGTGTGTGTGTTTATTGTAATTCTGCGAGCCAGACCACACTGGACGGGTGCCACTCTGCTCCAAGCTATTGGAAGGTTATTGCACATCTCTACTCGTCTCTCGTCTTCCATCCTTTTATTACAGCAACACACAAACACTTACTGCAAGTAAATGAGTTCCCGTGATGTACATACAGACGTAATGTTGATACAAAGATACAGTAATACACATAATGACTTTGATGCTAGTATGTGCTTGTGTGTAATGTAGCTTAATGTACAGTGAGTGAAATACCAGATAAGAGAGTAAACTGAGCACAATGCTGATATGATTTCATTAAATTAACTTGGTTCTGTCTATGTACCACTTGGATAGATGATGCATCATTATACTGAACAGCGTGTACACTATGTATGCTGTGCATCATTGGGGCATAGCTGGGTTGTAATTTCTTTTTTATTTTAATATTATTTTAAGTCTATATCCAATACTCACCTGTTAACTTGAGAGATGGCTTTGAGAATTTTGCATTTGTAGAAAAAAAACAAAACACATGCATAATACACATTTCTGCTATACTCAGAATGTCCAAAGAAATCCACACATTACCGAATCTTATGGATTCAATTATAATTATATAAAATTTTAGACTAGTAGCACTTGCGGGTTCACTCTTAAAACAAATGTTTTGGCTCAACAAAGAAAATTAATGCAACAGTTTGCATCAAGTTTTTAAGTTATGACAACATCTGGTGAAATTACAGCAAGATAAACATTTACTTACATATCATTTCTGCTAGAATCAAATCAAATTTTTATTTTCCACAAACTTAATTATTGGCAGAATGAACGCATGTTTTTTTTAGTTGACTGCTCATAATTACTACGTTGCTTCAAGTGTGTTTTATATCATTGTCTTGCTGCATGATGAAGCTCCTCCCAATTAGCTGTGATGCATCAGCCTGTCCCAGAAGCAGCCATGCAGGCCTAAGCCAGGACACCCCCTCCACCGTGCTTCGTAGATGAGCTTGTATGATTTGTTGGTTGAATCAAGATTTCTGCTCATGAAATCTTCTTTCAAAGTTGGATTGTGAAACCTTCACCTCTGCTCAGTGGCGATTTAAACATATACAACACAAGTAAAAATACCTCACTAGCTTAGCAAATTTCACAAATGGTATTTTGTTATTCTTATCTGCATTAGTTTACACTGCTAAATATAAAATGCACTAAAACTATTGTAGATGGTGTAGTATCAGTCCACTAGATATATATAAATGTACTAAATTATCCAGCATTCAGGTTCACTAACATACAGTTTAAATTGTCAATGGATGATGGGACTTGAAATCCTGCACTCGCCGCAACTTTGGGATGCTGGCCTTCCAGGCAGCGTTACAAAGTAAAAGTCTCAGACTGGTCAGTAAAAACAAAAGATTAAAATGGATAAAAGAACACAGACACTGGTAAGTTGTTTATTGATTTTGGAGAAAAGGGATTTCAGACTACAAAGAAGAACATTTGTGTGATGCAAACTCAGACTCTGGTATCAAGCATGGTGGAGACAGTTAATGAAGGCTGTCACTCCATTTTTCAATGCGCTTCATTGGAGCCGGTTTTATCCTACAGGACAATGACCCAAAGCACACACTAAACTGCCAAAATTATTCAGGGAAGAAGCAGTCACATGGTATTTTGTCTGTAATGCAGTGGTCAGCACAGTCTTGACCCTATGGTACATAAAAAAATCTCTTCAGATTATGTCAACAAATTGACAACTAGAATGTCTGCAAGGCTGTAAATAAAATGGAGGATTCTTTGTAGAAATCAAAGTTTGAAGGACAAATAATTACTACATTGTCAATGACTATATTTCTTATTCATTATGCTGTATTTTCTATTCAGACTCATTTCACACATGATTTTATGAAAAATAAGAACATTTCTAAGTGACCCCAAACTTTTGAACCATAGTCTATGTTTTATTTTTAATGTAAAAGGGTAAATACTCAGTTAAAAGAAGCTGGGCACTGATGTGTGTGTCTAGTTGTTTGGTTATCAAGGAAAATACACATATTACTGATAATTTTGAAAGTGTATTTCATAATTCAAACATACAAACAGTTGGTAACTCTTATCCAGGGTGTGGACTATTTTCTAAAATTCAACCTGCACTGGAGAATACGGGCACCATATCTCTTGCTAAGTAGCACGCTATGGAGTCGGTGAGTTCTTTCTACCTCCTTAAAGCTTTGTCACATGGCTTGACACTTGCAAACACATCTGTCATTGTGTTTTGTTTTGTTAGGCTTACAGGTTGGCTTTCAGCTGTTTCTTTGCTAGTCAGGACATTCATCGTCATGCATTTGTCATACTTTCATCTGTGCCATGTAAGGTGCTGAAATCTAGTGACTTTCATTTTGCATGTTTTGCAAAGTACCTCTCTCTTCTCAGTGTCACTGACGTTGAATTCAAAATATCACCATATAACAGTTGGGGTTTTTTTGGGCACCGGTTCAGCGTGGGCCTGCTTGTTGGCATCTGTTTCCATCTGGTCTGCACTCTGCATGCCGTTCCACATGCTCCACTGCCTAAACAGAAACTGACTGGTCATCTCTTTACTATGGGTGTAGATAATGAGCAAACTGCACACACAAAATTGTGTTGCAATTATATAATTGCGGTTATATAATTGCATAGGCTGACATCGCAATTAGATTCATCATGCAGCACTAGTAGGTGCCTGTTCTGCATACATGAGGGCATTGCCATCTTTGTATATTTCTCTATACACCTGACCAATGAGTGTTGAGTCATGGTAAAGCAATATATCACCAACATTCATCTTCCCATTGACTTGGATTTTGAAATATGTCCAAAGCATTTGTGTCTTTTCTCCATATGTGCCATGTGGGGCTCATGTAGCTATGGTTATGCACATGTAGCTCTGTCTACTTGCAAACAGGACCCAGTGTCTTTTGTTTGCTCTGCTCTCCACATTCTCCAGGTGTACCAGTAAACATTATCAAGAACTCTATAATCACTCTGGGCATGTAGCCCAAAATCATATCTCCTGTCTGATGTTATTTTATTCCTGATAGCATTCAAACTTCACTGAACACCTGTTAGAAATTATGTGCTGTGTGTTTAAATGTTGAACCGTAACAGTTTAAGAGATAATGTACTATAAAAGGGTTTGGCTATTCATTCCACATGTCTTTAGTGTATATACAATGATTAGTAAATTGCCATTAATAAGAGGTGCATTTATCGCTAAGAGTAAGAGATCTAATGTAGCACCTGGAGGCTTTTACATCTATAATGGCTCATCAGGTGTGCACTCTGAAAAGCTGAAAAGATTGTGTAATGTAATAACAAATCACTTTGGTTATTCTTGTTTCAATTATTTGAACATGATTTTGCAGTTTTTGTGTTAGTCACAGATTTGCAAGTGTTGCTGATATTATTGGCAGTTTGAATTTCTGAATACTGTCAGGTGTGATCAACTATCTTAAGGATAATTTTAAACAACAAACGTAGTCTATTTATAGTTAGTCACAAACACATTTACTGATCTAATCTGACAGCCTGGAGAATAGAGAAAAAAAAGACAGATTGTTCTGATTGCTATAAAAGCGAGGGATATTTAGACCTAGATAGATATTGGTAGATATTGGAAATAAAAAATAATAATAATACTTGGAGGGAACAATACTAAAACCTTTTATAAATTGCTCTATATATTTAAGTTGGTCAGTAAAGGCAAGGCAAGTCAAGTAAAAAAAAAAAACTTGCCCCAATCACAGGTAGGCATTAATGAATTAGGGTGAATGTTGCCTTTCCTGTCTGTATATAAAAATATAAAACAAATGCAGTCACACACGAGTGTATTCAAGTGTCTAAGCTGGTGGACAACTAGCCAAGCCAAGCTCCTGGGTTTACGGAGTCACCCCTTCATGTAAAAAGAGATTTTATCATGACTGATAAAAATCCATATTAAATGGAAATACACTCTGCAAAAGCTGTGTCTGGATTAGATTTAGCATCAACAGGATCTTACTATATAATAAGTGATACTGCTCACAAGTAAAGTGAATGTTCTTGCATAATATGCATTTATTATACACTATTCACAAAAAGTTAGGGATATTTGGCTTTCGGGTGAAATTTATGGAAAATGTAAAAAGTTCACACTACAGTGATATTA
>JAUMHL010000010.1:3967419-3988873 GCA_032362345.1 Sandelia bainsii
CCCTCACGCAGCACATGAGGACAGCAAACAGTATAATTTACTGTTCTGACCGATCCGGACTAATCATGAATAATTAATGAAGTTACCGAGCGGCAGCGGCCGCGCCATCTTGAAAAGATGGTGTAGACTAATTGGAATTAGACCTTAATAAAAGTCTCACTGTTGATACTGTTACTACAAAGGGCAGGTGGATATGGATATCTTCTATTATCATACCTCTAATGGAGAGCAGCTTCATGGAGGGATATGCAGTAGTGGAGAGTCAGTATCTCTCAGTTAGTTTGTTCCTTCACACAGGCCTTTATCCCAAATGCACTCCAAATGTACTCCACTTCTGTGAACTCCACAGTCAGATGCACACTAACACACTTTTCTTGTTACAGTTTCAGACACTTTTCTCAGAAATCTGGTACACTGATGTTGGAAGTACAAAGCAGTCAGGTGGTGTTTCACAGAATACGAAAAGTAAATGTCTTTCTCAAGATAACTGATACTTTAGAGAAGGAGAGGTTAGCCTGGATAAGATATCAAAAATGTGCTTCTCTGCGGGTTAATTATGCTTTCAGAAATGGCAATAAAAGGAGTGGTTTTAGGTGTATATACTGTATATGAGATACTTCTTAGTAACTGGTATTTTATTGTGGCTTAAATAAATTTATATTCAGTGTGTTTCTCATGCAGCTGGATAACCACATATTGTTTTACATGTCAAGCTCTGACAGCAGATAGTCACTTTCCCCTGTGGCTAGGTTACTGAAAGCTGATACTCTGGTGTTATGAATGCCATCCTTGGCATGAAGTCAAAAATTCTGCTTCCACAGTATTTTTTTTTAAAGTTGCACACTTGTGGCAACACGCTTTAATGCTCAATAATCACTTAAGAATTCATTTATATTCAATATAAAAATACATTTAAAAGGAGAAGATAAGAGAAAAAATTTTTATCAGTATTGCCTCATTGCGCATGTTGTCAGAAAGGCTTTCTCTCTGAGCTCATTAATTGCTCCTCTAAGTGTCAGTTTGACAGTAAATTTCCCCCTCAGCTAAATACCTGAGAGGTGTTAGCTAAGTCGAAGCAATGCTGACTCTCTTGAACTAAAAACTGTCATTACTGTCATCTTAGGACATGATCAAGGAGTTAGGGTGGGAGTGCACTTGTGTGTGTGTGTGTGTGTGTGTGTGCATGCACGTGCATGCATCTTTGAGTGTGTACTAATGTGTGCATGCCAGTGGGAACGCCAGAAGAAGGAATTCCAATTGGCACAGCAGGGAATGGGTGTAGACTTCAGTCACACTAGTGACTAGCTGGATGAAAGGGGTGCAGTGCACCTCATTAAATTTGTCCCCATTGAAATCCTGCTTGATAATAATAGCACAAAATGTTCTTTAAATGGAGAAAATCCAGCTCTCAAGGCTCCATTTCTGAACTGTGTGAATAGTAAAATGTTTTGACATATCAGAAAAGAAGTTCAGTTGCCACGACTCAACTACCAGATCCATTCTTGGATGTAATACAACTAACAGCTATATTCAGATCTGCTTTGAAATCAATTCATGTAATACTATTTAGACAAAGTGAGTATTGGTGGTGGGAGAAACAGGAATTTTAATTAACTGGAACCGTTTGAGATTAAGCTGTTATTACAGCTTAGAAAAAAGGGTGTTTACTCACCTGGTACCTGGTTAAAGATTGTTCTTTTGTATCTGTAGGGATGATGTGTGATTGAGATGAAAGAACAAGTGTAATTTCTCCTTGCAAGCCAGGAAAGAGCAAACCTGACTCTGATATGAGGAATAAATTGTAAATCATTCATACAGCAATAAACTGCACAATAATTTAATATACTCTTAAACTTTTTAACTTTTTATTAGTTTTTTCTTTATGGGTGAATGTTATTTTTATATTAAAATATGTTTTTTACTGGAGAGACATCATCTCTGAGTTAAATCAGCACTTCTCTCCAGCTGTGCACCTCTGCCTCCTCAGCTCCTGGTGGATTTCAGGTCCCTCTCCTGGGAGCAGGCCTGTGTTTTGCGGGGCTAAAAGCTCACAGCTGATGGCAGGCTGGTGGTTTCTGTGTGTAGAATTCTTTTTTTTTTTTAAACAACAACACTGGATCACCCCAAACACAGCAGATCAGAAAGATCCCACTAAGTTCACTTCTGTTCATCATCTCAGAAAAGCACAAGAGATTCAGTATATTTATAGGAATCAGACACTTACTTGTAGTATACAGGAGTATGTGTAGCAATATGCAGTGTGCTATGCTTTTGTTGTTGTGCTAAAGACTAGTGTGAAAAACAACAATACATTTCAATATTATATGATATACTTTAATATAAGATTTTAGATAAAGTACCTTTAAATTTATAAACAACACAAGTCTACTAAAGTGCTGTACATTATTAGTAACAAGACAATATACACATAAACAAACCCAAAATACTTACTACTTACAGTCATAACATGCTAATCGCTCTCTGTGTTCTATGTACAGTATAGTAAGCAGTCAAACAGTGTCATATTAGAATGAAGTGAGTAAAAATGTGCTCTCATGGGAGTGAATTATCATCACTAGTAGAATATTAATGATGTACTGTATTTAGTAAAAAAACAATAAAAAAAACAAAACAAGAATAGCCAAATTTGAAAACCGAATAGCAATATAATAGAATAGAATATCCAACAAATGAAAGTCCAAACATTTGGGTCCAGCCTTAGCCATAAATATTGCATTCTCCTCACTATAAACATTAAATTCATTCAGAAATTACCATTAAAAGACTATTTTTTACTAGATCACCTGTTGTGTAGTTAGTGTAATTACTGCTAATTAAGTTTATGAGTGACAGTTGTCATGAAAGACTGCAAAAATGACAGTCATAGTAGTTAGGAGAAGCTGCTAACTTTATCTAAAACCAAAAGTTACAAAGAATATTGAGAAATATTAAGAAATGGGCCTCTGTTATCATTATATAAGCTGTGTGTGCGAGAATGGAAAGCTTCAGAAGTGTAATGGGGCGTAGTGCACATGGTCACTCATTTGCTCAACATGTTCTGCATCTAAAATATGCTTGTCCCATATCAGATTTATCTGTCTTCTTCATAGAAGCTATTAATTTTGCTTGTATGGCAGAGGCAGTCATTTCATACAGTAAGTTCAACCTGACATTCATTATGACAAAAAGCAGGAAGGGTGAAGTCATTAATAAACAGATGGTGAAGAGAGAAAAACGTTTATGACGTTGACATGATCTTTCAGCATCAGCCAAGAACCACAAAACTCAGGAAATTTAAAGAACCACACCAAAGTCAAATTTCCAACTTCTAAGAGCTGCTTCCCTCATTGTTCTGTATTAGGATCGTGGTTGAATTGTAATAATTCAGAAAATATATCCAAAGTCAATTGAGTCAGATTTTAAGGGGCTATTTTGTAACCATCTGAATGCCAGTAAATGGGGACTGCAACTGAGTTATTAATCATAAGGTTACAAATAAATTGGCATATTTGCACATTCCCACATTTTGCCTTTTCTGTTTCTTTCTCTCCTGAAAGGATTTCTGTGTTTTCACAGCTGTGTGTAGGTAGAGTCAGTCCACTGTCACCATTCACCATTCAACAAAGGATGACAGGGCAAGGTACTGGAGGAAGGAAGAAGGGAGGGATCGAGAGGGAAAGAAGCAGGGATAGAAAGTGGATGACTGACAAAAGGGCAGGAAATCAGAAAAAGAAAAAGGCTGTGTAAGTAAAACTTACTGCTTTCAAGGGGATTTTGTCTTTTAGATGAGGATGAGGTGGGGTATCGGAGGATAAGATACTGGGGACGTGAGAATGAGTGTAGCCAACTTTATGGATGAACTATACACTTACAACTTAAGTTGAACTTCTGTTGATAGAAAAAGTATTTAAATCCTGAAATAAAAGTGGAAATGACATACAGTTAAATATATTCCATTACGTGTTCTAAATTCAATCTATAACAATTGATCATCTGGTTGTATATGTAAAATCTTTATCTTTAATTCAGCTTCTAACAACTGCTTTGCTGCATTGTGATAGAGTAGTACAGAATAGCATAAGGTGCTTACAAATGTACTAGTGTGTTACTTTTACTTTCATGTACTGTTTCTAAAGATCAGAATGTGACTACATTCTAAAATTAATTAGAATTATAATATAATTGACTTAAACATAGTATATATATTTTTTAAATGAATTAAATATATTAGTTGTTATTGGTGTAATATTTTCAAATCTTGTGGTAACCTATTATAATCTTAAAACTGTGTGAAAATTGCCACTCAGTAGTGAGAAATAATTTGATTTATTGTGTCCTTTTATGGGAATTCTCTTTTTCTTGTCTACAGTGAGATCAAAGGTCAGGGTCAGTTGCAGAGCACCAGCCCTGGAGCTGTCAGTAACAGCTGGGTGGATGTTAGCAGCAAAAAGAGCTCATCCTTCATGTCTTGTGATTGGCCAGTGTCGGCGCTGTGTCCTACCTGTGCCCCCTGGCTCAATGCAAACTGTATGCTTGTGACAGTACTGATAACACACAGTGATTTTCATCATGCTATTATCGCCAACTCAACATGACCTCCTGGACACCTGAGCTGAGCCTTGTTCTGTCGCACCACGGCTTCCAGGAGGATTAACATCCATCTACACCTCAACACACACACACTGATGTGCGCACTTAGGGGGATGTACAAACCTAAACACATAAATGGACAAACCCACATGGATACACACAAACTGACTATGCATGCACACACAACCTTTCATTGTCCATATACTGTGCACACACCTTGATTCATACATACACACAGCTGGTCCTCACAGTGCCAAGTCATTCTCACACCAATGACAGTTTCAAACTAAAATGTGTCCATAGAAAGACACACTTTGTGAGAATATTCATTAATTTGGTGCATTCCTTCGCTCATTAACATAACCTTAACCATCGCAGCAATACATTTCTAACATATCTTTAAAAATCAGGCCTTACATCAATACTGGTGCTTTGGAATTTTGTCAGAAATTGAGAACTGACTAAAATGTCCTCACTCCCATAGTATAAAACTTAAACTGATTCTCACAAAGATAGCTATACAAGTATATACACACTTGCACACACACACACGCTATATCACACTGAAGCTGGAAAAACATGGAAATTTCCACACATAAAAACACAGCACATTGTGTATACATTTATGCATGCTTGCTACAAATACACACACACAATCACACAAATGTAAATAAATACACACACACCACATACATTCTCACACACTGACACACACACACACACAAGCTTTGCTGCACACACACACAGGGGACCCTGCCCTCTCATATTGACACTACTTACTGTTCCTCTTATAATCTCACTGTTACTGCAGACGTTCTTCACACACCTTGATCCCCGCGTGAGAGATTACAGCCAGTGTTTGCTGTTGATTTTGCACTGTCTTTCTTACTATTGACAAGTTGGCTGACACATCGTGAGATGGAGCTTCTTTGTTATTGTTGGGAGTGTAAATACAAGTCAGGCCCTTTTAGGCAAATGTTGAGGGACAAGTTTGGGTTGTGCGGCGCCCGTCAGACCGTGCAGGCCATGGATGTAGTGTGTGTGTGTTTGGAAATTTATTTATTCATATTAATTAGTGAGCTGTAGAGGTACAGGCAGGACAGCACCAGGATGTTTCCCCCACTGGTACCCCTGCAAGATACTAATACTACAAGATTTAATAACTGGTTGAACCACCTTTGGCAGCAGTAACTGGAGGAACTTTGGACCATTCTTCCTGACAGAACTGCTTTAGCTCAGATGTAGAAATTGCAAACAGAGCTGTTACTTTTCCTTGTGACTGTATTTTAGAAACACATACTGCCTGAATTGTTATTCTTTTCAGTTTTCTAAGCACAGACAAAATATATTATATATTATTTGTGTAATAAAAAGACATAAATCAATGGCATAAACAAACATTCACAAAAGCAAGTCATTCTCAGGAGAGACCCTTTAATTTCTAAATCCCTCCAACCCCCCACCCCCACCCCCACCCCCAATTCTGCATGCTACTTTACTGAGCACAATGGTTTATTCACTGCAATAAACAAGTCCTGACAGACAGGCTGACTGAGTTGTGAATGTCTTCTGTCGGTGTGTGTGTTCCCTCTCCTGCAGTGTTATTTGCTGTTATCCTAGGATTCTCGGGGTGTTTGATATTGACCCCCACGGTGCCCTCTTTAGGCCCTCTTTAGCGCCTGGTAGGGAAGCCCAAAGGCTAGGGCAAGCCTGTGATTGTAGCCCCCCGCAGTGTTGGGAATGAGGGACCTGCCTTCCTCTAATTACACCAAGCCCAGCCCCATGAAACGCAGAGCTTTACGGCTCTTATCCAATATGAACCCCAGGCAATAGAGGGCAGGGAGAATAGGGCAGCAGCAGGTAGTAATGGAGCTTAAATGGCAACAGGCATTCCACAGTGTGAGGCCTCTCCCAGAGTAGGAGACAGGTAGGACGACAGGTGAGGGATGGATGGTACAGCCACAGAGAGGGTTCACGCTTAGGCACACGTGAACAGTCACACCAAAACATGCCTGTGCAAGTACCGGCGCACGTCACATACGCTTCTGGGCCAGTCATTAACAAGAGCCAAATAACTACCCCCGAATTACAAATATGTTCATGTTTCTTGCAAAATTCTCAAAATAAGGAAATCTAATATATGTAGGAAACCACATTAAGTAGTGAAAATAAAGTTGCATGTTATGTTGTTGTAGTGTGTTGCATCAGAAAGTGCAAATATGACAATAAGGAAGTGTGATATTAAACTTTCAGTATCTTAAACTGTTAACCTGTCACAATATTTTATTTTATTTTACTTTTTTATTTTTTGTCTCTGTCTTTTACGCAGCATTAACAATCCTGAAAGGTGTCCACGTATGGTACATATGAGGCCAGGGTGGAGGTTTGGTCTCATAGTGTAACACTGGGTGTGAAGCACACTTTGGCAGCCTGGGTTGAATGAGTCCATCACCTCCTTCCCATTGTTCTACAAGCATTTTACAGTATATGTAACCCACACATCAGGTAGTAAAATGAGCTGTAGGCCATCCATAAATAATGATAGTGATTTTATGGTAGGAGGAACCCCAGGAAAGGGGCTGGTCAGGTATTGTAGCCCCTGCTGTGAGGCCCACTGGGAAGCCCCATGAGGCAGAGTAGTGACAGCAGATCACAGTAAAACTGTCAGAGCTATTAAGATGTTTTCTATGGTCAATTTTCCTATAAAATCAGATGAGCTAAAGAACTTTTTTGGCAGATAGGGGATTTTTTAATTTGTAATAATGTGGATATTTCTTTTGGATACATTTAGTATTTTATTGCAGCACAATTTTTAGACAAAAAGAAAACATGATTGAATTCTAAAAACAAAACACAAAAGTAGTTTCTGTCATTCAGACTTTACCTTTTTTTTGTTTTGTAACTTCTTCACAAAACTTCCAAAAATAAATTTGTGAAAAATTTGTGATATCCTTCTCAGAGATAGAAGATGGCAAAATGAGTTACAGAACACCACAAATCTAAACAGAAGAACGGCTTGGATTATATTTCCAAGATCTGCAAATATATGGTAGTTTTTTGAAGTTGGTGTAAACATCCTGGTGATGGGAAAAGGGGCGAGAAATGGGACAGACCAAAGGCATAGGTGTTGTCTAGGTATAGCTGCCCATGCTGCTATCCCACTGTGTAACCCCGTGGGGTAAAGTAATGGCCCCCCAGTCCAACTCCCTTCAAGTCTAAGGCGTGGGTTTAATTAAACTAGCATTGTTCACATTTCACTAGATATATTTAGAGGACATTCATGTCAATGGTAACTTGAGCCTCGTGCCTTTCATGAATAACAACTGTGACGTTATGGCAGGGCTGACTCCAGGAAACTGGCTGGACAGTTATTGTAGCCCCTGCTGTGAAGCCCACGGGGCAGCTCCCTGATGCAGGGTAGTGACACCACAGCTCAGTGGAACTGTTGCACTGTTTGTTATAAATCAAAGCTGTATTTCTTTTCTATAGTATTTGTGAGCTGGGTTCTGCCAGTTAGTGAAAATGAAACAAAAGATTCCACACCTGTAAAGAGAGAGAGAGGGAGAAGTGTTAAGCTACAGTTTGAAAACGTAGCTAATATCATTGTGTGACAACGTTGAGTCACAGTCAAAAGTACTTCAAACCAGTTATAACAGTTCTTGTACTTGTACAAAGGTGTCCACTAACCATTAGTTTTGTCAATAATCTGATGGATAATTGCAGATATCTTCAGAATGTCTGTAAAATAAGTGTAAATGCAATATTCAAAACAAATATAGCCTTTTCTTTTTAGTGGTTTTGTTACTTTCATGTCGAGTGTACTCATATCATTACTCAGATCTTATTGTTCTCTTGTGCTCATAGCTGATTGATTTCCTTTAGCAGCAGAGCCACTGTTGTTTTTGGCCACAGAACATCTGCCTGTGATCCTTTTTTTATGCCATCTGACCTCTGGCATCTGAGCTGCAGTTATGGAAGCACTTCCTCTCTGCAAGGAATTCAGCAAAGCAATTAACAAAATCTCTCTCTGATGTCTTATCAGAGGCAAAACTTGCAGTGTGAGAGTGTGTGCGGAGTCAGAAGTAGTATCGTTGTGGCAGAAACACTAACAGTTACTTTGCCAGTCAAAGGAAAGTGGTGCATGTGTGTTTATGAGGCTATGGGGTAATTTTGCTAATAAACCAAAGTGTACTCAGACAACATCAGATTTCTGATGAAGAGATGTTATTGTGGGATGTGTAAACGAAACCTTATCTCAGAGTGAGGGTGCATGGCAACAGCTATTACATGTATTTCAAAGCAAATTTTACACAATCATTCATGACAAAAATATGCTGACATTCATTTACATATGAAGTATTCTACATATATATATATATATATATACATATGTGTGTGTGTGTATGGTGGGTGTATTTTGTTTTGTTTGTTGTTGTTATTTAAACTGATGAATTATACTACACATGGGTAAAAAAAAAACTCTGCCAGATATATGCAAATCTATGTCATCATGCAAATGCAAATACAGTTGTGTTATTGTCATTCCTTTAAACTTTCACATATCAGATATACATGTTTTTTATCTGATGACATCACTCACTCTCCAAACCTTTCCTGTTTTTACTGCAGGCTGACCACATTTAAATATGAATAACCCATGTAATCCAGGTGTAATACTCAGTGGAATTCCCATTGTAAACAACCCATTTGTGTTCACTGATGTTACAGTCACTGCAAAACCCTTTACATTCTCCTGACATTTGGATGGCTGAAGCTGTAAAGTTGAACTACCAGATTGAGTGTCCTCTCTAGTTGGTTAGTTTCAGACTCCATCTATCAAGCTGATGATGTGGGTTGTTTCGCTAAATACAAGTAATACTAGATAATGTCATTACCTCGAGGGGGTGTCAAGCCACAAAGAGAATTTTAGTTTATTTGTCAACGTTTTGAGATATCTATCTCTGAGATGTCTGGATTGTGAATGGAGAATTCCTAATTTCTATATTGGTACTGTTGTGGCAAAAGATAAAATAATCGCAGCTGTGATAACTTTCCAGAATTGTAAAATCCTTTCTGTGTATTAAAAACCATTTTGCAGATAACTCTTTAAATGCATTAATCAGTTACTCACACTGGACTGGACCCTGTAACAAGATTCTCATCAATGGAGCTCTATGCTTTGTAATACATTGCGGCATTCTGAAACATTACAAACTGTTTATTTTAAACCAATTTCTAGTAAAACAGCAGAAGAAAATGCAGTTTAATTTGTGTTTCCAGCCACTGCTTAATGTGAGGAGGTGTTATTGCATCACAGTGTATGGCTGGTGGTGCTTATTATGTAGTCCTGTGCCGGAAGAAATGTGCACAACAAGATGATGTAAATTAGAGAGCCCCAGTCAATCAAGTCTTATGTAAATGTTTCTGTTGCTATTTTCCATGTATTCATTTGAGGATTGTTCAGTCAATAAAGTTCTGATGTTTTTGTCTGCTGCAATTTAAATCTCTACCTTGAAGCATTAGTAAATCTTTGAATCACATGCTTAAAATCAAAATTCAAAATTGGCGCTAATGTCCACTTTGACTCAAGGATGAACTGAATAGTTTTGGGGGATTCAAGGTCAAGGTGAACATTTTCCCAGGAATGGAATCCACTTTGGGAATAATATAAATTTTAGATATGGTTACTGTATGTGCTGTATTTGAAAGTATCTTAACAAATGAAGGGAACACAGACTATAGTCCCTTCGATGGACTATAGGGACAGGGAGGAATAAGCATGAAATTGGACCTCTAGGCATAGAAAGACTGGAGCTTTGAATTAGCACCCCACTGTTTTTGGTGGAGTCTAGTTCCCTCCACTTATAGGTGTAATGGGGGGGGCAGAACTGGCTCTTTTGCTGAGCTCAGGTGTGCCCTGAATGGGAGGACAAGCATCCTTCTTCTTCATCCACTGGCTCTCACCATTTTCCCACCCACTAATTTCCAATTCATTAGTGAGGAAAGGATGTTTGTTAAACCCGCATGTTTTTGACTGTTGTTCACATGATCGACCTCCATGAAGGATACTAAACCAAACAGTCTGAATTGTAGCGTTGTTGGGTGTAACATTTAGTTCATCAGCTTATCATGCTACAAAGTTTTAGCTGCCAAAACAATATAAACAATATAATTTTCAGGTGTCATGAAACAAGGCGCACAGTTTAATATCAGCGTCCAGTGAATGCTGAGTGTGTACAGGGTGATGTACTCGTGTTCACTTGCTAAACCTGCTAAACAGCTTTAAATGATTTACAGCTTCAGATGGAATACTTGGATTTTTACTAAGACCTACTAGAGAGATTTCTCCCAGAGAACTCTGATTACTACACTGATGCATTTTGGACGAAGACAGACTTGTTTAAGAGAGACAATTTGCACCCAAACAACAAGGGCAGAGGTGGGCTGAGCTTGAGTTTGAGTTCTTGTGAAAGATATAATCAGTTACACAAATATTTTCCTTTTTGCATAGTGACTCATCCTACTGTACATCCACTTCACCATTTACTGTAAGAAAAAAAGACGAACGCATGAACTGACATGACTATGACTGTGCCATTTGTCGGTTTGTGTGTGAGAGAAGCATGCAGTCTGGATTTTTGTGGTGGTTCATCTTGTTGCAAGTCAAACACTGATGCATGGGAATCCTCAAAAGAGGCATGCAGAATAGACATCCCACTTTGAGTGATGCAAGTTTACTCTGACTCATACGTCCTTTGAAATTCACAGTAACTGGTAATTCTCAAAAGCCAATATTCCAATACTGGCAGTGTCAGCCTAACCCCTATCCTCACCTCAAACATAAGCCTAACTCACCAAAACCCCAAAAACAAGTTCTAACCCTCAAGCAGCCTTATGATGTTCTGAGCAGTCAAAATGAGCAGTTCAAAATGACAGCACTGAACTAAAAGTAGTCCCACACCGTGACATAAAGACATGCACACCCACACGGTTGTGTTTCTACCTCTGACGAACTCATATTGACTGGCATTCATTTCCTGGAGACCTACCCTAATCTTAACCTTAACCTTATCTAACCTTGTACCCTAACCCTACACTATTATAGTTATCGACATAATGTGACTGTGTTAACACATGCTTGTCTCCACAATATTAGTAGTGCAAGTACACACACAAACACACACAGATGCTAGTCAGGGTCAGTTTACCTGCAAATCATTTGATTGTTGTGTAGTTGTATGCAAATTAGCTTGTTTTGAATTCATGATACAGATGTTAGGTTGATATTCACCAGT
Source organism: Sandelia bainsii (assembly GCA_032362345.1). Classification (NCBI taxonomy): domain Eukaryota; kingdom Metazoa; phylum Chordata; class Actinopteri; order Anabantiformes; family Anabantidae; genus Sandelia; species Sandelia bainsii. The sequence continues at coordinate 3,979,305 of JAUMHL010000010.1, forward strand.
TTACAGTAATACTTACCAAAATAGTTACTACCATGTCAACACCAATGCCTGCTAACAAACAAATTAGACAACCATGTGTTAAACATACATATGTGTTATGTGCGTCTTAACATGCTCCCCTGTAGAGTGACCAACAACTAGTGGAATTGTCTGCATGTGTCTGTGTGAGCTACCTGTGTTTCATCTATTCTGGGCTTCACTGTGCGTGTGCAGACTGACCTTTGAGCCACGCTGCAGGTGTAATAACCATGTTTGTGTGATTGTTTACGCCTAACACAGAGCGCAGAGATGACACTGGACCGTGACCCCCTGACCTGTTTTAAACTATAGCAACTTCCGTTTTCCATTTAGGGTTGTTGTGACAGAACAGGAACTCCTTATCAGTCTGCTGAAATGATTTTCCATGGAAGTGCGTGTAAGCTGGAACACACTTACAAGCATACACTAGACTGGGTGTAGTCATCGTTTTTATTGTGCCAGACTACATACCACAATGCCACCATGTCCAAACTAAAGTGGTAGATTTTTAACACTATTTACAGTATGTGTTAATACAGAATGCATCTAAGCTAACATCTTCACAAAGCTCGCCATCTGCAAACAGTCTAATCAGTAGGACAACAGCTATGTTTTTTATGTAGACAGATACAGCCAGTTACTCTCTCAGGTTGAACAGACATTATATAAAAATAGTCATTTTAATGTGCACACAAGACCAGAGGGAGGTAGTGCCGACTGTTCACATTGCAAGTGCACCGACCGACAAGTGAATGTACCAGAGGAGTAAAGCGTCAGAGGTCAGCATCCTGTTTTGTGCACACACATCTTCTGTGTGTGTCCATGTACTTTGTGTATAACCAATTGTAGTAGGAACAGTAGCATCTCTGAGTCCTTAGCCTGCTTCTGTCAAGTAGCAATTGGAAACCATGGATCAACCTTTAGAGTTTGCAGGGGTTTTTTCCACTTACTAAACATTTAGAAACTCAGCTAGTATCTGCTTTATCAGACGGGTGTAGTTTGACCAGATGATTTAGGGTTTTGCAACATGTGCAAACAACAATAACATCAGGTTTATGCCTACAAGAAATCACAGAAAGATATTGTTAAAGCAGATGTCAGTGTAATGAAGTGTTATCAAACCAATCTATTCGGCTAGTACTCAGTCTTCAATTGATTTATGTGCCTCTGTATGACAAATTAGACTATTCAAATACTTTTACATAATCTGTGATCTCTGTTATGGTAAGCCTCCATTTATTACACAAATTGATTGTAAAGCATGGCATTATATCAGCTCCATTTAATACAATCTAAATATCTTTAAACAATGTCTTTATTTAAACAAACAAAAAAAAAGGTTTATATAAAATGTCACACAGAATTTTGAAACCAATGGAGCAAGGCCATTCTACTCAGTTGGTGGAAAGCAACTGTGGCACGTCTCCAAAAGCGGCAACTGTCTTGATGTTGTGAGGTTATCACCATGTCTGCATGCATTTAAGGGCATGCTTTCTGCATTACCAAATATTGCTAAATTCAGATACACTATCAACCAAGCCCTGGCCATGTTAAAGTCGAGAATAGCTCAGACAAAACTGAGCGACGTTGGTTAAGCCTAATCACCATTACTCTGGCCCAGGAACATGCATTGTGTGTGTTGCATTCAGATAATAACAAAGACTACCCAGATTCACACGTTCCCCTTTAATTAGCTATATTTAATAACTATTTTATTCTGTCCTTCTCGAGGCACTATTCAAATGCATTGTGTGTTTTGTTAGCATGCAGTGTCCCGATTATTCACGGATTGTTCCCATCATTTTATTTGCAGGAGAGTGAACCACTTCTACCAATGCTACCTGGGTACAACACTCTCAGAAAAATTACAGTCTAAAATCTGCATAGACTTTGTTCCGCTTGTTTTCATCCACTGTGCAGCTGGTCACAAAAGTGCAATGTGTATTCTTTGTTTAGAAAATTTCCCTGTGAAGGACAAGAGGCCCAGTTATAGAAGTGGCAGATATCTGGTTGTCTCATCACAAAGGGAGATTTTATGTGAGAATCCTTGTTATTATTATTCTCACAGGATATTTTTTACATTGTGAGATTGTTCAGGCACAAGCTACACATTTTTCCTTGCACTAAACAGCACTAGGAAAATGATGACTTGTCATGACTGGTTATCTGTTTATCATACTTTATGTTTACCCTACCATTGCCATTCACAAGACAATCACAGTTGTACTACACAAGTTTTATCTGGAATAATTTCAACCTGTTTCGTGGCTGAACTAGGAAATACAAGGAAATATGTTTTTTAAATAAGCAACAGGGAAATACTTCTAGTTAAATATTTCTAAATATTTATTTATGACATTAATGTATTAATATTTAATATTAATCATATCAAATTAATTATTTATAATAATAACAATAATAATATTTTGATCATTTATTAAAATATTAATTTAAGAACTTTGTGATATATGAGAATTCTTATGTGATAACACTGATTACAAGCTGTAAAAGTTAAGGGTCAATGTGGATAAATATAAATGAATTTTTTCTGCAAGCCTTCTACAATAGCTCACACGAATTATGATATGGTCACATTTCACATTTGGTGTGGGTCTCGTTTTTCTCTGCAGTCAATGAAACTCTTAGACCTACACTTACACTTACATTACAGTTAAAGTCAACTGTGGGGAAAAAAGTACTGCGAAACAGTAGATGGAAGGGTTGAGAGTGCATAAAAGACATAAATATTATATTAATAACACAGCTTAATTGTGTTGTGTTCTGTGCTTTGTTCTATTCTACTGTATCTCAAACAGCCTGATCTGGTTCTCTACTGAACAAAATAGTTGCCCATATTTGACCCTGAGTAAAAAGCTTTTTTATTTTTATTTTATTTATTTATTTATTAATTTCTGTTAATTTTTAATTCCATTTAAGTTTTGTATTTGTATTCTTATTTGTATTCATATAGAAAACATAAAATAGTTTGTAAAAGATGAATGCATGCAAGTGAAAAAAAAACCCAAAACATTATGAGGATAAGGTATCAGAGAAACATAAAATAATAATAAATGGTAACTGTTGCTACAGTCTATGTAAATTTCCTGTATGGTGTTTCTGAATAATATGGTTACTCAAAGGCACGTAAACACACTTAATGACTATATTAACATATGCTGTATGCATTTTTATGGTCTACTACAGTTGTTCCTTTTCCGGTTGTAGTAAACATGTCATGTTGTATTTACGTTTTTCTGTGCAAAATTTCATGGCTATCCATTCAATGGTGAGACATTTCACTCAAAACCACAAATGTGAGCCTCATGATAGTGCCAGAGGGAAAAAGTGAAAGTCAGTAGGGTTCATCTTCTGATAACCTTGAATGTTTGAACAAAGTTTCGCCTGTCAATTTACTGTAGCTGATGGAGATGTATTTCATAGGATAGGATGGAATGTTTGATGAGCTGGTGGTGCTACAGGGAAGGTCAGGGGACCTGCAAAGACATTAAGGTTTTTTCCCTGGGGAACATGGAAATCTTTGCAAAATTTAATCTAATCCATCCAGTAAGCTAAACTCATTTCAATAAGATGTAAAAATTTAAATGTGAGACATAGCACAGCATATTTGGAGGCATTCGTGTGCTGGTGGCACAAATATTTGGGGCGGCACGGTGGTGTGGTGGTTAGCACTGTCGCCTCACAGCTAGAAGGACCTGGGTTCGATCAGCTGGGTGCCTTTCTGTGTGGAGTTTGCATGTTCTCCCCGTGTCTGCGTGGGTTCTCTCCAGGTACTCTGGCTTCCTCCCACCATCCAAAGACATGCATGTTAGGTGACTCTAAGATTGTCCGTAGGTGTGACTGTGAGTGTGCATGGTTGTTTGTCTCTCTGTGGCATGGCTACTATTGTTTAATGTCCAGCCATGTTATGGAAGCAAATACTTAGAGAGATTTTTTTTATGTATTTGGGTTTTTTGTATGAACAATATGAACCACTAACTGAACCCAGCAGTTCCATGTATGGAAAGCAGGGTTTTGCCTGGGTAGAGCATGCAGGAATGAGGGCACTGACGGTTCTGGATTACCCCTTACTTACAGAAGTTCCCAAATCATGTTGTCTCTCTAGTTAGACATTTTTGTTGGTGTCTTGGTGCGGGGGTAAAGTCAAAATAAGTTCACGGTCCCAGTGCATGTCTCAAAACAGCTTAGGACTGTCAAGGAAGCAAGCAGACTACTTTAGAACTTCAGGAATTCTCCACTTCCGATGGGTTTGACATCTGAAGGCGCTGTCTTTGATCCAGTGTCTCACATCTAAGAATACAGCAAAGCGGGAGATGACACTGACAGAGAAAGAGAATGACAACGAAAGGAGGGAAACACAGGGAGGTAGAGAGAGAGCACGAGCAGGGCAGATCAATGTGGTGAAAGAGAAAAATGAACATGGGAAGGAGGGGGGAGAGATTAAGGAAGTGAAGGGTTACTCTGGAGGTCTTTGGTTACGTAGGTAGAGAATGCAAAGTGTCAAGAAAAAAAGAGGATGGAGAGGTCACTCGATCCAAAGAGCTGTGTTTCACTGTCACAGTGTGACAGGTGAGAGGAGCAGGGAGTTAAAAAGGGTGTAACACAGATAAAGGATAACATGTCACTGAGAGCTTGTACACTAAGAAAACAATGTAAGGTCAGTACCTTTGCTTCCTAAATAACAAGACAGAATTTGATCTTATTTTTTGTCTTAACAATTGCAAAAGTGAGGCTGGATGTTTTTTTTGCATTTTGCTAGATAGTGCATGATTTCTTGTCCACCACAAAATCTTTCCCTGGAATAAAAAAAAGGGGTTTTGGGGGCTAACCAGACACAGTACATTGGGTATGTCACTACTGAAAATGAACAAAATATAGTACAGTAAGAACTACGTGCGATTGATGTACAGCATGTGTAGGGCTACAGCTACAGTCTTATCTGTGGCACTTTTTGGGTTGATTGTTCTTTGTACATTAATAGTTACAGTGTAACAGTTTATGGACTTACTGTATGAAAATATAGTCCTTACATGATCAAAAGCATGATGGAAACCACTCTGGCAAAATCTCAAAATTACCTAATAGGTAAAAATAAGATTAAAACTGGAGTGACAAAATCCATTTTAAAAGTCTGTTTTACATTATCAGAAAATTTTTCAGTGTTTCAATGTCGTAATAAACCAATTCTAAAAATTACGTAAATTAATAAACATGCCAAATGATGGCACTTGACATTGATACTTATAGCTAAGAGAAGTATAACTAACACAAAAGGTGTAAAAAACTAATTTGAAAAAAATGTCATTATAAATTATATACATGTCTGTCTATTGCAAAAATAGTTGGATAAAAACTTGCGTGCACGACAGTCATATATGTGCCAAGTTCTTTCTCATCTGAGCAAATACATGTAAATTTTACTACCCTGCTCAATTAAAAGTGGTCAAGCCTGTCAAGCTCATTAAAGGGCTCCATTTTGTCTCATCAAACTGGGGGTTACATTTATTTAATTATTTACTTTTTAGGCTTTTGTATTTTTGTATACATAAAAAAAGTATAATAAATCTGTCGCACATTGTCCGGACCTTATTCATCAGGCATTGTTCGCAGTGCATGTGAAAATGGCTTAAGATGGTGTTTACACTTATGAACTTTCTCCATTTTGGTTTGCTTCAGTTATTTGAACAGCTTATGGGCATACTAGTAATGCATATTTTTCTTAGAAGTACAGTTGAAAGTTGTGGGTCAGAGACCAAGACAATGTGCTGAAAGGTACTAAAATGTTCTACAAAGATAAGCTGAACTGCAGCTGAGCCTTTTTTTTCTACGCGCATTTAAGTTAAACATGTTAATTTGATCCATTGTGAATATAAAGATGTTAGTTTGTGTCGTTTCTTCATTCTTTTTGCTTAGTGTATGTGTTATTGTTGTGCATCTCTAAAAGAAACTGAAACTGAAAGGTTTTGGGAGGTCAAGCTCTATAGTAGGGGTGTCAGCTGCCACCGCTTTCCCGCTTTTAAATCCCCTCCTGACTATAATCATTCACTTACATGAAGATTTGAACTGTTTACTCATTACAGTTACCTATTATATGACAGTTTTTATAATAGGGGGTTAGTATCTCACAAAAAAGAAGTACGATGATAGGGTTTTTATTGGAGACAGTGTACATACAGCACTTGTTGAGAACAAACCACAAAGATTAACTTGACTGTGTATAATCGAGACATTCCTTAGAGTTACTAAGGCCAACAATTCTATGTTTGTGTAAGGGCCTTTACCACAGATATAAAATATTATTCATTCATTGCCAGATTGTTATGAGCAGAACATTATAAGTATTCATATTATAATTATCTTATTGAAGAAGTTCCAAAATTGACACTGTGTACACAAAAGAGGAAACTGGTTTACTATTAGATGAAACAAGGGGTAGGGTACATCAGGATACACAACCGGTAGAGGGAAACAATCCCAACAACTAGAAAGAACATGCACCCACACAAATCTCATCTACATTCACACACAGACATACACTGAAGAAGTAGCACACATAGACACACATACTCTGTCGCTTGGAAATATTCCAAAATCAGCTCAGCTCATCTTACAAGCTGTGACAAACAACAGCAGTGAAAGGTAACAGTCTTCTGTTACAGTTTGTGTGCGTATATGAGTGTGTGTGTGTGTTGCCACTTCGTGATAACATGTGTGATGCAGGGTATATAGTTTCCAGTGTGGACAAGCTGCTATAGGAAACCAATGTGTCCCATCTGTCTGTGGACGGCTTGAGGCGTTAAACCAGAGAAAGGTTCCAGCCACAACAGTTAGCTGTTGTGCCTCGGGGGAAGATTAATGAGGTTGTGCTGGCCTGAAGCGCACATCACATCTGTGGTATCAGATGTAACTTGCGTGTAATTTTTGGTCATCATATTCACCTGTTTCTCTCTCTGTCTGTTTGACTGGTTTACCTTCTGTTTTGTGATGTTTCTTTTTGATAAAACTGGAAACTCAACAGGTAGGACGTGGTAAATTAAAATAAAGACAATTAAAACCCTTAAATTCACAGACATTTAATCTCTTAGGGATGTTTTTTGTGGTTTTCATATGAAGTTGAAAGATGGATGCTGTTTAACTAGAGTATTTAGTTTCATTTTTAAAGCAATATTAAAGCAGCTGTTATGGTTACTAGTACTAGTAGTTGTTTATTCTGGACAAGTGAAAACCACGTCAGGCGAGCTTTGTCAAATGACAGTAGCCAGATTTGTCAAGAGCTGGAACATATTCCATGATGACCTCCATGTTAATTACTTCTTCCACAAACCCTAACAAACTATTATGTGTCTTCTTTACTTACTGCCCACGTAATGTTTGTGACAGAGCCTATCCCAGGGTGAGAGTGAGAGGCAGGGAAACACGCTGGACAGGTCACTAGTCACAAGCCAGCATTCCAGCAAATACTATCATCACTCAGCCATTTGCTGCAGGCATTTCGGCCCACGTAACTCTAAAAGGAAACTGAGAAATGGCAGTACCTACCCTCTGTGAGGAAATATTATGAACCAATGAGTCACACGGCTTCCCCTCGTGTAAAGCATATCTAAATAACTATCAGTTGTGCACACTTTACACATGACTTGGATTTACTTTCGAAATCTTATTTCATAAACAAACAAAACTATCCCTTTATCATGTCCTTTACAGTAAAAGCACTTGTTTGTCAGTTTATTGGGAGTAAAAGTAAAAGCACAGTAACAGCAATTATGCACTGATTTGTAACATGACCTAAACACATAAATATTTTAATATCTATGAATTTAATGTGTCTTGTGAAATTTCTTTTTTTTGTAGCAATTTCTGTTGATTTCTTTAGATGCGTAGAAAAGAAACTTTCGCAATTTCAGCAAGTACGATGCACAACATGTACGATGCTGTAACGTTCATCTGATCCCTGTTCAGCTGGATGAGAAAGCTTTGATCTGCACGGGCGAGGGAGCGGCGTGAGGGAATAATTGAACTTTTGTCTTGCTCATAGTTCGTAGATGTGATTCATCTATTCATGTGTTTGTTTTAGTTTGTTAGGTTGCTATCTAAGTATTATTGCCAACTGGCTAATGGAGAAGCAGTTCCAACTGAGTAAGTGTTATTAAAAGTTTGGTAAATCTCAGGCCGACTTTATCTGGATAGAGGCACAAGTGTAAATGTGCTGTCAAATTTGATTGACTTGATTAATTTATGCTTGATTAGATTGCTGCCTAAGACAATGGGACAAGAATATATGACGTAGACTACACAAAACATTCTGTAGAGCCAATTCATCAGATCAGGCTATTCCCCTTAGCTGCATTATATCTAACACTGTGTATCTAGTGGAAATTTCTTTCAATGATCATGTCAGATTTGCGTTTGAAGTCTAGTCAGTCATGCAGTTTCATAAACATATGGGCAGATTTTATATGTAGATGCGGTCAAACAGTACACTCATATAGCATGCCTGTCGTCTACCTCTACAGCACTAGATACAGTCCAGCTTCAGTGTCTTTCTGTGACAGCGATTGTACAGTTTTACAGTGTCTGAGTACAATTGCAGTTGAAAATAATAAAATCCTGCAGGAAATGTCATTTTCAACTTTTTTGTTTGTTCTTCTTTTGGAACATTTAGCTTTGCTGTGGATTTTCCACTTCCCAGATGACTCATCACTGACCGATGAGACAAGAGAAAACATATATTTTATTTTCACCTTCTTTTGAAAGATGTTTATATTTCTACAGGTGAAAATGACAGATGGAGACATGGACTTATTCAAAATGCTGTACTTCCAAACAGCAATGCACCCGTGCCAAGATGACTCACTTTTTATGGCAGAGCTTCCTCTCTTTTGTCTGTCGGCCTGTTCTTTCTGACACTTAGCCTGCACCACCCAATAGTTTAGTACAACAATGTTTCTGTACTGTACAGACTGTGCTGCTGTACATTCTGTGTTACCATTTGATAAAGGAAAACAGCTAAATTAGTACTTGGATTAGCTGGTAAACTGGCTCTGAGGGCTCAAGCTCTTTCTCCAAATTCATCAAAGTAAACATTAATTAACCTTACGCGGTGGTAGTTTTTTTTTCTATTTCTAAACATTTGTGTAAATTCAGTACTTTCAGTACAAGCAAGCAATTGAGTTTTTCCAGCACAACATGAACTATTTCAGCATATTTTCTATAGAGATAACTCTTACATTGTCAAAATAAATAATTTCACACTGTATTTTTTTATTTGAGACAGTTTGTGCTATAAAAACTAGTGTTGTGACTGTCTGTGAATCTCTCTCACAGCGCTGTCAGTCAGCTCCCCTGACACACGTATCCAACAAAAAAAAAGGTCAGGAAGTGGTCTCTTCTCTCACCATACAGTTAGAATCAGGGAACCATGTTTCCAAAATGTGAACTAATAAGTATTAAATTCTATCACTGTTGTCACCAGACGAGCCTTTGGTGGTGGTGGTGTTACAGTGTGGGCAGGTGTGTCTAGTCAATACAGAACT
>JAUMHL010000010.1:3988973-4010752 GCA_032362345.1 Sandelia bainsii
CTTCTACTTAAATGCCCTACTTTCATGATATAATATCACTGTAGTGTGAACTTTTTACGTTTGCCATAAATTTCACCTGAAATCCAAATATCCCTAACTTTGTGTGAGTAGTGTATATATACACGTGTGTGTGTGTGTGTGTATGTATATATATTTTATCAATATTTCATCTGTTTCCCACAGTGAACAGCTGTGTGCAGATGCTGCATATCTTCATGTATGTACGGGCTTTAAACAAAGCTTACCTTTTGCTGTCAGCTCCATGTCTCTAAATCAGATGGTGGTTGCTTTATATACCAGAATACCAGAGGAATATAGTTAGTTTGTGCAGATGCATATAAATGCATGTGAGCTTGCTGATATCTGTGCCAGCTGCTCTGTGTTTGTGTGAGTGTGTGCCATGACACTGTAGACTTAATTAAATGTTTATCCAGTGGCTGTGAACACTGTCATCTACCCTCATCCACTAATGGTGTAATTGACTGTTGGTTTTTCCTCTTCATGTGGTTGCAGTAACCGATGCTATCTTCAAACCACAGGCGCCGTTTCTGTATCCAGCCAATAGAATGGAGGAAAGCACAATAAAAAAACAACTGTCAATCTGTTTTCTGGCAAGATATGTGTTTTGTTAATGAAGGAATCATAATGTACTGTACTGGACTCAGGAGGGCTGGCAGGCTTCTGCTCCTAATGTGTAGGCATGTGACAGAGAGAGCACATTGATAGTACAGTACAGTGCTTTAAACCAGGTTGCCCCTTTAGACATCAGCTTGATACATTTAGATGGCAAACAGGGCTTTTACGGGGTATACTGAATGGGGTTTACTGAAGAATTTCATTGGTGACTCTTGAGCACCGGTTTTCAAACCCAGTCTTCAAGGATACCTGCTCTGCTTGTTTTCCAACTATCTCTGCCCTGCCAACAGCTGATTACCTGAGTCAGGTTTGTTCGGTCGATCAGAAGCTAGAGAACACTGTCTCAGATGAGGGTGGAGTGGGGGAAGACAAAATGAACTGGTATCTCCTCAGCTTCTGATTTACTGAACACACCAGTCCAAGTAATAAGGAGTGGCCAGAGCAGGGATAGCTGGAAAACAAGCAGGGCAAAGGTCCTTGGGGACTGGGTGTGAGAATCCCTGCTCTAGATCACCCTGTTGAGTGTATGGAATAATCAATGAGTTACCAACTTTAGCTACAAAGTTTTATGCAAATTGTTTTATATTTTGTCAAACTGTGAGATCTGATAAATGATGCATAACTCTAGGATCAATATTGCAACTACAGTATTAGTCTTGTGGTGGCTCTAGTTAAATACTGTTACTGATGCATGTCAGAGTTGTTGAGGATGTTGTTACAGCATATGATTAGGTTGAATAAACATTAAACGAAATGTCGCTCAGAATGCCCTAATGTCAAAGCACACAGTTCCAACATAGCTTATGTGGTATTAGAGGATGCGTGCCATACTTATTGTACAGAGCAGATCAGTTATATAACGTCGTTTTATCAGGAACGTCGTGATGCAACTATGCCTGTGAATACGCCACTTAGCCACATCATTAACCACGAACATTCCAATCTGTTGATTTGAGTGTGTTGAGTACACATGTGGCCAAAATAATTAGACATGTCAAAGCAGGTACTGCCATTTCCATCAAAGTGTTGTACATATTCAAAACAACTCAAGTATATAATGTCATCTGATGAGGATTAACATCTTGACAACATCAAACCTTTGGAAAAGCCTTGTTTAAACAAGGCATATTAATTTATATCCTGAGTGTGTGAGAACTGGACAGAAAGTTGTGCTCTGCTTAGTTTAAATATGATGCCTGTCACTTTTTATTTTACCTTATTGCATAATAAACACACACACTTCAGAGCCTTTCCTCATAATGTTCTTGGTAAATAAAACTGTGACACTAGCTATGGTGCATTAAATCAGTATTCAGCAACAGTATTCAAAAAACAGGCTGATGTTTTCTTCATGCCCCGTGCTCTCTATTTTTTATTATTTTTTAACCAACTTAAAAAATGAGAAACCACAGATGTAACAACAGATTCAGTCAAAAAGTTTGGACCTCTCTCGGGATCTCACGGAAACTCTCATGATCTAACGTGACTTCAGTGAAAAGCAAACACGGAGGTGGTTACAACCAATTATGTCGGTCACCTAGTAGCACTTGTGTGCGCTATGTTTGCCTTGAGAAACAAAAGAGGAGAACAAAGTTGTGGATGAGGTCATGGCTGAGAAGATGGAATCAAAATGGCTTATACATTTTGCAGTGCAAGCTGAAGGCAAGTGCTAGCTTGTACTAGCCTCTTACGGTGGTGACGCTTCCTGGTCAGCTCGCTCTCGTCGGCTGTTGTGGGTTTCTGCTCAATATCCCATCATTGTTCTTGCCCACAACAAGATTGAGCTAGTTGGTAGTATTATATTTCTGTCTGTGAATCCCTTACATTGAAGGATCATTTGGGCAGATAATTGGTTCCGACCACCCTCAACTTATCTGGCTGGTGCTGTACCAGCTCTCATACAGACTTGTCACCCTCAACAGTTCCTGTAGGAAGGAGAAATCCTTAAACTGCTAATGACATGCATTGAATTATGCAATACATACATATCGATTACCAGACAGCTATTCCCTCATTTGGAAAGTTGAAATGTTTGAATGCAGTTAGTTTTGCATGAAAGATTTGAAAAAAAAAGTGTATGCTATATAACCCCTTGTCAAGGACAACAAGCAAGGACAGTAGAAAGATCTAGTTGCAAGGCCAATTTTCTTCTGAAAGTAAAGAACCAACATTTGAAAGTAAATGCAAAAGAGCTGAACAAAATAAACCAAACGTACAAAGAAAACTAGAACTTCAACAACCGAATCAACATAGAGTAATGAGTATACCCCTCTAAATGTCATCACCACCAATCTGTATTGTATAGGCCTGTCAGAAGAGAAGGCTGACAAGGTGAGATAGCAGCTACTCTCTAACTGAAATGCCAGAGGCCAGAGTCTGATAAGAGCTGTGTAGAACTGGCCAGCCCTTTGCAGGCAATACATGGCTGAGGTGATAACACAGATCAACACATGAGATTCTTAGAAAACATGATGGAGCATCGTGTGGTGATGAGCAGCCTATAGTGCTCATGAATCAGCTCGCGTAGAGTTCTTTTTCAGAGCTGGCTGAAAAAGGAAGACTAAGTGATGTAATTAGTGACACACAAAAAAGAAATGCAACTACAGCTGTAACCACAAAAAAGGATAAAAAAATCGTTATGTGGGTTAATTAAATTCATTTGCACAGATATGCTGTGTTTTGTATTGTAAGGTTCATGTAATGTGCTTATGGTGACTGAAAATAGTCTCTCAATGTCTGAACTACAGGAATGAACGATGTAGCTTGTGCCACCAGATTATGACCAACGTTAATGTGTTATAGTTAGGCAACCTCTAGCAGCTATAGTTATTATGCCACAAGCAATGAAGAAAGCTAAGTGTCCAAATCAGAAAGTCCATTGCTTTATTTTATTTTTTAATAACCAAAACTTCATTGTTCCATAACTGTAACTACATGTTGTTTGATGGTTTCCATGATAACAAAGGTCCTGAATAGGGGTTGCTTTCAACAGTCTATATGAGTGGGTGGGGACAAACAAACTATATGGTAGTTTAGATTGGAGGACGTGTTGGAGTGTGAGTATGTGACTGATAGACAAGACATACCAGCTGTAGTGAAGATACAGTACAGTATGTAAATTATGCAAGGCTTTAGTGAAGCTGAGGACTTTCTGGCTAGGAGAAAAGTATCATATTCAAATTTCTTTTACCTCAAAAAGAGTTATTGGGAAAAAAGGGAGTTGACTTACAATTACAGTCATCCTATATTTGGGCCAAAACTGTCTGTAAATTATAAATAATAAATTTGCTATAAAGGCTTAATAGTCTGCATAGCATATGATACACTATCAAAACTCCTTAACCAGTAACCTCAAGAAGAGGGATCTCTCAGGACAGAACAGACTAATATGCAATAGGTCTTGCAAGTACTTAACAGAAATAACTACAGTGAAATTACACTCCTAGATGCTGCCAAATAGGTAGTATCCTAGCCACACAATGTCCTTCAACCTCATAAACTTGGAAAGAGGACAGACGAGGCAAAACTCAAATACATTTGCAATGGCTATTATTGTCAATCGGGTGAACAGTTTGCCCTTTGCATAAGTTAAAGGGTGACTGAAACCCCTGAATGACCCAGACACTAAAAATACGTCATCAGCATTTGCATAAATCATTCCTTTGGCACATTCAAAGCCCTGTGGGGAAGAAAATGTGGCAGTAAGTGGCAAGCCATAGTGTTTCTGTGTGGATTTCTATCTGAGTGTGTGCAGCTATGTGATAATGCGGTGCATATTACCTCTGTGGTCAAGTTTGTTTTTGGTGCTTTGCTTGTTGAAACAGACTATTAAAGGCTGGAGACAGACTTAGTCAAACAACAGTTATCTGAAGTGGACTCCATTAGCCCACTAAATGTGACAGGAGAGTTGGACTGAGTATTTAGCAAAGTCAGCAAATGCATACGATGACAAATTAGGGGTGAGAAAACTTGTCAACCTTATTCGAAAAGCCAAAAGATGAATGTACGTCAGCTAAGCCTTGTGCAAAACATCTGAAGACCACCTCAGGGTTTTTGGAGAAGGTTTACACAGCAGAGATTAATTAACCTGTCAGTGTTAGGTGTGTTATATAGTATAGAAAATTACATCATTGCCCATAAGTAATGCAAATTAAGGCTAAAATAATAGCATTTCTGAGAAAAACAAACTGATAAATTTACTTAGATACCTCCACAAAGTAAGTCTCCTTTTCATTATCAGTGGAGGAGCTACAAGGTTTGCTCTTGATGACAGTGCAGATAAAAGTCTTAGTTGTCTGCTTCCTTGAAAGAGTGCATGACATACCTACTGAAAATGTAGCACAACAAAGAAACAAAATTTGTGTACCTTTGAGATTCTTCTCGTCAGTTTTTTTCCCAAAATAGCCATTCCTGCAAATACAGTGTAGGTTTAGAGGAAACATTAAAGCAGATCTGCAGCCAATAATTATTGTCACTTTTTGCAGTAATTGTGCAGATGACAGAGGGCGAGAACGTAGGAAAGGTTTTCAAGTTCTCCAAGTTAGCGGCGATATCATTGTGCCCCAAGACAGTTGATTTTTGCTGTCTACATGCTTATTAGCTAAACATGAATCGTAATTACTATGATTTGAATATGTCGACATGTAAGTGCATTAGTGAGTCTGTTTGATGATATTTGTGCACATTTCAGTACACAGAGATTCATGCCTGTGTGCATGATTTCAGCATTAATATTATCTAGGTACCTTTGAATTTCAATGCGTGCATGTGAGTGTGATTGCGTGTGTGTCTAGCTGGATTGTTGCCTATGAGAATCCAGCGCTGGCTCTCGCTCCCTTTGAAGGAGGCCCTGCGGCTGTTCTGGCTGTTCAGACTGTTCAGAGGCCTCGAGGGTTTAATGTACTGTACACCACAATCCTCACTGACAGCACATCACAGACACAAGAGAATTGATTGTGACGCATTGTACCTCAGCAAAAATAAAGCAGGATATAAATTGGGCATGTAAACAGGTAGGCAGTTTGCCACAATGTACAGTACAAAGTGTTTTCATTAGGATAGAACTGCTCCAAACTGTAGTTAAAGGTGCATTAGCTTGTTTATGATAAGTTGTTATGACGTGAAAGTTTGTGGTAAATTGTTTTTAGGCACGAGGGAGATACTTGGCTTTGGATTTCACTAAATGACCACCATAGAGGATTGTATTTGTAGTGCGTGTAGGTTAATTAACTAGGAAAATACTGTAGTATTTATGTTCTAAAATCTCCAGAACTACACATTTCTTTACTAATAAATAAGTAAGTACATGTAGTTGGGAATAAATATTCCCTTGCTTTCACACTTATACTCTCAGTAGCTTTTCTGGGTTGTAAAAAAACTGTATTTGGATAAATATTTTGTTAATGTGTCATGCACAGCTTTGCATCCAGCAGCCACTCCCCGTGCTGTATCCATTGATAGATGTTGTTCAGAATGGAGCACATGTTTAAGCATTGTAAGTTGCTCTCAGTGGAAGAGAACATGATGTGAAAAGTAGTGCTCAGTTCTTAAGTAGATGTTCAGTTTGACCTGTATTAACATGATCTGCAAGCAGAGCTGCTCTGAGAGCACAATTCTCCCCTTTTAGCTTGAACTCAAAGCACCATGGTTGCTTTTTAAATGCTACTAAAGATATGCTTTGTCTCAACGTAAAATTCATAGTTGGAAATTAATTTTCAAATTTCATTTTCAGCTGATGATAATTTGTGTTTCCTAACTGTGAGTTTTGCACAGAATTATTGAAAATGTAGTATGTTTGTATGTTTTAGTCTGTCATTGTGTCGTTTTATCACTCTTCGGTATTACCTTCAAATTAATCAAATGCATGCAAAAATGCTTTATTTGCTCTCTGATGATGATCTTGTTAATAAGGCTGCTATCAGATAAAACATATATGAGATGACATGGCATTGACTTGTAAGTGTTCTGAGTCAGGGTCTGTTGAACATGTGCATTGATTTCAGTTTAATTAAATTGTATTTGGGGGCAAAACTGGACTCTGCCTTTTGAGTAAGTGGGGTCAGTGTTGATGGATTTACTGGATTTAATTCAATTTTGCACCTCATCAGCTGGAGCTGCAGTCAAGTTCCCAGCAATATTTTTAATCACATTTTTTCTCAGTACAATAACATTACACTTTTAATTAAACTTGACAGGTCGATGGACAGGTTTTTACAAATAATTGCTGGGCATCTCAACTGATGTTGTTAAATTCCCTTGTTTTGTTTATTTTTTCCACTGGAAAACAACCCATAAAATGATTTAGATGTTAACTGAAATGTTGTTTACATCAAAGGACAAATGTGTTTCAGTAGACCAGCAGATTAAAAATGACTACACCTAATCACACATGTATTTGTATCTACCAATCATAAAGGTTCAAGTGTTTGTCTATGTGTGCCATGTAAATGCCCACTTTAGATGAAATGAAACAGACATAATGTCAGTTTCGATGTTCGACTATTCACACACTTTCACTGCAGTTGAGACACGTGCATGCCACAGAAAAGGATTCTGGATTCTTTGCCAGATGTTTGTATAAAGGCACAAAATGTGATCTTATCCCAGCTGACACCTACAGCAATAACAAATCTGTGTACAAAGATTTCCAGTCGCTTGTTCGTGGCTGTGTCTGAACCTGTCCACACACCTGAGGGCACAGAGGAATGTCATTTGGCAAAACCAGCCTCCCTGGAGGACATCATGGACCACTAATATGCGAGTGCCCTCGGGATTTTATTACCAAGAATTCTAATAAAAGTCAACTGTCAGATGTGCTGATTTCCATTTATGTGTAAATTCTACATGGAGAAATACATACAGTTAGATTTCGTTTCAAACCTGCCAACTCTCTGCACCTGAATTCAGAGTTTTCAACTCTGATTCCCAACCACAGTCCTCGCCCATCCTCCACTAATGAAGAGGCTCTGGTCCCAGTCACTCATCCCGCTTCGCTACCTTTTGTCTCTGCTGGGTGAGGGGTACTGGGGGGTGCTGAAGAGTGTAATTGGCCAGGCCTGCTCAGGTGAAAGCAGACCTCTTGTCTGGGGACACAAAACCGTCTCTCTCTCTGTGTCTGCAATGCCGTAAGGTCAAAAGGACATGCTGTGTTCGTACACACACACGCACACACACAGCCCTCTTCACTCATCTTCCAGCCCCCAACAATCAGTGCAGCTACCTGGGAAAAGTAATTATTTGCTCTCCTGTCTGTCCTCTGGCTTTCAGGGCTTTCAGCTGCCATATTTGTGAAGAAGCACAACTACTATCTGCATCCTGCTTTCACTTCCATGTTGCTTACAGCACAGTTATAAAAAAAAAACCTGCACTTGTACATCAGTACATGTTGTTCAGCAGGATGCACATGTTTATGCCTTGTAAGTTGTTCACAGTGGAGCAGAACATGATGTGAAACATAGCGCCAGCTGGTAGATGTTCAGTTTGACCTGTATAAACATGATCTGAAGGATCAGAGCTGCTCTGAGCTTCATACCCTTTAGCTAAGTCTCAAAGAACCATGCATGTTTTCTTATTGCTGCTTAGATTACCCTGGTCAGGTAATAAAAATATAAACACCACTGGCCTCTTTTGTCTTCATTCATCCGTTACCCTGGCATTTAACAACTCACAGATAACAACTCACAGTGACAACTATGGATCTCATTTGATTTGGGTATTTGTGACTGGTCCACTATTTACATTTTTGTAATACATTTTTAATGTTATTTAAAATGTAAAGTTATTAATGCTGTATTGAACCTAAATCAGGCTTTCTACCGTGCTGATACTACTTTTTTCATAGATCATCATCACCATCGTCATCTGATCAGGCCTCACCAAACCAGACATACCGCTACCGAGACGTGAATCTTGGAGCTCTGTAGTGAAAGTAAGAAGCTATGCAATGGTTTTTATTTCACAAAAGCACAACATGGAAAAGTTCTGTCTGTTGACTCCATACTGTATCTCACTTTTGTCACTATTAAGTGACAAGACTTAAGACTAAACATGTGATACTATATATAACGCTATAATCACTTTATAGGAAGGTTACTATCGGCACTAGATTATCTAAGTGACATCTGTTCAAGACTCTACAACAGCGAACAGTGATTACCCACCAAGATTCTGAATATTTCATTGACCTAACGCTTTTCTCATAGATTTATGGTGTGTATGGGTGGCCCCTTTGGAAATTGAACTCCTAACCCAAACATGAGACACCGTATTGACACAGAATCCACAGTATGTTGCACACAATACACCCCGTGGCCTCTCACTCACCCACATTGTGCACCAGCCTCCTTTAGCTTCTATATAGCCCGTGACAGGAGAAACGAAAAGTATGTCAGAAAGCGCTACATCATTTGACATCTATCACAGGTATTTAAATGTCTCTTGATTGCTATGCCTGCCATTTTCTTTTTCAACAGGTTGGATACATTTTTGTCATTTAAATCAATGGGCTGGTGTTGACATGGTTCCCAGACCTGGTTTCTGGTACATCATGTCCACACGACATATGCTAAAATGTCCCACTGTGCCACTAAGTTTCTCATATTTTGTTCTGGGGGTGAAACTAATGCACAAATTGTGGAGCAGCAAGACATGGCATGTGTAATATGACACATTCACAATATGTGTTAAATAACCAAAAATGTCAAGCATCGTATGTTTTCCTTATATCTCTTACAGAAGCACAACAATGGCTGTGATTTTGTCCCTTTGTCATGTGTCTATCTAGAGTATCATCACTGGTTAGGACGGTAACAGCTCAGTCACTGAAAGATGAGCTAAGTGGAACAGCCAAGATGGATGAAGAGCTATCGCTTATTGCCCTAGAGCACAAGGATTGCTCCTGAACAGATCATATGGGCATTATTCCGCAACAGCAACCCTAAACCAGCCCCGTTTTAGCACACAATGTTTCTTCCCATTACCTCTTTAATGCCGCACCTATTGTCAGCCATTTTCTTTAAACAGAAACCCACTTGTACTGATATAAGCTGGCTACTTATTGCACGAAGTTGGACGATGAGCAGCGGTGTCAGGTCCCAGGGTTTATGACTCAAATAGACTAGGATAGAAAAACAACTTTGTTTTGTGCCAAGAAACTGTATATCTTTAGTTTTAACTGCCAGGCATGTGTGAATTGTGGGAAAATTAATTTTACAGTTGATGATCCAGAAATACCTGGTAACTACTGGTTCTAATAAGAATAGAAATGACTGGTTTCAGTGTGACTTCTGATGATGTGCTAACAAACTGCTAATTGTTGTTTGACACTCATCTGTGTCAAAGCTAAATAAGCAAGCTATCTGCATATGAGCCTGGCAGCCTGTCTATTGGCCATCTGCTGACATGTGGGACTTCACCTTTGAACCACGGTACAATCAAGTATCTTGATTTAAAGAAAAAAGAAATTGTGTTTTGTTGCACAACCTTTCTCTTGAGTTTCCTTATTCACACTCATGCTGAGCTAAGTTTCGTCAGTGTGTTTTTGTTGCATTTCTTTTGCCTCTTTGTTATAATATTTGTTGTAAAGTATTCATTATTATTTGTGGATTTTGAGCATATTTGATATTTGGACTTGGCTATGTTTTCTATGTGTGCTTTCATTAATATGTTTTGGGTTTTATTTGACTCCTGTGTAGCACTGTAAGTGTACAAACTAAAATAAAGGGATTAAACTTATATTTCTAGACATGTGTCAGGCAAATAGATTGTTTGTGATCAGGGACACAGACAAGAGTAGTCCCAGCAGGTGGAACAGGTAGGCTGAGAACCAGAACCGGGCAGACTCTCAGCTGCTGCTAAAGGCTAATATAGAGAAATAAAGAGCTGAAACTGAGACTGGAAGAAGTGAGACAGGTTCTTTCTAGTCCACATGTAAAAAGTGCTGGAGCAGGTAAAAAAGCAGTTGGTGGCCTTTATGTATTTTTCTTACTCAAACCCAGATCTCTGCTCTTTAGTCTCTTAAAGTAAGCTAAGATTGTAAATCTAACTTCTACAAGTGTCAGGCTATTACAGTACATTTAGAGTTGGACTTTGTGTGTAGGCACTGGTGACGTGGTAGTCTACTGTTTTTTTTTCACTTATTTTTTCTAAAAGGGAGTTTTTTTTTAATTGGCTCACTCACCAGACACTTCTCTTGTGAGTTTGGTGATTGTTAAGGAGACTATCGTGGATTTAGTTGAGTTGATTTTGAATAAGGAGGTCACTTAGCATGTGCTCTATGAAAATAAAGACCTACAAACTAAAAGTAATGACTACAGAAAAAAAGAGTTTATAATCTACACTCGGACTAACTAGGGATTGATGATAGGGTAATAATGATAAAAGTGACTTTTGAGGACGTCAATCAACATTAATAACTGTGTCACTCTAACCAGTGGGTCATCATTGCTATTCGAGCTCCTAATTACTTCTAATCCTGATCGCACACACAAGATACGTAAATCAACCAACATTCTACTAATGACTGATAAGTATGTGGCACCCTGATCTCATTAGGCTAACAGCTAGCTGCTAATGGCTTAATTAGTGCTGAATGTTACTGACCATCTAGCCACCATGAGCTTTACTTACTGGACAAGGGTAAACCTTTTAGCACTTTGGCAAGGCAATGATGTGTAAATGTGTATCTCTTTGAGTAGCTCCAGTGTTTTGTGTATTTTGAGTAAATCTAATATGTTGGGGTTATTAACCTAACATACGTCAGTAAACATCCCATTTAACCTAATCCAATCCAGTCTGGTCAGACATAAAGACTCTTCAAACCTTGCAGTCAGACTGTTTGACAGAACACGGTGTGAAACTCTGGCCTCAGGAAAAGCAGAATTACTGATTGCTGAACTTCAGTCTGGTGTTATTGCTATTCGTCTTTCCCATGATTCTTTGACTGGTTTGCGTTTGTTCTAATTTCCTCTCCTCCCCATCGCCTTTTTTAAAATCTCTCTAGAAGGTAACTAGCCCATCTCCATGCTGTCGTTGTACTTACTTACTTACTTACTTGCTTATTTGTCTGTAAGCACTTTGTTGCTTTTTCATGCCATGCAAGACGGCATATTTACCCAAGATAACAGTTGGGTTTCCCCTCACTTTGTGGGTGATGGAGGATAATTGCTGTTTGTGTGTGTTCTTGTGTGGCTATCTTTGTGAGAACCAGTTTGAGTTTTATACCCTAGAAGTAAGGACATTTTGGCAGCTCTTCAGAAACGTTTAATCAGAGGTTTGTTTGAAGGTTAAGACTCTGGATTAAGGTTTGGGTAAGGACTAGGGTTTAGGTGTTGAGTTAGGATGGCTCAGTGAACGTATTATGTGAATGAGTGTCCACACAAAGACTGAAGTATAAATGTTTGTGTGTATGGGCATGTGTTTCTCTAAATGACAGAATGACAGTAATTGTACAGTACATTTACTCGAGTATGCCAACACAAATTGCATTGAAGAAACAAACAAGTGTCCCATTAAATGAGTTCACAGTACTCAAAGTTCCAACTCGGCCGACTGAGTAAGTCTGTGTTTCCCATCCTTTTCTTCTGTTTAGATGATCCCCCTCATCAACTCCACCACCATCATGTTCCCAATATGTTTCAGTTGGGTTTAAACTGGATGTTTAGGTGACTTTTAGCAAGAGTTTGTCAATTTAGCTAACCATTTATCTGTTACTTGTAGCTAGTTGCAGTATTGAAATAGCTTTTCCTTCACTTGTAGCTAAGATTTTCAACCATGTATCCATTGCGTTAAATTAGTTTCCTATTTTAACTGTTTGTCATCTTAGCTATCCTTTTTAGATATTTACAATAAGTGCTTTATTCCTTTTACTTGTAACATGTATTTAATTTTAACTATTCATTTTTATTGCGAGTCACTTTTCTATGTTTCAGCCATCATGCTTTCTGTTTTAATCCCTGCAACTATTAGACTTACTCTTTGCTACTTGTTATAATTTGATATTATTTTATAAGCAACCTCCTAATTTTGTAATGTTTGAAAGACTTCCCACTGTGGTATAAAAACACCTGGTTGGGAGTCACAGAAGCATGTCAGATAAGGTAGTTTTTCTGTAGAAATGGCTCTTTGAAAGAAGAGCAAAGAACAGAGAAGGAACAAAGGTGGAGAGCAGTAGAATAGCCCACAAACAAGTCTGTCAAGTGTCAATCCAAATAAGTTCTCCTTTCACAACATGAAAGAAAAAGGTTTGAATTAAGGGTGACAAAAATCCCAAAACTGAATGATACATATTTAGATAATAAAACTGGCCTTCACTGAACAAAACTGAGAAAAAATGAGACATTTAAAAGTTAGAAACACAAACAATTGAGCAAGTTACAGTGTCTTTTTTATCTTTGCTTGCAAAACATGCCTCAGCTCTATCTGACTGTAATCTTAAGTAATTGTGCTAAGAAAACACTCGAGCTGGGAGACTGTCTCCCGTTTAGAAAAGAAAGTCACAAAAGAAGAAACCCAAGCTCAGAGTGACTCTTTATCTCTGTCTCTTTTGTCTTGGTTAGTTGGTTTTAACATGACCTGAGTCTGTTAATGTCTTTGATGAAACAAAATAGAGGATGGTTTTCTCTGCAGCAGAGTTGAGTCTGTGTTTTGATCTTTCCTAAATTATACTTCTATATGTGGATTTTTCAAGGATACTAAGACAAAACATTTCTATCTGGCTTATTTGTGCACAGTTAATATGAGTTTTAATCGCGGACATAAAAACGGTTAATGGTGGGCCGTACAGGCAGCAGCTCCTCGATGCCTGCATCCTTAGTTATTATTGCTAAAGGTAACCGCTGCAGACTGAAAGTAGAGGAAGCAAGTGTCTAGTTTTTCCCCAGGAAACAAAGTCAATTTCCACTTGGCTCGTATACAGAACAGGAATTAGTTTTACGTAAGTCCAGCAGGGTAAAAATAATGGAGTATAAAGGCAGAGAGCTGCAGGATGCTGCCTCTCATTACACCAGCAGGTGTAAGGAGAGAAAGGAAAGAAGACTCAGTAGTGCTGCATGTGAACAGCAGATGTAAAAAATCTTTACAAATAAGCATCATTTCATTATTCATGGTGATGTGTAGCTGCACTATTTTATATAAATGCTGAACAAGCCTGAATCTTTTTTTTTTTTAGTCTCATCCTGTCTTCTCTCAGTTCAGCCATCCGTCTGTACATTACCATAGCAATTACTGGAGGGGACGTTACAGGACATTAAGAAACATGTCTTCTTTTGTTGACAGCCAGATTAACAGGTTGTTTCGATGAGCCTCGGGAATGAGCCGCCGCTTCACACGTTTGTGTTTGTGCTCAACACGCAGGGATCAAGTCGGGACAAATGAATGATGTGCGAGTGTGTGTGTGTGTGTGTGTGTGTGTGTGTGTGTGTTTGACGAGACCGGGACGAAACTGTGTGAGGCAATCAACTTAAAACAAGGTATCCGAGGTGCAGTCACCTTGTTAATATAATATTCTTAGGAAATATATGTACATAAAAATAACACGGTGACGCAGCTTGAAGGATCCTCTCCTGCGCTTTCTGACTTGTGCCAGGCTTAGTGTCGCCCCCTGTACCTGCCTCAAGAGACATGTTCGGTTTCCCAGGAGAGAAGAACTGGATGAATACCAGCAGTCATGTCATTACACTTAAACTCATTTATTCACACAGTTTTATGTCTTTACAAAATGTGTCATTTGCAAAAATGAAAATAAATGTACATTTTATAAATAACCGTGTGGCAAACATGGGGAAAGGTAAAGATTTTTGTTTTATGTGTGTTTAAAGACATGATCTTAATTTCTAAAGGACGCCAAATTCACCTTCAAGTGTATTTATTCACATAAAACATGTGGTCATAGGGTTATTTAGATAATTAAGTACATTACCTGCTTGGTGCACCTGAATTCCACTTTTTGTTTGTTTGTTCTGTTGGTTGTAGTGGGGAGGTGCCGCAGTGTATGTGTCTGTTTGGGGGCGTGGTGAAGCCACACCTCCTCCCGGTATGAGTACAGGAGCTAAATAAAAGGCTCCGTCACTTCTGTTGATACTCACATCCTGAATCCTGGAACTCTTCTCAGTTGCCAAAAATATCAAACAGGCGCTCTATGGACAGTGCGTGTCCGTCTTTATAGTTTTGATTTTGTTTTGTTTTTAGCTAAGCGATCACCATGGCTGCGTCTGTTGCAGCAGTGCCTGCAACGACACTGTTTCAAAATGTTCAAGCGATGGAAGGAAAACAGTTTGATGATGTAAGTAGAAGGTTGGTACTTTCAGTACATGTTATTCTTCTGAATATTTGTGTAGTCTGAGTTCACATTCTCACTTCACTGTTTCCATTTGTTCTCCCGCACAGCTTTGCAAGGTAAGCGAGTGTGGAAGGAGCAGCGCAACAGGTGGCGCAGATAATCCGCTCATTGAAGTGGAGTTCAGCATCGTACAATCTCCCAAAGAAGACGACGAGTTGGGGAAATTCTTGGACCTCGAGTTCATTTTGTCAAACACAATCGGATCAGATGTCGTGAGCAACGGCAACAGCAGCGGTAGCATTTCTCCACCTCAGCAGCAGCAGTGCTGCTATTCCCTGCCGGAGTCTCCGGAGAGCTGCAGCGGTGGCTCCCTTCCAGACTGCAGCGAGCACTCCTCCTCTCACCTGGCCGCACAGAGCTACCACAGCACCGCGGGTTTCACGGGCTCGGGCCCAGTCCGCAGTCTCATGGCGGAGCTTCTCACGCCTGACATGAGCTACCATGGTGAGAGTTCACCGGAGGGCGCGGGCAAGGTGAGGGACGGACGGGAGTACACGGAGCTGCGAGCGTTGAATCCGGTCACCATTCCAGCCGCACCTGCTCATCACCAAGTGGCTACATCTCCTCCACCGCTTGGATACAAAATTAAGACGGAGCCAGTTGGCCTGTCTTGCATGATGGCAGCTGCTGGTGGGGACTTTATGGGACATATGTTTGAGAAACACCAAATGCGCTCCGTGCATCCGGCTGCTTTTACGCACCACCCGGGTACAGTTTCAGGTGCGTTGCCGGGATTCGGTACGCACCCCATGCAGCATAATGCGCCTCGTGGAAACACAGACTGTCATTTGGCACAAATTAACTCTTTGAGCGCTCATCCCAATCAACACCATCTCCAGAACCAGTACATGAACGCGTCCTACCAGCAGTACGCACAGCAGAGTGTGCCACAGTATCAAGGACAGTACAGCATGCACAGAGAGTCTGTGCGCGTTCACCAGCATCATCATCATCCAGCTTCTATGCAGGGGATGATGCTCACCCCTCCCTCGTCGCCGTCATTGCTGGAGTTTTACGCGCAGGATGAGGCGGGGAGCATCAAGCAGAAGAGAGGCCGCAGGTCGTGGGCCAGAAAACGTGCTGCGACCCACAACTGCGAATTCCCAGGCTGTGGGAAAACCTACACCAAGAGCTCCCACCTCAAAGCACACATGAGAACACACACAGGTGAGCACATGTAACTTTATCTTACACAAGTAATGTTTTATTTATTAATTTATTTAGCATCTAATCTAAACAAATTGCTTTGTGTCTTGTGTCTCTCAGGTGAAAAGCCCTACCACTGTAACTGGGAGGGCTGTGGCTGGAAGTTCGCCAGGTCAGATGAGCTGACCCGTCACTTCAGAAAACACACTGGACATCGACCCTTTCAGTGCCACCTCTGTGAGCGCGCATTCTCCCGCTCAGACCATCTGGCTCTCCACATGAAGAGGCACATGTAGAGCACATTGAAGTTATGGACACTGTTGAATCTGAATCAATCATGGGATTGTGGTCAGAGCATCCCAGAAGAAGCATAAGCTGGCCCCTTACTGCTGGGCACTTTGTGCATTTAGCCCAAATCAAAAACCCCTTCCTGTAGGGGCCTTGCGTGGTGCCTTGGCAGATCATTTTAAACAACAAAATCATACTTTTATCTCTTGAAGTACCACATATTTTTAAAAGTGCATCAAGTGCCTCTTTCTCATAAATGAATGAATACTGGTAGGTTTGTACATACCTGTGCATATATGAGTATGTTTGTCTAAATTATATTAGTTTGGTATTTAAGAGCTTTCCTCACTCTGTCTTTTAAATAAGTTATTGATTGTTAGTTGATTGCCTTGACAAGATTGTGTATTTGCTTCCCAAAAGACAATACTCACTGTGGGCAGGACCCATTGTACATATGTAAATTGTATTTTTGTAATGTTTACATCTCTATATCTTTGATAATACTCAGACCAGGTCAGGGCTCTTGTTGAAAGTTTTTTATTCTATTTTCTCAAGGTTTTTTTTGTATACAGAATAGATGTTATAGATTTGCTAAGTACTGTGGGCTATGCCTACATTTCAGACATTCTTTGGTTTTGTGAAGGTTTGCTTAAGCAGTGCCAACAAGTTCAGGTCATATTCAGAATACCAAGCATCAGGTGTCAATCCACCCTCACAGCTCAGTGTTTTTGGGACACAATACTTTTGCTACGAAAAAAGTGTATTTTAAAAATGAAGATTTCCACTGCAACCAATGGTTGAGCTGCTGTACTTGAAACTGAACTGCCACTCAGATGTATCTTTCTTCAACAATGTTATTTTATGTGCATAAGGGCTCAAAAATAAAAGTACTTTTACAAATATTCCTGTTGTTGTCTCCTTGTACACCCCGTTCAACTTTGAGTTACATGATTTTTTGTAATATTTGTTTTTTTCAGTGTTTTGGGGTAGTGCTGTGCATGTACATGACTACAAGTATGCGACATCACGTGGTCTATAATGTTGATTAAAGACACTGCACCATTGCAAGTTTTATGACAACATTCCAGACCACAACTTGCATGTTGTCTCCTGGTGGGGTTATATCGCTGTTTATTAAAGACTGCCCTCTAATGGTCATTTGCATAAAAACACGCGTGGCTGCATTTCCATCAAAATTAAGACGTTGCACAACAGATGAAGCTAACTTTATTCATCAAACATTTTCAGCTCTCTTGTCATCTCTTTGCATCTTTTTCCAGCTTCACTATATACAGTCGTGATGAGCCTGTCACCATAGCTACCATACATCCGAATCATTTTCAATAACATCGTAAAAATCATCCATTCCAGTCACTACAAAAGTTACATAAAATACAATACTTCTCCTCAAATCTTTTTATATAGTCTAAATTATCCTCTTTCCACAATAATGTAAACGTTCACAGAAAAAAATGTAAAATCTGACATCAAGAATTTATTTTTTACATTATTTTCCAATAAATACAGTTTTCCCATCCCAGCTCATCAGTAGGAGTAAGCATATTAAGCATCTATTTCATGCATCTTTTCAACCTCTTGCACTGTTAGCCCAATAGGGTTAAATGAGGAATTTGATTTGAAGCCATTTCTGTAGAATCTGTTGGAGTATATTTATTCTTCATTAACAGGATTCTTAAAGAGAAGTTTAAAACCTAGTGAGACATGTCTAAATGTAGATGGACCTGTTTGATTGACTACACTGGGTTATTTATAATATTAAAAGATTTGAGGATAGACAGAGAAAATCTATTAACTTTTATCAGATAAATAAAGTTCAAACAAATTAACACTAAAATTACTGATTTTAGTTTTTCTTGCATATTAGAAAAAAGTCCAAACCTTTCTCAAAATGGTACTTTGTACACTGAAAAGTACAGCTCCAATATGCAGCTGTCTAATCCATTTAAACTGGTAAATGCAGTTTATTTTTCTTCTTTCCATCTTCTTTTTTACTGACTTAACTTAATCAAAAACAGTTTGGGCAGAGGCAAAATAAGATAGAAAAGGGTTCATTGTAAACAGGTAAGACTGCCATGATTGGGTGCAAACTTAGCATCCACCAAAGTCCCTGCTTTTCTTGGTAATGGGATTTTTGCATTTTATGTTATTCAACCAGCAGTGGAAATAGCAATAAGTTGAAGGCTCTGAAGGGAGCAGAGTAATGTTTCACTTTGACATCCTCAAAGTACATGGACATAACTGGGACTTAACATGATCCTCTGTCTCTACTCCCAAGACCAGACATATTAGGTTGTTGTTCACTTAAGAAGGATCAGCAGAAAGGAGCAGCACAATGAGAAAAAAGGTCACAAAATTGCCGTGAAAACCCCAAAGAATCCAAAATACAGAAGTCCAATGTCAGATTATAACAAAAAATATTTGTATAATATTTTAAATTTAGACACAAATTTTTGCCTCAAGCAAACTAATACCAAAACTAAACAAACACAGCCTAAAGCTGTCAATTGCACAACAATGAAAACTATATATAGAAAAACTATGTCACAAGCTAAAAACAATGGTAGAATTTATATATTCTGTATCATGTGGCGAGTCATTACTCAGGACACACCTCTGCAACCACTTAAACATATCAGGTAGCACCACATGCAGCAGCATATGTCCACACTCTCTCTGGCGAAAGAGATAAAGTAAAAAAAAGATTACAGCATAACACAGAAACACATGGCACAGGGCTGAAACAGAATTAAATTTTTCTCTACCATGTTAATGTTTTTTTTACGGAAAATAGAAATTTTGTGAGAATGCAAAAACGATGGAAATCATCATGTGTAAGCAAGTGAATGCCTATATTCATTTATGCATTATGCACTCTTGCAGTAACTTTACATTTAACAATCATTAAATGACATTTACACATTTATTTCTCTAAAGTAAATCCATCCATCTATTATCTAAAACGCTTCTTCGGTTTAGATAATAGATGGATTAGATGGGGGGGGGGGCATGAGCTGATCCCAGCTGTGATCGGGTGAGGCACGCCCCAATAAGCTGGTGCGTTTGAACCTGGGAGCTTCTTGCTGTGAGATAAAAGTGGTAATTCCTGCAGCACTATCGAATGCTGCCTATTTATGGTAAATGAACCCATTAAAAACTATCCAGAGTGATATTCAAACGTTAGATTGCTAATTATTATGAAAGCATATCTTTGATGTTGACACACTGCTGTCATTTGAACTGTGTGCATTTTGGTCCCCAGAATACCTTCATGTCTGCTTCATGAACAAGTGTGAAGCAGACTCTTTGTCATTCCTTAGTTTCTCCACTAGATGTCCTCTACGGTTTACTTTCTGCATACAGTCTTTAGTATCCTCTCCTTCTCTGTCTTTGATGAGTCTGGTGAGTTACTTGGATTTTGCCGCAACATTTCTGTGTTCTCTCACATGTGACAGCTGTTTGTTGTCTCATGTAAACCACTGGTGGAATTACTGATGCATTTCATCTGTTTTGAAGTATCTTTCCTAGATTTATGTGACAGTCCTCTGCAATTAAGTTACTTTTTTTTTTACATTTCTCAAACAAGACTACGGTGTGTTCTGATTGAGAGTGGTCTCATTATCATTCATCTTACCTTCAGTTACTGCTGTTTGAACCATAAACAACCATTAACCATCCAAGGATAAGTAAATCAAATAACGTTCCTCAAATTTAGCCAGCAATAAATCAAACGAATGCAGCGATGGATTAATAAACTGCAGTGATGATTTAGTCTAATAAAAGTCACAGTGACCAAACAGCTCAGCAACATGATTTAAATCCTGGATTTTCTGAATGTTGACTTATTACATGGAAACTAGCACGTCATTTTTATTATTTCATATTTGTACCTGTGCAGTTCTTACTGTGCCATGTCAAAATGTCTTCTGCTTAAAGGGCGTATAAGGAGTTGTGTTGAACTTCTTTTCTGACTTCATAAATTAGCTTTACTGCAATCAAATATTTGTTAAAAAGTAGCAAAACTGATCAGTGACCCAGGAAACATCTGACCTGATATATGCCTGAGTCTGGCCCACACACTTTCACATCCGGGCTGATTTTGACCTCCAGTGCTGGCTGACACTTAGCGTCCAGATGTAAGCGTAGTATCTGACAGTTGTGCTGAATGTGAGCCAGAGAAAAAACTGTATTCACCAGAGTATCTTTGCTATCTGGAGAGCAGTTGTGAGTTCTTGCTCTGTATGCAATTAGCTTTGAGTACACTATATATTGGACAGGTTTACACAATGAACATTCAGACAACACTACAAAATGGTGAGCTATATAGTATAGGCTTATCAGTGGGGAAGTACCAGACAGGGACAGAAATCAGAAGTTGTAATCATTTTGAGCTTGTTAACCTATGAGTGTTCAAATACATGTTCATACAGTGAAACAATGTATTTTTTTCTCTGGTTGCAGTGGGGATGGTTTTTAAAGATCCAGCTGGCTTACACACATCTACCTCCTCATCTGTCCTCCCCATCTATTGTTAGACAATTTGACAGTGTATGGAGAAATGCCAAATTAACTTTCAAAGCGAGTGTGCTGGAGCCCTCAGTCCTTATCTCTCATTCTGTACACAAAGCTGCAGACAAGAATTACACTTATCTTCTGAGCAACACATAGAGAGAGAATATCAATTAGCAAACACAGCTCTTAAGTATCTATCTTGAGCGTAGGTATTGGCAATGTAGAGGAATACTAATGTGGAAAATAGACTCGGTAATGTTTAAAAAGGTTTGTTTCACATAATTCATAACCACACGTACACACTTATGGTTGCAAAATCTGAATTATAACTAATGCAAGACTGAATGATTAACAACGAAACCTTGCGTATATTGTATCTGTGAGGTGACGGCGCTGTCAGTGTCATAAAAAACATCCACACAGCAAGAAATGTATTTACTAATTCATAGATGACTCTTTTTAAAATTTTAATTCGACCCTGTGTATTGAGGGACTCTGTGAGAATGATTAGTATTCTCAGGGAGTGCATGTGCGTGTTGTCAAGGAGGCAAAGCTATGTGGCCTCTTGCAGCCTTGTTTACCTAACCCCAAAGGATTCTGGGTTTTGTGAAGTGTCACTAGGTGAGAAGTCAAACTCCACAATCAGTGTGTCTGGGCAGACACCAAGGCAATAAGTACAAAATTTAAATGATTTGACTTGATGTGACAGTATGCCCCTTATGGCATCAGTGAATGTGAGAAAAATATACACTACTCACAAAAAGTTTGGGATATTCGGCTTTTGGGTGAAATTTCAGGATGAACCTAAAATGCACTATAACCTTTACAGGTGAACTTAATGTGA
>JAUMHL010000010.1:4018435-4030563 GCA_032362345.1 Sandelia bainsii
GCAGCACTAGGCGACGGTGGAGAGGAAAAACTCCCTTTAACGGAAGAAACCTCCAGCAGAACCAGGCTCAGGGTGGGATCTGATTGACTACTGATTGTACTGTAGTTTCACATTTAACATGCATGTAATTATTTGCTGCACAACTGCAAAAGCATTTTTACGAAAAACTCAAAGCCTCACAAGAATGTTAAACTGGGAAATTTAATGTATTTTGATTATTTGAAAGAAAGCCAGGTCTAGTTTTACGTTCACACTACTTCACAAATTTTTCCAAAAAACAAACATACTGACAAACGTGAGACTTCAGTGTTGAAGCTGTTATTTTGTGAGTGTCTGGCTCTCGCTGCCTGTATGATACGATCATAGTTATTTTCATAAGGTTATGTTGCCACAGTGTCTCAGCAACAAACCAACATCATATTATTTCCACTAACTAGAGAGCAAGAAGGTGGAAAAGAGGAGTTATTTAAGGTTTTACAGACTGTGTGGCATGCGCCCAATGAGTCGGGGCTTAGAGTGATGGAGAAAGGGAAAGGAGGAGGGTACAATAGTCATAAGCAAACTTCAAGGCTACAGGTGTAAAAAGAGAAAGTGGAACAGGAGGAGGGACAGATGTAACTTTTTGGACTTTTGTTAAGAGCCTGCTCGTGCTGTGCCTAAACACTAAGAGAGCAAGAAAGATGTCAAGGAGAAAGTTAAGATGGAGGAAAGGTGAAAGAGAAGGAGATAAGGAGACCAAAAGATGTCATTTACTCTCCTGAGCTTGTCCGCACGTGCTGACAGATTGAGGGCATCAAGAGAGTCTGAGGGGGCGAGGAGAAAGGCTGAAGATATAATTTGTTCCTCTGCCAGGAGCTTGAGGTTGTGCTTTCTGCATACACAGCTGCTGCACAGCAGCCTTAATCAGCTTGTGTTCTGTGGCTCCATCCCCATGGAGCCACTCTCTGTACTCCTGTAACACCACCGTACAGAAGTGAACATGGTGTAGGACAGGATAGGAGTCTGACTGGTGGTTTGGTGGGAAAGGGACCGGCATCAAAGGCATCAAAAACATCGTCTGTGATAACTGTAACAGGAAATGGGAGGAAACAAAGCACTGTGCAACCACATAATTCCCTTGTTAAATCAGTCAAAGACTGAGTCAGGCAGAGTGCACTTTAAGTCTTTACACTTCATCACAGCAGAAACAGGTGTTTCAGGAAATAAGGGAAGCGCACTCATTTGCAGCTTTTAATTTTGCCACTAATCACCTTGATTGAGAGAACATCCTCTCTCAACAACTCTGAACGGTTTAGGGTTTAGAGATGTCCAACTGAAGATGTTTTTTCTATGATAATATCTGTTATACACCATGAACAGAACTCCTGGATTTCATCCAGTTAGGATTCATCACCATTTTCTTTAGATGGATTGTTACTCAAATTTTCCTCTTTTTCTTCTATCTTCAGAGACAGCATCATCATCAGTATAACCAACTGTGCCACCAGCGTGTATGCTGGTTTTGTCATTTTCTCCATCCTGGGCTTCATGGCACACCACCTGAATGTCCCTGTGTCGGAGGTGGCTGATCACGGCCCGGGACTTGCGTTTGTAGCTTACCCAGAAGCCCTCACTCTGCTGCCCATTTCTCCACTTTGGTCATTGCTCTTCTTCTTCATGCTCATCCTTCTAGGACTTGGGACTCAGGTGAGGCATGAAAACTTTATACCAGGTGTATATGTGCAAACACAGTGTATAGATTGTACAGACTGCCTAAATTCCACTTAGCTTTCAGTTTAAATGCCATTCTTTAACTTTGGAAGATGTCTGTCTTGAATGGCGCACATACAGTATTCTAAGAGTAGTTTTGTTTGTGGCACTTGTTCAGATCAGGGTTTATGCTGTAAATAGGCCAAGTGAACTCTTCTGAATGAGAAGAGAATTTTGTGCATCAGGAACCCAGTTTTCATCTAGTTCAGCAGATCCCTTTATAATTTTAAAAGGCTTACATGTTGTATATAGTCAACATTAGCAGATTATAGACAGCTCAAGTCAATCTGTGTGCTAGGTATCATTTATCTCTGGTTCCAGGGGACTGATATTTGTATTCCTGAGCCTTGTTCCTATCACCATGTTACAAGTGACGTGCCATATTTTTGCTGTATTGGTTGGTTTGTTAATGTAGATTACAAAAACTTTTATGCTTTTGTTGTCTTTCAATGTTCAGTTAAAAATGCATTTGGATGGTGACAATTGTATTGGTGAATTTCAAGCATGACTCCATGGGATGGCACTGTTGGATTGACACACCCTCTAGCGCCACCGTGAGGTTTACATTTGTGGTTGTGAAGAGAATATCTCAGCAACTATTATATTCATGTCCTCTTCAAGTTAAATTGTAATTACTATAGTGATGTGATTAATTTTTCATACCCGTAAAAGCGACATTTCTATCAGCCCTAGCTGGAATGCTAACACGCAATCATGCTAAAATGAGATATAAACATATTATAAGTGCAAAAACACTATAGCTTTAACAGTTAAAACGTTAAAAGCATCTCAGCATCCTCTGAAATAAATTTGTAAAAAATCAGGCTTTTGTTTCCATTTAACATAATAAATGTGTGTAAACATTTAAATGACATTCTCTTAAAAAGAAAAGTGTTATATACTGTACATTTAATGCAGAACGATGTTTTTGCCATCAAAAGTGTCATACGTTCTACTTTGAATGAGGTTATTAGCTTCAACTCATCATCACTCAGTCGGTGGAGAGTCTCACCTCTCATCTAACTCAGTCCCTCTCTGTTATTACAGTTCTGTCTGTTGGAGACTCTGGTGACGGCTATTGTCGATGAGGTCGGAACAGACTGGATCATAAGGAATAAGACCTTAGTGACACTAGCAGTGGCCATCACCGGTTTCCTACTGGGAGTGCCACTAACAACACGGGTAAGTCTCGAACATGTGTAGGTAACTTGTTTGAAGATGGCTTGTTTTCTCCCATGTAGTTTTAGTTTAATTTTGACTCGTTCTCTGTTACATGTGTGCAGGCAGGAATCTATTGGCTGCTACTGATGGACAACTATGCTGCTAGTTTCTCTTTGGTTGTCATCTCCTGCATCATGTGCATCTGTGTCATGTACATTTATGGTAAGAAGGGAAAAAGAAGCAGTGTACCAGTGGAAATTTTCTGGAAACCCCGTAAAGCAGTACATGGCAACTGCTTCTAATTCTAATTTAAACAGTCACCCAAAATCTGAAGGTATTTTCTGAATCCTGAATCTGGTTTCGTATTGAAAACATATCATTTTAGACAATTTCTTAGGGATGACAATCTCTTCTCCAGAAAACAAAGATGGCGACAGGAAATGATTTGTCATTCAAAGCAAGCTGACATTCTTCATCATTTACATTTGTCTTTCTGTCTTGCTGACTTTCTAGTTGAGAAAGAAAACACATCCTAGGACCATTATCATTGCTGTAGAAACATATTGACAATATGCTGTGCAAGTTTGGGTTTATTTGTGGCTTAAGCTGTTTACTTTTCTTGTCTTTTTAGATAATTGGCCAAAGCTACACATAATGTTTTCATTTAGAGGTAGTTTCAGCACAGC
Organism: Sandelia bainsii; assembly: GCA_032362345.1. Taxonomy (NCBI): domain Eukaryota; kingdom Metazoa; phylum Chordata; class Actinopteri; order Anabantiformes; family Anabantidae; genus Sandelia; species Sandelia bainsii. The sequence continues at coordinate 4,022,032 of JAUMHL010000010.1, forward strand.
TATAATAAAGACTGAAAGCAGAAGCGCAGTAAATGTCAGTTTGTCTCAGCCCAGTGAGAATGATTTTTTTCTCAGCACCTTGTCAGTACATGAATTTTTCAGCTATTCATTGAAGCTCTCTTGTGAACTCTGTGTTGTACGCCCACGTTAAACAATCACAAAAAGAAAATGCTGTCATACCAGAGGCAGAGATACTGTTTTTTTCTCCACCAGTGACAGGCTGAATAGACCAGGACACACTTAATTTGTGCTGTAAGACAAGAAAAAAAACATTAAAGTAGTTATGGGCCTTTAGGCTACTCTTTGCTTTTTGTGCAGGCAGAACAGACAAAAACACACATGCAGCGTCACACAACAGATGCATAAACACAACTACTGCCTGTAGTGCCTCTTTACACAACCACTGAAACTACTACTATACACTTAACCTTGGATGTTATGTATAACTTTGTGTTCACTTGCAGGCCACAGGAACTACTTCAAAGATGTTGAGATGATGCTGGGCTTTCCTCCTCCTCTCTTCTTCAAAGTCTGCTGGAGATTCATCTCCCCTCTCATTATCTCTGTAGGTGAACGTGCAATTACAAACACACCTGCTGATCTGGGACCAACCATAGTGAAATTAAATGTTAGCATCGTCACACTCCTTTAACACATCTTCTGTCCTGATGGATCTATGGAACTGGAGATTGGTGCAGGACGCAAACCACACGTTGGTTCGCTGAGTGTAATGTTCTTAACTGTATTGAGTTGCTGACTCATTGTTAGGGACCTGACCTACATTCGAGCTGCCATCAACACTAATCTGTTTGGCTGCTGTTGTCTTTGCTTCCAGTATAAACCTCTAAAAGCCAAATCTTTCTAACTGGGAAATGGACACATGCAGCTGCTATCAATGGTATTTCCCAAGCAGGCGTATTAGTCCACTAAGCTGCTGAGCCAACCAAGAAATTCATTGTTGTGGATTACTGGTCAGATTTCAGGCACTTTTGTTCCTTCTTTCATTTTCACTACACAGATTAATGCTTTGCTCTCTGCTAAAACTGTGACTAAACACTAAACTCACTGCTGTTGGGTACAGCCAGGATTTATAACCATAATTATCTTCAACTTTTAACTAAAAGAAATGCCTGCTGTGCTGCAGTCTACAGTTACTTCACCTGTACACAGTAAATGTTCCTGTAAAAATGTCATCAGCTGCACAGGAAGGGATCTTTTTTTTAATTTGACAGAAGCAGCAGCAGCCATTTGTTTGCCTAATGGGGACCACATACTGATTTATTACCATCCTTATTGCTCTCTTTTTAATGCATTTATGTTCACTAAGCCGAAATTAATAATAATAATAATTGCAGATGGAAATGTTAAATATACAGTACATTTGCATTTTGAACCAATTTAAAACAATCATTTTTATTACATATTACTAATCATTCAATCATCATCTTGCTGGAAAGTACCTGTTCATTTTCAACCTGTACTCATTCTCTCTTCTGTCCATGTAGTTCATCCTGATCTTCACGGTGATCCAGTACAAGCCCATCACCTACAATGACTATGTGTATCCTGGCTGGTCTCTAGCTATTGGCTTCGCCATGGCTCTGTCCTCAGTGATCTGCATACCCATCTACGCCCTTTACAAGATTTCAAGGTCCCCAGGAGCCACCTTCAGAGAGGTACAGTACTGCCCCTGCTACAGCTCTTTCTTCTCTTAGAGTGAGCCTTAGGGACATGTCTGCTTTGACATAAATGAAATCTACATTGTGGAATGTAAAGTTACATGCATAATTTGTAAACAACGTCAATATGAAAAATCATCCAACTTACTGTAGTTCACACTTGCAATATACGTTGCTAAAGCAAATGTTATCTCCATTCATCCATCAGTTACCTGCTGCTTATCAGGGGCTGGGTCGCAATGGTAGAATGTTCAGCAAAGTAGTCCAGACGTCCCTCTCCCCAGCCATGTGGTCCAGTTCTTTTTTCAGTTTCTTTTTTCTCCAATGTGTTCTGGGTCTGCTCTGGGGTCTCCTGCTAGTTGAACATGCACAGTGTACCTCCAGTGTAAAGCACCCATGAGGCATTCTGATCAGATGCCTGAACCACATCAGTTGGCCTCTTTCAATGCGAAGGAGCATTAGCTCTACTCTCAGGTCCCTTCGGATGTCTGAACTCTCTAAGGTTGAGTCTGGTCACCCTACATGGGAATATCATTTCAGCCACAATCTAATTTCTTTGGTCACTCCTCAGAGCTCACAACATAGGTGATAGACTGACTGGCAAATTCAAAGCTTTGCCTTTCCAGCTCAGCTCCCTCCCTCAGTTTGATACAGTGTCAGCGTTAGATCCATCAAGTTCCATTCTGCCCCCAGTCACGAACAAGACCCTGAGGAACTCTTTCCTTTGGGGCAACGACTCACTCCCAACCCAAAGAGAGCAATCCACCATTTTCCGGCAGGCAACCATGGCTTCACGCTTGGAGGTACTGAATATCATTGGGTCCAGCTGGGACATAGTTTCTGCTCCAGTTTTTTTACACAAAAAATGTCAACACATAGGACCTCAGGTGCTTTGAGCAGTCGGTCTGTGTTGTAGCTCCTTGTAGCATAAAGTCCAGAATTTATTGCAGTATCTATGTGCACATTTGTTCTCACTTCAGAGGCTGAACAGTTAATGGTCATTCTTATGCTTTATAGCCCTTTTTTCTAAATAATCAACATTTGTTATGAGGTAGAAATGCTAGTTGATACAATACGTTGTTGGTTTTAGTTTCTAGTGTAAGTGTCAGTTAATTTGTACTGTGCAGGCTGAGAGCAGGTGAAGTATGAATTTAGGAGTAGGAAATGAAAGCAGCTGAATTGTCAATTAAAGAATGAATCTTCGAATACTGGGAGTTTTGTTTTTGGAACGGCCATTCATCATCACATTTACATAAGGAAGCTGCTTCATTTCATATTGTACATGTGTCTCTGTTTCACTCTGTGTCTTAGCGGTTGAAGAACGCATGCCGATCACATCCAAAGTGGGGCCCTGCCCTGCAGGAGCACCGGACGGGCCGCTACGCCCCCATGGCCTCCGAAGACACTGTGGAGGTGCGACCCCTCAAGGAGAAGGAGGAGCTGAAGGAGGAGCTGAAGGAGAAGGAGAAGGAGAAGGAGAAGGAGAAGGAGAGAAAGGATGAGATCAGCCTCACCATCCAGGGAAGCAATGGCTCCACCAACACGCACAACAACCCCAACCCCAGTGCATAGATGTCACCCCGCTCTATCAGCACTACTGGGCACAACCCCCCTGCACCCCAGCCATCTCCTCCTTAAATCCCTCAGCTTTTCCTCCCTTCTCCATCCTCACCCCACTTTCCCACAGTCTGTGGGGGAGATCCTATTCACTGGAGACCTTTACATATTGTAAGGGCTTATTATATCTATCCTAACCTCTTCTATCTATCTGTGTGTTGTCGCTAGATAAACGAAAAAAAAAAGTGGAAGGAAGAAAAAATTGGGTCATCATCCAAAAGATTTGCATGTATGTCAGTGTGTGTGTTTGTGTGTGTTTGTGTTTGTGTGTGTGTGGGTGGGTGGGTGGGTGGGTTGTTAATTTCTTCCACCTAATTTAATAATGCAGTTTGTTTTTCCTTTCATTTTTTTTGTAAAACTTGTATATGCCATCTTCATATGCAGTTAGAGGTACAGTAGATTGTGAAGCTGCATGTGTTTGTTTTGTGCATGCAGAAACAATGAGACACACACTGTTCTCCTTTATTCTGTTGGGTCTGCTTGAGATCGGTGACTTTCTATAGTGGCAGTGATCTGATCGTTGTGGTGCTGTAATATATAGATGAACTGTGCCTGCACTGGCCATTTACGGTCTTGATGATGCTGAAAGACAGAAATAAGCCCATGGCCAGCGAAAGAAGAACACACACTCATTCACACTCGTACACTCACACTACTGTGCACACAGTGACCTCAACCATAGTTGATCTCAACTTAAGACTAAGCCTGTTGTGTTTATGCTGCTGCTTCTTTAAAAAAAATCTATAGAGCACAAATGTTTAACAAACACCAGAGATGGCGACTTTCACTTAGGGCTGATTTTCTGTGGAAAGTTCCTCTATTTGTAACTTTTTTTTCCACTAAAGCTGCTTGAAAACACTGCAGAGAAATATCAGTGAACTTTAACCATACTGAACTTTCTGCCTCCACATTCACACACACATACAGCCACACACATACACAAAGCATCATTTGTTTCAAGTTTTTATTTTGAAAGGAGAGATCCCAGTGCCCATTTCTCAGGGTCCAAGCGAAGTTAAGCATTGTGGTTTAATTGCTGTTCGTCGCCTATGGAAACCTTGCCTCGGCTAAGATTATACGGAGTGAAATACCTACACATACATACAAAAGAGGTGGATGCAACTCTTTTTGAGCGAAATTCATCATGAGATATGGTCAGTGAAGGAGGATCTGGGCTTGAGGAGGTAGCTAGCGAAAGGATCATAGTTTTGTCGTAGTCTGTGTCTCCCATGGGTTGTAGCAATCTGCCACATTCAGGCATGTTACCAAAAACATTACCTAAGCTACCTGCACGTGTTTTTGGTAACATTAATATCTCAAAGACTGGTCTGGTGTCAGTCTCTTACAGTCAGTGGAACCTTTAATGTATTTACAGACACTTGTTTTAAAGCTCTGAGCCAAGCTGTGCTGTGATTGGTGGAGAGAAAGGAAGCAGAAAGAGGATGCAGCTTGTGATACAGAATAAAACATAATAAATGAATTATGTAGTTTTAAATGTAGCTGTATCATTCTCTCAGTAGAATTCTCCTTTTTATCTCTCATTATTGTAAAGTAACTTAGTAAATAATGATAAAGATAGCATATGTTTATTTTGTACAAAAAAATAAAAAAATACAGAATCATAATTAACCATTTTTACCATTCCTCATCTATGATTTGATTTGTTGTTGTTTTATTGGAGAGGGTTGAAAGGATAGAAAGGGGTCTCATGCAGAGTAAACATGCAGAGTTAATCATCTAAGACAACATCGCAGTAGTGTGACTGCAGATGCTTGTGGTACCACATCCTAATCTGCTTTGTTGGACACCTGCTGCGGTGGTAGAGAAGTTGCTTTTTGTGACTGCATCATGTGTGGCTCTGATCCTTTGCTTTGTAGTTTTGGTTTTTCACAGTTTGTCAGCTGTCAAATCATCAAAGTGAATTTTGGATAACTAGAGAGCTGTGGTACCAGAAAGAGCATAGAACATATTCACATAATATAGATAACTGTATATTCTATACAGCATATTTATATGCAGGGAGACTCAAAATATTGGACTTAATATATGTATTTGCTTTTCTTGCTGAAAAGTAGATGAGATGATTGAACAATAAATATGTAATTTCTTGTCTTGGTTATTCTGCACAAAAAAAAAAAAAATCTAGCAACTAGTCTTGGCCAAGTGATTTGTTTGTAGCCACTATGCTAAGATAAACTAGCCAGCTGCTAGCTGCAGCTTCATATTTAATGGACAGACACGAGGCTGGTGTTGGTCTTCTTATGTTTGGGAAATATGTTAAAATTGCGCTAACTATTCTTTCAAGAATTTAAATACAGTATGTCCATACTTGTCAGTCTTTCCAACTATTTTTCTATAAATATTTAAGCACAACTTAAACTTGACATTTCTTTTGTTTCTTCCGCCAATATTCATGTCCTTAGAAGTGGACAATGAAATTTAACATGACAGTGCAGTTTCTCCAATAATCCACCAGAGGGAGCGATGCTGACACTCAGGGTAGTAAAGGCACAACAGAGATCTCAATGTGAGCTATATACAAACAGAAAGAACACTTCCTCTGGCTGGGAGTGTTAAAGAAGAAAGCTACAAAGATAAAGACGTTAATGTTAAGCACAGAACCACAAATATAGTGATGGTAATAAGTGTAAGCACAGTGGTAATTCTGATACTAGCACACATTTCTAGGTTTTAATCGGGCTTTCGTATAGGAAATTTATTCCAATACAGTAGATGGTGAATTGTGTCTTTGGTCTGTTTTGATTTTCTAGCTCTGGATCATTCCTAGCTATTCACAACTTTTGTGGCATTTTTTTTGTAACATAGATTATTTTTAATCACATTACTTGCAAAACCAGGTGCTCTATCAAACAGTACGTTACTACCATCTGCTAATCTCAGTATATTGTGTTGCTTCTTCTGATCAGAAATTCCAGTGTAATGAAGTTTCTAAATGAGGTTTATTTTGCTGACAAAAAGATTAATATGAACTTCTTATTCTCAGCACGTATTGGGACAGCTTGGAGCTCAGAGCGTTTCCTTTCTGTGATTGCCTGTCTCGTGTGTTCATGCTGCAGTATGTGAAGCTTAGCCACCATGTTACCATCTCTCTATGTTTCCCAGCCCTCTCTGTTTCTGCTGGCCCCACGACTCTTACTCCCTTTGTACAGTAATGTAAAAAAAATATAATCGCACTATGTCGTGTATGTGTGTGTTTATCTTTGCTTTTATTTCGGGGCTGGGTAAGTGCGTTTTTGTGGGTTTTGGGGTGGGCAGGTTTTCTTTCATTTTATTTTTGATTTGTCATTTTTCTTGTAGTGTTATGTAGACGACGTCAGGTGTATTGTGTACTCTGTGTGTAGTGAATTAGCTGTTATTGCTGAGCCTGCATGTAGAGCAGGTGTAGTGTCAGTGTTGATGTCTTTGTACCTCTAATCTACCAGAACTAGCCAAGTCCTATGCTCCTAATAACATACAGTATCTTTTAAGAAAAAAAAACTTTTGTACTAAAAGAAGAAAGAAAACTACATATTTTATCTTCAGATTTTAATCATTGTTCAATGACACTACTTTGTTTTTTTGTTTGTTTTTGAGGTTGTATTCATAAAAAATTAAGATAAAGCCAGCTGATATTAAAAAACATTGCCAAACAAAAAGCTTTGGATCGAAACTTGAACTACAAAAGAATGGTTAGTTTTTACTGTGAGCTCTGGTGGAGACAGTAGCTGCAGCTACATGACTATGATTTTTTTAAAACAGTATTACATGTACTTAAAAATGTAGTTTACACAGTGCAGAGCCAACAGTTTACCTTTAATACTCTGTGGCCCTTAACCCAAACAGTTTTTGGCTTTTTTCAGTGTCTAGTTGTTACAAAATGTTTTTAAAAATTAGCTAAATCCAAACACCAAAATTAGCATCAGGTCAAGTTAACTCATATTTTCAGTCTTCAGTCTCTGATGCTTAACGGCAGTATATGATATGATTTTTTTGTAGGCATTTTAGCCAATTATATAACAAATATGTGTCAAACAGTTGATTTATTGGGAATTTTTTTGATTGTCTGGCTACCAAAAGAATTAGACCTTACCCACTGGGCCTGAGAATAGTTCAGTTATTAATTGATCCACGTCTTCAGATACTAATATACCACTGCTTACCGTCACTGCACACTGAGTTGGCTGTACAGAAAGTCACTGGTGTTGAAGAACATAAACTATATGAAGGTTCGGACCATTTTTTGTACACAAATTCACAGCACAACTGCTCTACTGTACTAAAAACAAAACTGTGATTGAACCTTGTTCCTGTGGTTCTCTGTAAATTACAGAACAGTACCTCTTGAATTTCTTACTACTGCTCATAAAAGCATGATCTCATGTTACAGCACTTTAAAGAAATCATTAGTTTTTTTAATAAACAAGAATAAATATGTCATTGAAATAAAAAGTTACACTTCCATTTTTAAATATGCATCAAGTACAGTAAAAAAAGTATTTTTCAGTGCTCTGGCTGCAAGAAAATGGACAAAATGCTGTGTTGTTGCTATGCTTATGTGAATTGTTTCATGGGAGAAGAAAAGCACAAGTGAGAAACGAGAACACAGTTCTTCTGGTACCTTCTATCATATCTATTCGTCTATCTATCTAACCATGTCTGTTCTTCTTGTTCTTCAACCTTTAGGGCCAAAATCCATTGAAATGTCTTAGTCCTGTCAGCTGTGTATCGTAAACTGTTGAATTACAAAATGGTAAATAAAATCTATTTTAAAGATCAGTGCATCGCAGTGCCCTTTGTTTGTATTATGATGACAGTCTTATGCCTCGATTTTTAATATTTGTATCTAATGTATCATGAATATAGCTTTTTACTTTTATGTTTTGGTGATTTTAGGCATTCAATCTGAATTTCTTCATACGACACACTATGGAAATGTTATTGTTTACAGTGTTAGCATAGAATGTGTTGTATGTGTATGATCCCTTCTTAGAAAGAAGAAAAATACAAATGTCTTCTGACAAATTAAAAGCTGGATTCATAAGTGATAGAACACACTTTTGTTCACTTTAATAAGCCAAAGGTCTTTGCTACTACAGCCTCACTTGTTATGATATGCCCTTTAGTTAATGTTAATTTTAGTTCATATACACTACTCACACAAAGTTAGGGATATTTAGCTTTCGGGTGAAATTTATGGAAAACGTAAAAAGTTCACACTACAGTGATATTATATCAT
>JAUMHL010000010.1:4040238-4064411 GCA_032362345.1 Sandelia bainsii
GTTATGTTGTCAGTAGTTTATAGAATAAAACAAAAATGTTAATTTTACTCAAACATATACCTTTAAATAGCTAAATCTGAGAAACTGATAATTTTGTGGTGGTCTCGTAATTTTTTCCAGAGCTGTATAAAATACACGGTGAACTACACAGTTCAGCAGTATCACAAACGGCAGCCTTTAAAACTGTTTCAACAAAGAACATTATTATAACCTAAATGTTTTGATGTACAACAGCGTCCTCATGGTGCAGGACAGCACTAAAAACTGGAAGAAAACTAAAATAAATTTCTCTGCTCAGCCGCTGTATATTCAGATCACATGGGCACATTAAGGTGATACTGTTGTGATGGGAAAAAATGAAGTATAATAGGATTACTGCTGAGCACAGCACACACCCTTATAGGAATCTGGCACAGATATTGCAGTGACACTATGGGAGATGCCAAAAAGAATGTAATGTGATTAGGTCACTACTGGCTCACTGTTACATAGTATCTGTCCCTACAGGAAGACTGCCATGTTTTCTCACTCTGGCTTTTAAGTGTCACAGTCTTTAATGTCAGCGTTTTAATTCATGTCCCTCTGGTTAATTGCTATTCTGCACATGAAGCAGTGTAGAGCCAAACAGCGGACCCCAAGAAAGGACCTTGTTTGTTTAACTCTGAGGGTGGGGTATCCGTCTTGTGTGGACAGATCCGTATGGACAAGTTGACTTCTTACGCCTGCAGAGATCTTTAATTTTTCATTGGCTACTGTCTGCTAGACAATGATGACTGAAATCTCTCTTGGCTGTAATTGTCTCCAGTTCAGGCCTGACTTGGGAATAATATGGGCGGAAGGCAAAGATCAGCTGAAATAAAAAAAAGAGGAGGAAAAACTGATTACTTTTACAGTTTCATTATTTCCTGTCTGTATGCTAGACCACACAGACAACCACAATATAAGATAGATTGCAGAGTATAATTTGACATACAGTACATCGGACAGCCATCACTTGCAGTCAGCATATCACTTCCATGGCAACAAAGAAACATAATTTATGAGGATTCAATGCAGACAATGCTGCACACCAAATATTACTGAAATGCAATATAGCTGGGTGATAAGCAATTGTTATCGAAGCATCGTTTTCATTTTAGTTTTGGACACACACACACACACACGCACACACACACACACACACATACTTTTATTGCTACTTGAGCAATACCTGCACTCCTAACACAGCTGCCATAAAAAGGAGTAATATTTACAATTCAGACTCACCCATTCGGAACACAGGGGAAAACACAATAATGCAACAGCTTAAATGAAAACACTTCCAACCACAAATGCATTCATGTGAATACTTTTGGGGGGAAATATTTAAATGGAGAGGAATGTTGTGCTTCTCAACAGAGCAGGATGTGGCTTCTACTCATCCATCTCCCCAACCTGTCTGAGCTCATCCATCCATTGCAAAGTGAAACGTAACTGTACTGAGCAACCATCAAATATAACTTGTGTGTGTGTGTGTGTGTGTGTGTGTGTGTGTGCCCGCTCTTGCTCCCCTGGTTGCAAACAGATTAATGAAAATGAAGAAGAAAGAAATATACAAATCAAACCACTCGTTCTACTCTGGCATAATCCACCAACTAAATTCTGCAGCTCATCAGATGTAGATACTGTGAATGAAATTGCTGTCCTTGATTGCACCGACCAACCTTGACCATTTTAATGGACAGTATGTGTGTGTGTCTGTGCGTATGTGTGTGTGAAAGAGAGAGAGAGAGAGAGAGACCGGAGAAAATTGGCATTTGAAAAACGGCGACACAAGAAATCAGGAGAAAACAGAGGAGTAAGTGTCAGGCCGATGATGTTGACACAGACATACTTTTGAAATGTGAAGAGCAGGAAATACTGACAGTTATAATTCAAAAGGTGACACAATTTATGAAACTGCTGTCGGCATGTGTACTAAATACCCGAGTGACGAAGACACAGACATATATAAACATAGACACAGTTCATCTCTCTTTCATTTTTACTGGATTCTCAAAACCACAGTCAGAATTTTACTGAAAGCGGATTAAGTGTATGTGCTGTCTCTCTAGTGATTCTTAGACTTTGTATTGAGCCACCATGTACTGCAAGAACAGCTTAGGTGCACCTTGGCATTAATTCTTTAAGTCTCTGGACTCTACTGTACAAAAGCAACACCATTCTTTCTTTCAAAAAACATTTAATCATTTGGTGTTTTGATGATGGTGGTGGAGAGAGCTGTGTAACATTCTGGTCCATAATCTCCCTTGGGTTGAGATCTGGTGACTGCGACGGTCACAGCATATGAGTCACATTATTTTCATACCCAAATTATTCAGTAATTCCTCGCACCCTGTAGATGGGAGCATTGTCACCCTGGAAAAGACCACTACTGGATAGAAATGTTTCATCTTGACTCAGAGCAACTTTGTATTGATTTGCTGTGACCCAGCCCTCTAAGAAGATAAGTGGTCCCAAAATGTTCCCACAGCCTAACATAGCTACCAGATTACCTCACTGTAGCTGTGAAGCATTCAGGCTTGCTGATAATATGCTTTAGAATAGCTCATCTGATCATATCATTTTTTTCCATATCTCTGTAGACCAGTGTTTATGGTTTTGGACCACTGGACTCTCAAATGTGCCTTCATCTTTGTATTGTGGGGTTTATGCACTGTGGCCCTCATTACAGCCTGCACTGACTTTCTCAGTCACCTGAGGAAGAGTTGCACATCACATATTACACTAATGCACAAGGATGTGTGTTGGCAACCACATTTCCAAGCTTATCTCATGTATTTCCCATAGCTCTACTGTAAATGCAGACGTCACTATTAGTCACTGTCTCTACTGAAATGCTAACCAGCCGAACAGTCTTTGTGATTGAAGCTCCTGCCATCTGTGCCCCAACAATGAACCCTCTTTCACAGTCACATAGATCTTTTCCTCTTGCCATCTTGATCCAAAATCAGTATCAGCTGGGCCTGCTCAGCGTTTCTACATGAGCCACAGAGCATGGTTGGATGTTAATTACTCAACTGTACCATGCGGTGCACCTGTGCGGAGGCATCAGCATTCATTATGCTTCTTCACTCATTTACTCAGGTTTTTCCTTGTATTTGTCACCCTTCTGCAAGACACTACAGCCAGCAGGAAAACTTAGTATGTGACACAATGTCCTAGCACACAGTATGTCACAATGCCTGTTTATTACCTGTCCAGAATAATAGTCTCCATTGGTTGCAACCACATGTTGATGACAAGGCTTAAATAGTTTAGCTTTAGATGTGCTATTAAGCAAATTTTGGTGCCTTTGGACATAGCCAGACTTCCTGTTTCCACCTGTCTTTATGCTAAGCTATGCTAATTGCCTATGCCTGTCTCATTGTATTCATACCATACACACTGGGAGCAGTTTCATTAACTGTCATTTTTTATAAAGTTTGTGTTGTTTTAAAGAAGCACCTTGTTTTGTATTAGATATACTTCATCTATATACTACAATTATGTATTTCTCTCAAAAATCAATATGTTTCCTCTGCATAATAATTTTGCTGTTTGGAATCATACATTTTTTACACAGCGCTGACAATGCCGCATTTGTTTAGTCATGCAAACAAACAAAGTGTGAATTTAGAGGAAAGAAAGCACAGAATAACAAAAGAAGAAACAGTCACAAGGCTAAAAGGGCTTTGAAATCATTTTAAGCTTTGCACGGTGATGATGTCATGTAGCAGCCTTCCCGGATGGTGAGTGCATGAAAGTAAGTCTTGTGTGGAAAATCAATTGTGAAGTCACTTAGATGCAATCGTGCTTTTAGTTCTCAGTTCTCAATCACAAATAAAATTGAATTGCAAGAATTCCAACAGTGACACAATTTTGAACTGAACAGATGAGATATGTTGGTTTTTATAAATTATTCCCCTTATGGTTGGAAACAAACATTGCTGCTGCCTGTGCCCAGAGTAATAACTTTGAGCTTTTCTTCTGGCCAGCTCACATGACCAACAACAGTATCTACATGGCAGATAGACCTGCCACAACAGTTTATCATGTGAAGTCTTAAAAAGTGAAGATTTATTGAGTTTGTCTAAGTACAGGGAGACAGAGTGAGGGGTTTTAGACTAAATGCTCCACTGGGAGAAGTGGCAGAGTGCTGCTGCTGCTGCTGCTGCTCAGAGGGTGATTCTGCTCGAGGTAGACTGACAGTGAGCTTCCACACACAGTCAAAGCAGAGACACACACACACACACACTGTACCCAAGCAATAAGCACATGTATGCATTTACTTTGTTTTTTCTCCAACACAGACATTCCCAAATACAATTCCAAACACACTGACACACACACACACACCCCAATCGATGGCTGCGGACCCCAGCTGGACAGAATAGTGGTGGAAAAATAAAGAAATCAATGCTGGCTTATTAACCGAGCAGAGCTTCCTTTACTGCTGACACAAAAATATGTGTGAGTGTGTGTTCATGGCTGCCTGTTTGTATCTGACTTGGCCTGTGTCTGTGAATGATGATGGCTGCTGCTGGTTGTAGGCAGGATGTGCGGGTGCATAAGCATGTGTGTGTGTGTCTGTGTGTGTCTTCCAGTCAGAGTGTGTGTCCCTGAATGTTGGTGGCTAGTGCTTGTGAACAAGTGCTACTTGGTAGGCGTGCTCTGCATGTTTATGCGTGCGTCTGTATGTGTGGGGGGTTTTCTTGTGTGCATGGTTGAGACTATCACTCAAAGTCAGTGTGTTACTCTTGGGTTAAAGCCATAGTGTTCTCCCAGTGCCTTGGCCTCAGTCTATTTGTGGACAAAAGGATGCTCTGAGGCAAATGATTTAGCACCTGTCAGTCAGAGGAGAAGGACAAGAGATGAGAAAAGAGGGAGGTCAGAGACAGGGAAAGGGAAAATGATGAGGCTTTCAGGGAAACAATGAGGGGAGCAGGAGCGTAAAAAGAAAGGAAGGGGAAAGGAGACGGAAAAGTTAAAACTGGGGAAAGGCAAACAGAGAGCTGTGCTAAAAGAGAATTTAAATTTAGCTTCGGGTCATCACATAGCTCAGGTTCCCGTGAGCAGTTTTCCCCAGGAAATGACAGCTTCTATTTCTGTGGAGTTGTTTGCTTAACACCAGCTCACAGGAAATGTGCCTGGCCTTCAGGCCCCATGAGCACACCTTCCCTCATCACAAGAGTTACCATAACAACAGATGAGGCCGACCTGCAGCGGTGGCAGCACAGGGATGTGAACTTTGCTTCTGCCTCCAGCACTGTGGCTGTCTGGCTGCTCCACCTCCAACACATCAACACCGAGTCTTCTTGGAGAAAAAAAAGAGAAAATCACAACAGTACTATGCAGAGAATTTTCTGTGCTGTGGATGTTTGGCCAGCCAGGCTCTGATTGTTCAGTGGTGGATGATTTGTTTGGGGCGTGAAAACAAAGCGCCATGCCAAGAATAAAAAGACTGTTGTAATTTCTGAAATGCCCAAATAAACAAACTCAAAGTTGCTTTGGAGACCTGTGCAACATAATGTTCTCCGAGATGTCCGTGGATGGATGTTTGAAGGTAGATGCAGGCACTGAATGCTGAACAGGTTTTGTGTTATGTGCCATTTATTACATATTCTTTGGCTTTTGTTGGCTGACATCTGCCCTGGAAGGTCTTTGCAGCCACTCTCCTTTAATCTATGTACACAACATTAAGTCCTAATCATCCTATTTACACATTTTCATACAGTTGATAGAAATGTATTGCTGACCTCGTTTTTTTTTAATGCTGAACAAAGCAGCCCCCTCTGCGAAAACACTGGCAGCGCCGAGAGCAGCTTAGCTAACAAGCATCTGATTGTGCAGATTACGCATGTTCCACAGAGGATTACTGAGACTGAAATGAACAAATTGACCTCTTACCACTCTAATCCCACATACGCATGACAAAAGATGAGTCAAGCACAGCGAGGGCAAGCTGTTTCTGAAACAGCAGAGCAGAAAATATACTGTAAGACGAGTTGCAGTCAGCAGCAGGAAACCTTTGCTCGACTGTTGCTTTATTTTTGTCACCGTCTTCTTTCTGTTTGCAGATCCTGATATCTCCATAGGTTATCCTTGTGTCTACATCTCATCAGCCTTGTAATAACACTGAATGTGTGGGAAGATTGCCGCTCAGGCATTTTTTTTTTTTAAGGCAGAGTAACATGGAAATAAGCAAAGAAATACATAAGCTATTTTCTCTACCTGCCATGGTGTCATTTGCATTGATGTTGGGCTCATATTCGAACAACAAATATCAGACTGTGCACCCTGTTCTGTGTGTATTCTTGGCCAAGGACAGGCGAGTGTCTTCTTCTCTGGGTCCCTTCTGACACTTTTCAAGCAAGTCGAAGCTATTAAAAAGTCGTCTCACTGCGAGAAGTAACAAAAGCTCAATGACAGGCCAAAGCTTTATTCAAAATTCTTTTTTTTTTTGCTTTCTCCCCCCTACAATAGAAATACATAATTTGACTCCACGCTTGTTTTGAGTGCTCCAGAGAGGAAATGGCATGCTTTTGTTAATAAGTGTGTCTAATTTTGGTGAGAGAGGACAATTGAACAGCTTATATAGGTCACATTGTATTAATCTAGCTGGCTATCCTCATATAATACGCTCTAAATCAAACAAGTAATATTAAAATGTAGTTCATTGCTCATTTGCTTAATAACGCAGTGTGGCTGCACTGAGATTGACTTCACATCCACTCAAATGGGGATCCTAGTGCTTTTTCTCTTAGACATTAAATTACTGCTTTGGATTATAACACCACAAATGAGACACGCTTGATATCAATCTGACAGAGCAGCTCAAACACCCTGCAAACTGAATATTTATAGGTCACACTGTATTTCAGGCACAGGACCCTTTCATCACTGAGCTGTAATGAGATCTGTGTGCTCTCTAATAATTAATAAACTCTTCAAATCATTCAGAGCGAGATGTAAATGCTATCAATTATCTGTCTGAGTGATTCTGCAGTCTTAGGCAAACTAGAAATTTCAGCCAAAGACAGACAAACTTAATGGGATACGGAGACATGGCTGGTTGTTTTATAACAATGTGAGACTTTAGATTGGATCAGTGAGAAGTCTGCTTCTCTACTGGATCAAGCAAAGCACAATAAATCTACCTGCTGTCACAGGAGCAGAATGAAGCGCTCAGTGTGACATATCAACACGTGTTATCTTTCCAACCCTGTCGTATCTTTATGCCATCATCAATACTGCTGTGCTACATACTGTATTACTGGACAGCAAGGCCGTTTTGATGTGTCGAGTTGAACAATAAATCCCTTCTGGGGGGGGGGGGGGGGGTGCATGGATGAGTTGCTCAGTGATGGGTTATCATCAAAGGATATTGCTGTGAGGTATAGCAAGCAGTCAGTGCTGATGTTTTTGATCAGCTGATCGTAGCTGGTTACCACTTGAGATTTGCTTCGAGGAGGCAAATGTGATTTCTGAGATTACAGGGGGTCAAAATGGAGCCTGCGTCTCTTTGCATCGCATTTGCACATCTGTATGCCTTTGTAAAACAGAGAGAGCGAGAGAGACAGAAATAGAGGGAGAGAGTGAGTGTGTTTGCGCATGCATTAAAAAGACAAGAGAGAGGTCCTTGAGGCAAACCTGCACATCTTTTATCACATCTTTAATTAATTGAAGCCCATAATAGAAGCTGCTGCAATTCCACTGAACAGACACAGTTGAATGGAAAAGAGGTGGGGATGAGGAGATACTCTCATGTTGCCTCGCATTTTCACCAATCCTCCCTTGCCATTTCACTGTTATCTGCATATATAGTACAACATAGAAGCACCTACTGTCAATCTTTGCTTTGTGGATGAATTGCATTACTGTGACGGGGGGAAGTATTGGTTTTTAACTGAAGTGAATGATTAATTTCTTAACTTTTGTCTGATTTTCCATTTTATCTTCTCAGGTTTTGTCTCTGAGGGTCTTCTGTACAACCACCATGATCCACTTGTGCTTCAACAGACTCATCCTGATCATCCTGGCTCTTACCTTCCATCCATCTCTGGGATGCCCCTCCAGCTGTCGCTGCTACAGCCTCACAGTGGAGTGCGGTTCTCTTGGGATCAAAGAAATCCCACAGGGTGTTCCCTCTGTCACAGAGGTCAGTTGACCAGTCGGCAATAAGTTAGGACACGAGCTGCCAGTGCATAGCATCTGACCCCGCCTCACACATCATTGGGTTTTTATCAGTTGACTTCCTCTCTGAGCCATTCTTATTACCCCGAAATGATTGTGGTTAATCAATTCGCCGTGACCCTCTTTGATGTGAGCCCAAGGGAGGGGCTGCGCTGTTGGCTGTGTAATTATTCATTCTTGCTCTGAAAGTGACTCTCGCACACCCTCTGATCATCTGTTGAGAAGATGTTTAACATTACACCATTGTTTTCCTCTTGGGTTCAGGCCCCCCAACATTACTGTAGCTCATGAATATTAATAGAAATCATGTCCTGCATAAATTGTTCCATTAACCTCAATCAGCAGGTCTATCTCGTCGATCATACTTTACCTCATGGCCTGTGTTTTCTCCTTTGAAAACATCACCAGTGAATGCACAGTAGCAATCAATCAGACATCTACGCACTGTGGATCAAACACAGAGAGCACTTTTCATGTAGCTCCAATCACTCAAACATTTCTTTTGTTGAAGATGTTTACTGACAAGGGCTGTGCTTTCTGCAGCGTTTGGAACCACAAAACAGCAAACATGCTGCATGACTCACATTGTCATTATTATCATGATTCTGAACTAGCTCAATTCAATTCAATTCAATTCAGTTTTATTTATATAGCGCCAAATCACAACAAAAGTCACCCCGAGGCACTTGTAACAGGTTTAAGACCTTACAGAATATAAGTAAATACAGAATAATGTGGAAAATCCAAGCTCAGCTCCCAGCTCATTTCACATTGTATGTGTTGCCAGCATTAATATATATCCATAGCTCTTCACAGTCCTCTAATCTCTCCTCATGTTTAATACATCGTTCTGCCGACTGAGCACGGCACAGCAATAGGCCACGCTCACTTTCTTGTACAAAACAAGCACAATTTCAAACATCACATCCCCGCTGTTGTTTCCCTAATGCAATCAATTTGTGATGACTCTGCTAATTTCATTTACCCTGTCTCGCCTGAAGACTTTCTTCCTCCAGGACAACACTATAGTGCAGATTCGCCTTCAGGACCTGACTCACCTTTGCAGCCTCCATTACCTGTACCTGCAGAACAACAGCATCTCTGCCCTGGAGCCCGGGGCATTTCTCAACCAGGGGCAGCTCCTGGAGTTGGCCCTCAATGGTAACCTCATTCACTTGATTACCCCTGATATGTTTCGGGGTCTGGAGCACCTTCGCATCCTCTACCTCGCCAGCAACCAGATCACTCGAATCCAGGACCACACCTTCAGGGGACTGCAGGTTGGTGCATGTAGGCTGGGATAAAGTAACAGATGCCAATATTTAATACAGATTGTTTAGTAATCATATCTAATCCTTTATTAAAGTGAGAAAACTTTGGCTTTTGCAAGCAAATCTAAAGCTCGCCCAATATGGAATTCTTTTTTATGAATTACTCTATGTGGAATGAAGTCTGAAATTGTAAATCCTATGACAAGTCTGGCTAATCTTTACGCTACAGTAATACATTTCAGATCAAGTCAGGTGGATTTGAGTCATCCTCTCTATACATTTGATATTTGTATTCTTCATTCATCTTGTATTTATGCCTCTTTGGTTTCTGCAGCACCTGCAGGAACTCCACCTACAGGAGAACAGCATAGAGCTGCTGGCAGAGCAGGCCCTGTCTGGCTTGTCATCTCTGGCACTGCTGGACCTCAGCAGAAATCACCTCCGCACCCTGGGAGCATCATCTCTCAAACCGCTTGTCAGTCTGCAAGTGCTCCGTGTCACAGGTAGGCAGAGGGAGGATAGATTTCCCAGAACACATCAAGTCCTGTAATATGACATAATACTAAAGATTGAATTTAATGCTTCCATACAGAAATTCTGAAGACCTGACACTGCCTGAGACTGTACTGCCAGAGCACTGATATTCACACACAACCCCTGAAAAAAACACAGCCGTAACACACTCGTGTCAGTGAAAATGAAGTGAACATATTTTACATATCAAAGAGCTTCACTCAGATGTAGACTCTTAATGAGAAAAATCCCTCAAAGACCTAAGTTTATAGAACAAATAGAAAAAAACAACCTACTGCATGAAAGAGGGATTTCATGTCCAGGATAATTAGTCGTATAGTGGGTACCAAAAGAGGTCAATCAAAGTTTAAACTGACAAATGGAACAAAAAGCATTTTACTCCATGTGTCTGCTTTTCCTCCTCTGCTCTAGAGAACCCGTGGCGCTGTGATTGTGCTCTGGGCTGGCTGAGAACCTGGATTAGTAAAGATGGCCAGCGTCTATTGAGCTCTGCCGAGCAGCGTCGGCTGATGTGCTCGGAACCGCCTCGCCTCTCCCACCTCAGCCTGGTGGAGGTGGCCCCCAATAGTCTTGTCTGCATCCCACCTGTGGTGCAGCTCGAGCCGAGCCACCTGACTGTGCGACTAGGGGAGAGCCTCCGAGTCTCCTGCCAGGCCTCGGGATACCCTCAGCCACAGGTGACATGGAAGAAAGCCTCCCATGGCAAGGCCCAGTTATCACCTCGAGGTCTGGTTCAAGAGTTGGGACCCAATGGTGAGCTGTTCAGGCCTGGGGCTGGTGGAGTGGTGACAGCCTTGCCCAGCAATGGAGGGCTCAAGGTGGGAGGTGCTGGTGGGATCCATGGGCTTGTACGTGGGACTGAGGAGGGTGGCGAGAGGGACAGCTTTGACCCAGACATGGGCAGCGGTATGCTGTTTCTCAGCAACATTACAGTAGCACACGCTGGTCGATACGAGTGTGAGGCCTGGAACCCCGGTGGTGTGGCCAGAGTTACCTTCCACCTGGCTGTCAACATGTCCTCGTCTTCACATTCATCTCAGTTTTGGCCTCGTTTGAACACAC
Organism: Sandelia bainsii; assembly: GCA_032362345.1. Lineage (NCBI taxonomy): Eukaryota > Metazoa > Chordata > Actinopteri > Anabantiformes > Anabantidae > Sandelia > Sandelia bainsii. The sequence goes on from JAUMHL010000010.1 coordinate 4,051,320, forward strand.
ACTCCTTTGTTTCCTCTTCATCCAGGTCGTTCTATCGGCCAGAGGTTCTGGATGTGAGCCAGGAACCACTGTATGAACAGGATAGCATGGACTTTAACGCTCTGGGTCCTGCTACACAGACTGCCATTGCCATTGGGATTTCCTTGCTGGCACTCACTGCCATTCTCCTTTTGATTATGATCTACACTCGTCATCAACAGTACCGGAAAGAAGAAAATGGCTCCTACTGTACCAGCAAGGAAGAAAGCATTCTCTACGTGAATGACTACTCTGATGGACCCACCATCTTTGCACAGCTGGAGGAGTATCGTGACGACCACGGCCACGAGATGTATGTCCTGAACCGAGCCAAGCCCGTCTTGGGCTCCACTTCCTCGAGGATCCCCATGATGAGTGGGTTTGACCAGCAGAAGGGTATGAAGGAGGCTCTCCTGGACCACGAAATGGTGCAGACACTGACTAGATCAGGGGGAATGGAGCTTCGCAGAAACCCAGCAGACGGTGGAGAAGGTCCCCTAACAACAGACCCAGAAGAGCTCTTCCTCAGTCAGAGTCTCCTCTTTGGATCACAGGTGGCCTATGAGATCCACTGCTAAGGGGTTTTAATGGTTTTAATTGTGTTCTGATGTGAAACAGTATGTTGATGGACTTACTTAAAAACATTAAAGAAAATCACCACGGTACAATGATATGAAGTGTCACATTATGTGGTTTTCAAGAAAGAAGAGAGCATCAGTTAGTTAGTGGTTGCTGGATCACAACCAGACTCTCAGAGGTTCTCATCTGACTGACTGAGTGACTCTCAGTCATCCAGGTGAGGCTGTCTGGAAGTTGAGTGGTGGCAAGTAGCCTATTCAATCTGTAGAGGCTACTTGTATGAGCAGTGAAACTTTTCAACCTAACAAGAACAAGGTCCAGTTGCCAAGATTGAAATGATGGGTCAAAAGGATGAACAGTGATAATTAAAGACACTAACATACATTTCTGTCTCCAAATTAACCCTTTAAAGATCATTCTGAGTGGCTAAAGTTATCAGAAATTATTAGTAAGACAGTATCACAAACGAGGCTGAAACTGTGTAGCACATAGTTGTAACTAAAAATATGGATATGGATGGATATGGATTTTGTACTTATTTTTTTGTTTTGATTTTGTTTGGTGTGTTTTCTCTGTGGTTTGTGTAAATATAATGGAGCTAATTTTCACTGTGAAGTACAGTTGTTTTGTGGGCCCTGTTGCAGATCCCATTAGAAGCTAAACCAATCCTGTTACTGAAACTGCAATTCATTACCCATATGTGTGAGTGGGCGTGGGTGGGTGGATTTGTTAAAAAAGGTTCATTTTGAATTCAGCAGTCTTTAAAAAAACAAACATTTTTACCATAACATTGCATTCCTTGATGTTATAATGCCACTTTTTTTTCTTTCTACCTTCTTGTTGAAACAGGACAAAGAAATAATATTTCTTTTGTCTGCAATTGAATCTTTGGTGGAATTGATTTCACTAACATCAGTATGTAACAGCCATTCTAATGTGAATATTGTAAAGTTTGTCTTTGGTTTCTACATAATAAAATGTATTTTAAAAGATTCAGTGTTATGTTTCTTACATGGCCAAAAGGTTACAGAGCTGTATACTACTGTCTTCTTTTTCTTCCCTTCAACCTAGGAGACATAACAAGTGAGCATTTATATAGAGAGACAGTTCAGTAGCTGCTTTCAGTCGCTGTATGGAGGTCAGTCTGTGAGAGGGCTATGGTTCATAAACTCCTTATTCTTCACCTCTGCTGGTAAGCACTACAGTATCAGGTGTACTTTCAGAGCTACTTGTGAACTAAAATAGGAGAGCGCTATAGGAAATGTGTTTTGAAACACCAAATGATCTGTGACTCCTACCAAGACTGAGCGTCATATTGATTTTTATTCAAAAACATGTCAATATTCTTTGTGAAGTGAAAGTTATTTTACTTTTTACACTGTAGATATATCCTAACAACTGTATTAAAAACCATGGTTATTTCAACAGAACTCAATAAAGAACAGAGGGGAATTTTCATAATCACAAATTGGTATTTTATTTATAATGCTGCCTCTAATAAGCACTATAAAGTATCAGCATAATACTGACACAAGCAGAGTTAAACAGTGATTTTTAAATTGATTCAATTCTGAAAAAACGTCCCACTTCACTAAACAATTACAGTCCTTTTTTTTTCTCCCATTTTCTGCTGCTTATCTGTAGGCAGCAGGTTCATCAAGGTAGTTTAGAAGTCCCTCTGCCCAGCTCCTCCTGGGTGATCCCAAGACATTCCCAGGCCACATCAGATACAGTATATAATCTTTCCAGCACGTTCTGGGTCTATCCCAGGGTCTCCTAACAGTTGGACATGCTGGAAGGCGCCCAGGAGGCATCCTGATAACATGCCCAAACCTCCACCTAATATACTGTACGAGACAATAAAGTCAGGGGTTAATAATTGATACAGAAACCTGATTTAAAGGATTAGTTCAAGAAAATAAGCCACTCTTTGTTATGTTTATAGATTACAACAATTTTTGCTTAGAGTATGCATAAGTTCTATAGGAGACCAGTTTGAAGAGTTAAAGCAAATCTGTATATAACCAATTAGCCTGGACCCCTAATTATTTAGAAGATAGATAAACCATTGTTAGTTGTAACAAACTAGTCTGAACCTGTTAATTATTAAGACTGAGAGAGTTAATAGGCATATTTTTAAGACCCAGGATGGCTGTTTTCCTTCTTCCTAATTATCTCCTGCTTCCACTTTTGTACTTAACACCCAGACATGGATCTTTTCACCTAGCTTTAACTTTCAGAATAAAGCAAAATCATTTACCAAAATGCTGAAGTAGTGTTTTGAATATTAATGTGATAATACTGGCAAATCAGAACATAGTAGAATACAAATACAATTTGATGGTGAATTATCTTGGTTAATTATATAAATGTTAAACATACATACACACACAATTCATAACAACAGCACTGACATGATGAATGATGTGAATAATAAGAATGACACAAGTCAGTGGAATAAATCTTCTTTGTAGCCAAAGGCATCCTGTAGCTTCTTCAGCCTAAAATCCTCATCAGAGAGATGTATATGACGGAAATTTCTATAAAAACTCAGAAGACACTGTATGTACAGATTCAACAACAGCAGCCTCACCACAGACAGCTGAGCTAATATCAGCGACAAAAGTAGAACATTTCCCAAACACACACACAAAAAAAAAACAGACCTGACCGAAGCCCATCACAACACGTCCTTATCACAGCTGAAGATGAATTATGCAGCCTATTTCACACAATGAAACGTGAAATACTCTTATTCCAGTTGTCCTATGAAGCAAATGGATTTCCTTTGTGCCCAGTGTAATACAGTTTTCAGGCTGTGTCATTACATGCCCAAGAGAACCTTGCTTACAATGGTTGTAAGGGGCACATTGGATTTGATGCATATACAGGGGCACCAGAAAGTATTCAGACACCTTCACTTTTTGTGTCATATATTTTGTTTAAAATGGATAAAACTGCAAGTTTCGCCCTCAACCTACACACACAAGCCATAAATAACTTTTATAAATATGAAATTTCAGCTTTAGATTTTTAAAACAGCTAGTCTCAACAAAATAGCAAATTTTGGACATGTTTCAGTTATTTTGTCCAACCCCTCTATCACCGAGTACATGCTCCGTGTGCTCAACTGTTGTTTCATTTTAAAAGTGCACACGTTCTCTAATCACAACATATTTTTTGCAAAGCTCCCCACCAGTGTCCCTGCAGGTGTGTGCTGTTGATTAGAGACCTCCATAATTGATTTAACAACCAGAAAATTATGCAAAAGTAATACTAATGATGAGTAATGTGGAAATCAAGTTTTTAATGCACTGCTGCTGGTAAAAACACCTCACTAGGAAGCACAGCACATGTTTTACCTTTCTCAAAGTGCACTAGCACTTTGTAAGGCTACACAGGTCATTATATATGGGATATGTATAAGTGGATTATTCAATTTCTGATGCACAAAGATGTCTGTAGCTAAATATTTAATATTCTGGGAAGCACGTTTTAGAGCTGTTTTTAAAATCTGAATGTATTTTACATGCTTCTGGGGGAGATTACTGTTTGGTTTCAGGTATTAAAACCAGTCAAGGACAGTCAAGGGCAGTTGTCAACATTAAAATTTGAATTATGTTCGTTAAAAAGAAGGGGCAAGGAAATCTAACACAAAACCACCAATCTTTATTGCTGGGATTTTTTATCAATCAGATATCTGCTTGCCTTTTTATGCCCAAAGGTTGTCTGTGATCCCATCAATCAACGTGTGGAGTGAGGATGCAGCAGAAAAGCGTGCAAGCTCATGTTTCTCATACTGATGCTGCTCTTTTTTTTTTCCTTACCTATCTCCCTTCTTTCAAGTATCTGTTCTCATTTCTCTTCAAACTTGGTTCAACACAGGGGGAATGAATTTTTGTATGAGGTCAAATATGAGATATCTGGAACTGAATTATTGATGCATTTCTACCTGGCCTCTACAATGGCTTTTCCCAGAAGACAGGTTTTTATAAATTTCTTTCTAACGTTCAATGTCGCTAACTTTGACCACATATTTCATGTTTTTTTATTAATACAGAACATTCATCAAATTTTTTCAAGCTCCTGTTTGATTAGAAATCCACAAAAAACATATTGCTTGAATGTAGAATTGCATGGTCCAATATTTACAGTATGAGCAGCAAATGATTTCTCTCCCAACATTACATGATTGAAAGCTAAGAGATCAAGCCAGGTCAAAACTCTATATTGTAAAGCAACAATAAGTCCATCAAACAGACAACAGATATTTTCTTTCACTGAAAGCCTACAGGGCCGCAGCTCGTGGAGAGTAACATCAATGAATCACGCTCAACTTCAGTATCTTGCTTGATATCTTTAGAGCAATTTAATCTTTCCTTGCTAATGGACATGAGCACTGGACAACATGGCCATCACCGTGATGGAAGAGCAGGAGACTGTTTGGAAGTAAGTGCAGTTTTTATATTTAACATAAGACTGGGCAATATGGGCAATAAATCATAAATCATATATTTTATTATATTGATTGATGTCAATAATTACTGATATAGTATACAAATAATGCTATTAATGAGAGAGGCATTTCTGAGACGAAGGTTGACGAAAATGGGACAGACATGAGGTCACAATGACCTTGACATTTGACTACTAAAATTTAATCAGCTCGACTCTGAGTCTATGTGGACATTTCTGCCAAATTTGAATGGATATGGATACTGAAAGATCCGAGATTATGGTGGAAAAGAAATTTGTCTTGGAAAATTTTACTGATGTTTGCAGCTTGTCATTTAATTGTCAACATATGCCTATGATGTTAATAGTGAACATTAGGTTTCCTGCAAAAATGCATCCTCCGTTGCAATTTAGTTGCATCAAACCAGGAGCTTAGATTAGGGCTAGGAGATGAAGCAATTTTGGAATAGTGGTCAAATTGCAAGTCCTTTATTGATTGTCCGACGCAAACTGGCACACAAAGCATTTTTCAAATGCAAAAGGAGTGGCTATAAAATAATGACTACATTTTCCAAATGTTACCCCACAAACTGATTATTTATTATCAAAATGTAATCCCTTTGATCCATCCAACACAATTTAGAAAGTTTAGAAGAGCAAAAACTGTATTTTGATTGTCATAATAGATCTGGGAGTTGTGTAGGAGCATTACATTGCATACTTTATAGCAATAGTATATTACTTCATATTTGAAATATATAGCTTAATTAACAAATACTTTTGAAATAGCTGTGCCAGATAAATGGTTGAATTGATACAGTAACTAAAACGAACAGAAAATACCTGGTTGTTAGCCAAACAAAATATGGTTGTAATGCCAACCTTCTGCCACTCCAAGTAATGCAGGACCAAATCAATCTCCATCTAAACATTAGTTCTATAGTTTAATGTAATTAATATTGTTAAATGGCATTATCAGTCATAGTCCGTAATCAAGTCAAGACGTAGGCTACTGAATATGTCAGGTGGTGTTGATGAAAGGGTGCTTCACCTGCCATGATGCTGGGAGTATATTAGTAAAGAATAGCATGTGGTAGGTGGTGGTTTTGATGACACTGATACTGCACCACCAGCACGTGTCCTTCATCCTTCACCGTCACAGTGGCTGCTTCCTTCCCATCATCCTTCAGCAGGTGAATGTCATACAATGAAATGTGAACGGCTCTACGGGCACTGCAGACCTTGACAGAGCTTCTGATATCTGGTAGCTATCGAGCCGCTGAACAATGATTAGTGATGCTGCCTTCTTCTGCTTCACTCAGCTTAATACTGACCCCCAACATAAATGGCCCATAGATACAACCATAAACCATATGTTGAGAGAGGTTAACAATTGGTTTGACATTGGAAGGTGGGTATATTTAGTCTGGCACCAAGTATACAGCTATCAGAAGGCAGAAAATCGTGTGAATGTAAGAATATCAGCCTCTTTAGTCTATCATGCACAGTTCTGCATTTCTGAGTGTACTGAATTCTAATAGAAGCTGAAACCAAGTGGATAGTTTTTTTTTCATTTTGTAAATGTTATCCTTTGAGATGCATCAGCATTAAAATAACAAACACAAGTACTGACAGGACAGCAGCAGAAATCATGAATAGAAGGCAGTAAAATTTTAATATAAAAACTTTAATACTTTCACTTAAACAATAAGTGAAAGTGGTCAATCGTAGTGACACAACCACTGAGAATTACCACCCAGTGCAGTTCACCTCAGCTCAAATTGTTGCTTTGGTTTTATGGCCTATAAAATCTACCTATAACTTTACTGTTTTAGTTCAGTCTCTAGTTCAACCCCACTATACACAACCTTGCTATACACCTAATGACAAAGATTATGACTAGCTGGTTAATGGAGCATTTAATGAAAGGTCCAGATATTCCTCAGCCTCTTAAGAGGCCAAAACAGTAAGTGAAAGGAAGTAACAGATATGAGGTGGACAGAAACATTATTGAAAATGTTTGTGTTCGGTGGTTGTGTAAGACAGTATAAGGTACTAAATGTCAGCTGTTGGGTTTTCAATTTCAATAAAAAATGCAGCTTTAAGGCTTTAGTTGTATAATAATTTGATATGAACATTAATGGTTCCTGGAGGAACCGTTAGCATTCTATAAGACCTTTAATTACTTTAGTCAATTCTGGCTGTAGACTCCTTGACCTGTTAGAACTAGCCCATGAAAGTAATGCTAGCTACCTAAAACAGAAAATAAATAATAAATACCATAGACACAAACAATGTAGTACTATACTATTCTATAATAATATACATTTTTAAAACTGCTACACTTACACTATAGCTGTGCAATGACAATGAGTACTATAAACCAACAAAAGCACACAAAGCGTAATGTACCAGACTCATAATAAGTCATCACTGAAAATGACTCAGTGTTATTTCTTGACTGTAACATAGAACCCATGGGCATCATCAGCCTTTAAATGACCAAACTCACCTTAACATACCCTTATGCACTCAGAGCAAGTCCAGATTGAGTTGTTGCGCCAATAAATTGTACAATGCCAATGGTACTATAGAAGCATGAAATAGATATCGATCCCTGTGTGTGCTTATATTTTCTTCTCTCTCTGGCAATGGGTGTTGATTTCAGGCATATACTGTTATATATGCAATTATCCCACATGGCTGCACTTATATTTTCTTTGCTTTTATAACAATTGCAGTTTATGGGAATAGTACAAGTTAATTTTTGCTTTAAGTATAAAAAAATCTTTGCAAAAGCATTTTTTTTCCTTCTCAATAATGAACTCTCAATAATCAATAATTTATTCAGCAATGCAGAATATTTGAGAAGCTTGATCACACTTTATAGATGCAGCATCTCTCAGCAGTGCACAGACTTCAACAAGTGAATCCTGTTTCTGGAGCACAAAGGTTTTTATATGCAAATAGCTAATATTAGGGATTCATATACCATGTAGGATTCTTTAATCCGTTATCAGTCAGTGCACTATTAGGACTTCACATCAAACTTGTCAAAGACAAGACAATTCAGACTCTAAGGCTGAGGGAAATGACAGTATTCTATTTCTTAAGTTTGATCAAAATCTTTACAGATAATTAATGCATATTTCAAGGACACTTTCAACACTCCACAGCTGTACTTCTGGTGTTTTTGCTGGCTCTGAATAAGAAAAATCATTGTGTACAATTGTTAAAAATTTCATATCTGAAAGTTTTCTTCTTCCAAAAACAATGAAGGCATCAGTAACCCATTTGAAAAGTATTTGAAAAAGTAGTTAAGCTCCATTGTACGGGTGAAAAAAATTGCAATAAAGTCCCACACATATCAGAAACTGTTTTAATTATGGTTGTTTGAGATGTCTTTGCATATTTGCTAATGAATAACGAAACAAGTGACAAATTATGGCAAGCAAAGCAGCCAAAACACTGTGAATACTTATTCTTTTTCTTTCTTTTTCTAGAGAAAGGGAGACCATCAAAGTCATATGCACAATAGTCTTCTGTCAATGCTCAGTGCCCATTGTTATCACTATGCATTTTCTGCAGACAATGAGAATACAATGCTTCTTGACCCATTTGGACCACATTGCAGGAATTCAGCTCCACGCTGGCAATGACATTTACAATCACCATCCTTATTGTTGAAGGAGCTGAACCCTGATGTAGCCCCATCAGTAAATGGTCAAGACAGTCTCCTTTCCTCTGGCATTTTCCAAGTAGATACTGCTATTCTGATGCTATGAAGGAAACCCAACTTAGCCTCAATTATATGTCAGAAGAAACCAAAATACACATCACACTATAATCATAAACGTATTTATAGTACATTATAATGCCATCATGTGCTCATTGACTTTATTGTTTATTAACAATCAGATATCTGTAACACCAATAGCCTCATGATCTTGTACACCATGAAAACCACCTTACTTTGTAGTTTTTAGGTATCGGAAATTCAGTTGAATTCTTAGTCATTATAAAATTACAATAGATTGATAAAGAAAAGAAAAAAATTAAGTTTAGGTCCACTTACTCTCTCCTGGCAGCAGTAATTATTAAAGGAGAAAAGAGGGAGTCAGGTGATGGTAGTATGGGTCAATAAAACATCGGACTGAAACGTGGGAGACTGCTGTTTATTGAGAGCGGGTGTTACTGTAACCATGACAACGAAAGCTTCGTTGCTCAGGCAGTAAATATCTACCTTATAGTGGATACTCCCTCTATGTTGACAGTGTCTGTGGTCTTTCTGTCCCTCATCTTTGTCTCAAGGTGCTTTCCTATTTTCTCATAGCTGTCACAAAACAGCTTTGGATATTACACTGTAACATTGTACACTGGGTCCCTTCAACAAATCTATAATACATACATCAGCATCCACACAAACACTTAGTTGAAATAGAAATAAAAATTTTAAAAAAGCTTTTATTTTCATAGGTTCCTTTTATGGTAAATGTTATTAGTAAACATTCAATTATAACAGATTAGGAAGGAGTACAGGAGGTATTTCAGTGATAGATTTGACGGGTCTGGTGTGAGGATGCATTTTACAGTAACACCCTTTGATGTACACAGGGGAGTTAAAATCTGCAGCACTACAGCAGGACTGGCCTCTCATTTCCAACCTCATCATGCTCTCTCAGCAGGTGAGAGGCACTCTGCTACCATAAGTCATGCTGGATCTTGATGGTTGAATAGGATCTGGCCACTACAGTAGGTACCATTTCATTTTGTTTTTGTTTTGGTTTTAATCTGCTGTTACTATGGAAACACTGATTCAAATTATGCCTCTTTCACTGCGCTGTTGCAGTGGGCCTGTGATCAAGAACCTGAACCAAGAAAGAGTATAAAATTATTAAAATGATGCTTTGCAATATGTTAAAAATGAATGTATTATGTTGTTTTAGGGAGTAATGTGGTGTATAATACAGCGGTAACGGCTTTATATCAGTTTGTGTATAGTCTCCATTACCCACAGAACTGCAGCATATACCTCAAGCTTTCATGTTTCCTGTAGTCATTAATCTTGTTATTTTTATCCTCATTAAGCAGCATCCTAATCCTCCTGTCCGCTTGGATCCGGGTGAACAAGAATAGTGCAGTATTTAATGGGGTTCGTGTACGCTTGTGCAATGCTTGGCCTTCTTACCAATTGTCACGGAGCATAGAAGAGTCACTTATCCTTCAGCTTGGCCTGGCCCTTCATGTTTTCCACTGATGCCTTATTATCTGCAGCAGTAGCACACAAGGTGAGTACAAATGTATTGATTGGCAAGACTCAGGGAACAGTTACTCAAATGTAATTTATAATGCATATAGATATCAGCAAGATGTCTATATGGTGTTTTCATATTGAATGGGAAAACTGAATGAATGTTGACATGTTTACAGCCTGTGTTATACTGAGTAGAGCCCTGTGGCGTTTAGAAACAGCCTCCTGCTTTTCTTCTCTTTGTTCAACAGAATGTTTGTAGCGATTGCTCAAGAAAATTACTTTGTGCATGGCTAGATAAACAAACCCAAGCACACACACCAGCAATACATAACATAAGGGACAAATTTCACACAGGGTTGACCTCCATCTAGTGGCTGAACTGATGCTGTTTGAAACGCATTACGATTAATTACTAAATCGCTGTAACATCAAGACAATGGTGAAGCTGAACTAGACAAGAGTAGGCTACACATACAGTAGTAGAACAGAATAAAACTGATTTAATATAATATTATGTACAATATAATATTAATATTCAATTCTAAAAAATGAACATGCTTAAAGACCTTGGTGATCCTGTAGATATACAGTAGCACCACCATGGTGCAATTTCAGAAACCACTAAATTGCACTAACTGCAAATATTTTATTCCATGAGGAATGACAATGACAAATGACAAATCCTTCTATGGAAATATGAATATTTATAAGGGTGAAAGAGTAGAAGATTCATATCAAGCTGACCAGTGATGTATCCTGGTCTCCCCTGTTGCTCTAACCAACCATTAATTAAATCATTAATTTACATAATACAGTAAAGAGAAATGTCTCTGTTATGTAGCCTAGCTGCACTGATATAAACAGGGTGGACAGAAAAAAAAAGTTATTTATACACCTAGATGACATCACAGTGCAGCACAAAATAATTGAAAACATTTTTTTGTGTAATTTTCTTTGTAATACCAGCAACATAATAGCTTTTCCTCCTGTGAAGATGAGGCACAGTTACTACTAAAAGTTCTTAGTTACAACACAGTATGGCCACCTCATTAGTCTGCCCATTTTACAATTCTAACACATTTTTTTGAGGTTCAATATGAGAACAGACAGTTCAATAATGAAATGTTATATGTTGAGCTGTTTCTTTCGGGGATAATTTGGGAAATCTTAATATACTGAACTCTGTTTTCATTTAACTACTTCTTTCTTAAAATAAATATGTCTCATAACTCTGGCTTCGCTTCCACAAGTTTTCTGTCAGACAGACTGGATCCATTTCTAAATGTGCTAATTAGTCATTTCATTATGTTGTTATGAAATAAACTCTGCAGTCTGTAGCAACAAAAAGTGAAAATGTAGCTGTGTCAGCCCCCTGGGGTTTCTATGCATTGAAGATGTACCATCTATTCGCTCACAGTAAACTTATTTCTTTGTGAGTTAGAGGCAACAAACAGACATTTATCCACTATCTTCTTTAAGTTCATCTGTAATAGAGTTCAGTTTTATCTTTCAGGGGGTAGTCAATGAGCATTACACCACTATAGTCATTAGATCTATTGTTTTCTGATTGTTCGTAGAGCTAAATGAAGATGAATATTGAAGTTAGATTCATCAGGGGAACACAAACATAATTCCTAATGAATGCTAATCTTGCTTCACATCTGCTGAATGTACTGCATGTGGGATTAGCTAACAACTTTGCCATTTCAACCACTAGCCAGCATTGATTTGAAGCATTGGTTATACATATCAACAGTAAAGAACACTATGCATACACGCAATGCAACAGCAACAGTTGTTGCATCACCATAGCAATAACAGTTAAGTGTTGAAAAAAAACTTAGTGAGCTTTTCCACAACTTTTACTATGTCGTTTTTGCCAACATTACCCTCGTCAAGTGTCACCATGGCTTCTGTTTATGTTATGGAGAAACGGAAGTTCACACACACAATGTGCAGAAGGAATTTTGTTAACAATGACGTTGTCACTGCCCAGGTGCTGGTGAACAAGTTAATCCTGGTTTACGGTGATAATACGTCAGTGTTGTGGTCCAGCTTGTTTCTGCTGCCCTCAAGTGCCCATAAAATAAGCCCCATGTGAAATAATAATCACAAATTAACACAATTTTTTTCCATTTCATTTGTAATGTGAATCATGGTAGGAAATTCTGGATGTGTCAATAAAGCATTACCATTTTACATATCCACAAGAGTAAAGATACTAAATATACAGTATGAAAAAGGTGTGTTTTTTACTGTACACTCACAAGTTGCAAAAATTTCATTTCATTTATTTAATTCTCTCATGTCAATGCACAATTCCAGAGTAAGATATGATTCATAACAAAAATACAATTCTATTTCCTTGTACATACACTGGGCTCAGGGAGAAGAAAATCTTATATAAAATTTCTCCAGTGTCAAAAAAGAAGGAAAATACACAACATATCACTGCCTCCAGTGGTAGTTATGGCTCTGAATTTGACATAATGAAATAAAAGGCCACACAATTAGAACTATATTTTGGAAAAATTAGAAGCATTCTCTTGTAAGATCCATCCATTTTCTTAACCGCTTGTCCTCGTAAGGGTCATGGGGGGTGCTGGAGCCTATCCCAGCTGTCTCTCTTGTAAGATGTCCAGTTTAAAATACAATCTGAATGTGAAAGCTAGCAAGCAGAAAACATCATAATTGTCATGAAATGTGGTATGTATATACAGTGGTGTGAAAAAGTGTTTGCCCCCTTCCTGATTTTTTACTTTTTTGCATATTTGTCACACTTAAAA